>CM053276.1:12532501-12688619 GCA_028583415.1 Protea cynaroides | reverse complement strand
AAAATCTCGAGTTTCGGAGGAGTCTCGGCCTCCTCCGAAACCCGAGATCTCGGCAGATCTCGCCGAGATCTCGCCGGCACTCATGCATTTTGTCCAGGCAACTTAAAAGGCTGTCTCATTGGCCAAAATGCCTTTTTTGGTCTCCAACTTTAGGGGAACCTTATTTTTACATACATAAACACATTTAGAGTATAAAATTGTAAAAATAATGACCATTTGTGGTTGTTTGGTTTACACCCATGTTTTCACGGTCAATGCTGAAGTCTGTTGTTAATTTAGGTTAATATTAGCTATTATATTCAATCAAATATGGCAAATGGGACAATAACATAATGCATTAGGGGAAGAGAAACAAAATTACACTTCATTATAAATCATTACATAATTTACATCATAGTTCAAAATTCAAATATTCAACATTGAATGATCCCATAGTCCCCATGTGCCTATAGTCCACAATTCCACAATCCTTATACGTGATACAATGTCTACGTAATACGTAGAGTGTCGTGGATGATCCATCCTACTATCATCATACATCTAGGAAAGTTGTCGACGCAAATTGTCTTCCAATTGAGCAACATAATCTTTCCCATGACATTCTTGATGCAAAGTAGTTCCGGTAGCCTTGCACATGATTCATAAATATAACATCGGTGAGCTGTCCGAAGGATACCAATCTTTGGGAAGAATGGAAAAACTTCAAGTAGTACTGCGGTCGTAGAATCTTGCGGAAGTACTGATGGAATGGAATAGAAGTTGGTTGATCCACTATGACTCCGTGTATGTGCTCCTGCATCTGAACCATCGTCGAGAAAAGAACCATATGCAGTCGTAGTGGGATGGGGACGGTTGATATCAACATAATCATTTGAGGTGTATGTTGAACCGGTGCTATATCCAGGAAAGTTCCATTGCTCATGTCCACTGCATGAATCGCTATTCTTCTCCACACTCAATCCTCGTAGCCACTGTGAGAGGCTATCAACATCGGCGTCCATCGTGTCTACTACAATCATCATCTTCATCATGTTGGGAATGGGAATGATGTCGAGGCCTACGCCAATACGAAGTTGGTCTACGTGATGAGGATGGCGCACGCGCACCATGGTCATCCCGCTGTGTTGTATGAGTGTCTTGGCTCTCCCCAAAGTGTATCTAACAGGTGATGCTCGTGGCTCGGATCAGCCCCAATATTGACAAAAGTGGCTCGACCCCCCACCCCCATGATCACTACCACTAGCCCACTACCACTCCAACTCCACTCGGGATCTTCCGTATCGGTGCCAGCAGGAGGGTCAAATGGCACGGGTGACCGTGTATGGACTCGACCCTCTTCCGAGGCTAAAAACTCGTCGACATCGGATCCAAATGGCTGGCCAAATGGGAGTCGGCATCCCCGGCTCGTCCATCACAGGTACTCCCCTGTCCGCACCCACTTTACTAATGGATCTTCCTCTTCATGAGTCAAGCTGGAAGATGTTGGCGAGCTCGAGCGGGGTATCATCCTCCTTATCAAAGAACATGTTTTGCACCCTCAGCCTCATGTTGTAATGCACAAAGACCAAGTCATTTAGCCGTTGGGAGCCAAGTCGATTCCGCCTCTTTGAATGAATGAGGTTGAAAGTACTCCGTTTCGCTCACAACCGGATGCGCGAGCATGTTTGAGCTAACACTCTACTTGCTATCTTCTTCGAGAGCAAGTGCATCTTTTACCATACAACACCCACCATTCAACTGCATAAGAACAATAACATATTTTAATTTCGTATGTCATTTAAATGTAATACATAAAACATAAGATAATTTAATTTTCGTATGTCAATTAAACGTAATACATACACGGATCACTTTTGTCACGTCCACCCACTTGCGGCGGGAACCCAAAACTCCCACGGGCTTCCTAAAGGTTTTAATCTACACACAATCGAAAACTTATAAATATTTGCAATTACAATATATAGTTGAGACACATATTTTCAAGAATCAAGCACACAACTCACCTCCTAGGTTTGCCAATGCCCGTGCTTGGGGATCCGGCTCCAACTTTGCAACCACTAGCTTTACTGCCTCAATGAGTTACGCGTTAGTCCCAAGTACATGCGTATACTGGTACTTGGGGTTCAAATAGTATGCTTTGAAATATTTGACAATGGACACATGGTTAAAACAAATAAAAATTATATTGGTACATAAGTAACACTAAAGTAAATACATCATCAAATTTACTCAACGTACCTTTATGCAATGGATGCATGAGTTGGCTTTCCACATCGGTCATTGATGATCTTTATATAATTCTTATAGCCACGTGGTATCAAAGCTTTAACACGAACTTTCAATGCGTCCACGGCAGCATAAAGATGGCATGGTTGGTTTTTCGCTCGTATCTACCAATCTCAACACCTGCATTACAGGATGCAACACCCTTACTACCATCTTCACATTTTGCCAAAATTGCCCCGGCGATGGTACTCTGTGCTTCCACTCCCGGGGGATGTAGTCGATTGTCTCCACGAAAACCAATCCTCGATGCAAACATCGATCCGAGTCCGCCATCTTCGCCTCAAAGCTCTTGATCTTTGCCGAAGTTCGTAGCGAATCACGGTGATGCCCGGTCCACCAAGTCCCCCCACATCTCCTCCTCGAGCATGTTCAAGGAATAACCATGGTTGTAGATGAAAGTAGTTACTTGTCTTGCTTCTTAACCACTCTCTTTGACTTTACTTATCTTGCCCATGTCCTTCAACATCAAATCAATACAATGGGCAGCACATGGAGTCCGGAAGAGATTGTAGTCGGGATTGTTCATTAACATCTCCCCGCCTTCTTAAAATTGCTGCCGTTGTCCGTCACAACTGGACAACATTCAGCTCCCACCTCAACCACCACCTCTTGCAACAGCCCATAAATATAATCCGCATCTTTTACTTGGTGATGCATCAAGCACCTAAGGAACACCGTCCTCCCATCACAAGAAACCATGAAGTTGATGATGGACTTTGCGGTAGGACCAATCCAACCATCACACATAATAGTTACTCGAAATCTTCCCAATTCCTCTTCCCGGCTTAGAATCGATCTTGTAATTCCTTCTTATGTTGAGGCAAATAATGAGTCATTAACTCATATTGATTTGGCCCTCCAACCCTGTACCTCGCCAACGAATCGCATCTAGCATGCTCAAAGAAAGGGCCTGTGGTGGCGTTTGCTGGGATGCCATGATAAAACGACCACTTAGAGTAAGAATACCCTACTGACTCCCTATTCTTTCCCCCAAACATTGCCTTTATTTTTTTTTCTTACTACCTTGCGTCCGGAAAGACTGCGGGATCTTGCTCTAGAACTTGAACATAATCATCCCGTCCCCAGTGGCACAGGTTCTTCCCTTCTACTTCGTGATCTAGAAAACCAGGAACCAATCCCTTTGCTCCGTCTCCGTGGCTCGGGCTCAACAAATCCACTACCACTGCCACCTGCTCCAGATGTACCCGCTCTCGTCCGTCTCCTCTCTGCATCTGATCTAAGGGTTTCTACTAGCCATTGCCGCATGACGCATCTGTCTTGCCTCTGCCTCTGTCATATCTTCTACATCCCATCCCTCAACCTCATGTTCCTCACCGGATTCTGGTACGGTGCCTCGAATCGCCTCTTCAAATTGTTGTTTTTCTCTTTCCATTGCTGCCCTCTTCTGCCTCCCTCCCCTCAATTGTTCACCTTATGGCCCTGGATATCTCCACAGGACACCGCGGGCATTTGGAAACATCTTTGCCCAATCCACTCAAGTGTTGCTTCAGTCTTGTGATGCCGCCGGACCGAAGCTTCTTCCCACAAAAATTACACTGGGTCTTCTTCCTATTACCCTGAAGGGCGTCGCATACTGCCATGCAGGGTCGGTTCGGGGAACCGGTACCGTCGCCCCCATCGCTCGCCCCGGAACTTGGTCCCGACATAATTTCCAAGCACCGTTTCATAGAAAACACAAAACTTCAATAACCTTACAAACTTGAACACGTAGAAATTACATTTCAAAATTTTTCTCATATTTTAAATGCGATCGAACATTTTTCCTTATTTTTCCGTATTTTAAATTTTAATTGCTGAAAATTCATTTTTAAATGCAAATAATTGAAAAAAATACCTACCACAATCAAAATCGAAAACTGAAACCGTGAGCTTGTAGATCGGGCTCACGTAACTAACATATAAAAATTTCATCACATTCTAGAAAAAAAAAATTTCTCCCCTTTGTAGTCTCATGTAAAAATTTCATTTTTCGGCAAGAAACTTACCTTCAACAGTTGATATGAAGCTCTTACAAAGAATCCCCGCAGTCCGAAGCACCACTCGTAGCAATTTAGAAGTCCAAACAAAAAAAAAATGGGGGAAGAAATGAAGAAATGTAAGAAAATATCAGAGGGGGACTGTTCTCGGTCGAGTTCTCGACCGGGAAACGTCCTAAAAAAAAAAAAAAAAAAAAAAATTTCCCCATTTCACAAAATTAGGAGGTCGGGGGGTTCGGCGAGACCCCGAAAAAAAAAAAAATGCCGGGGAATTTATTTTTTTCCCCTTTTTTTCCCCCGGGGTAAACCAAGCGCACCCCCGGAATTTTTAATCCATGCCACTACCACCAGCACCATTACCACCAACACCCTGAGACATAGACCTTATCAGCTGGTCCTCATTCCAACGTTTCTCTCTTGCCTCATGCCTTGATCTCCTAAGCACCTGTTGAATCTCATCTCCATCATCCATATCGGACCCCGCATAATCCTTTAAATTTAAGTGACCCGTATCCTTCATAAGGTTTTTTGTTAATCTCTTTGCATCATCCTTCCTCTGTTTTTCTTTTCCTTTTCCTTTAGCTAAGTGCTTTGCCATTGCCCTGCTTACCTCTACTGGACATTTTGAGCACTTTTGACGTTGGCAAAACCCTCTGCCATGTGTTGCTTTTGCCGTGTCACCCCACCACCATGATGTTCAGTGCCACAGAAATTGCACTTTATCGTCAATCTATTGTCGTTGATTTTAGTGCAATTCAACCAACCCACATCTTTATTCGTCATATTCCTACACACCATACGTGTGATACGACATACGAGGTTAATATAAAATGTCAAACCTAGTAAACTATTTTCATTTAAAAAATAATTGGATTGTTTTCAATGATATGATGGATGATTTAAATTTTACAAGCAATGATGCGACATCTAAGATGAGAATTGAATTGAAGTGAGAATTCTAATGAAACAACAACTAACACTAGAATCCAAGGGCAACAAACACATGCAGCAAAATGAAAATGTAATCTATCAGTTTTATACCTTAGATTTTTTCTAGTACATAAGCAGCACCATTCTGCCCAAATTCGGGTATTATTCAAAGTAGTCTAAAAATAAATATCATAACAAATTCTAGAATAGTCCAACTAATCAACATTCAAAGTAGTTTAAAAATAAATATCATAACAAATTCTAGAATTGTCCAACTAATCAACATTCTCCATGTAAAAGAAACCCATAAAGCTAACAAAAATCATAAAAACAGAGACAAATGGATAAAGAGTTATTTGGAAAGTTGTGTGAGTCTCCACCAAAAATTTTAGAAGATTTAATTGTAAAAATCTGCAGGAAAAATTGCAAAAGATAATTATGCGTATCAGTTTGCAACATAAAACTGATAGACTACAACATTTTGTAACCCAAAGGGAATTCCCAACAAGGACCAGTCAACAAAGTTAGACTGGGGTACATGCAGACAAGTATGAGAGATTAAATGAGGACTGCAAAAAAAAAAATGTTGGGAACAGAGGAGAGAACAAAGAGCAGAGAGCTGAGAGGAAAAGTCTGCAGCAAAACTGGTATTATATATTTATTTTTTTAACCAAAAAATAAAAAAATTAAAAAAAAAACTCAAAAATTACCATTGAGCAGCAAAGATGGTAGATCAGTGGTCTACACATCTTATATAAGTAGTAGAAGACCAAAGGAATAATTTTTGGAAAAAAAAAATTCGAAATGTGTATTGTTCTTCGTCGAAAAATTCTCAAATCGAACCTCAAATCAGTGTTTAAATCCATGTATGTAGCATGCATTCATCAAATATGACCATACTTCACTAATTCATGGGAAGAAACAACACAAAAATCGAATTAATATGAAAAAAATTGAAGTTAAAAGTCATGCCGTTGCTGTTTTCCGCCCTTAGAGCTTGAAGAGATGATTTCAGGCTCTAATCTTCACAAAAATCAAGTTTGATGCTACCTTCCCGTCGTTTGAGGGCTAAGAATCAAAGCCCTAAGGTTTTTTGGGAAAAAAATCAAGTTGCAGAAGAGGATTCAAGCTCAATGGTTGTCAGCTTTTGGAAAAAGACGATGTTCTGAGTAGTCTCGATACTGCTCGATACTAAAAAGGGTGTATCGACCAGTATTGATCGGTTCGATACTGGTAGATACAGGTTGGTTTTTCTCTTTTTTTTTTTTTTAATTTTTAAAAATCATAGTTAAAGTGTATCCACTCGATAGTGTATCGAGTGTATCGATACACTCGATAGTGTGTCGAGTGTATCGAAGCGTGTCGAGCCGATACGGCTCGATACGCATCGATACGCTCGATACTGTGTTTTTTTTTAAATGGAGAGATGAATCGAGGGGTATCGTATCGACACTAGTCGATACCTATACGTATCGGTCGATACGGTACGTATCATGTCGATACTTGATTCCTTGCCTTCTATGGGGCTTTGAACCTCTTGATAATAGTCTCACAATACGAACTATAACAGAAAATAAAATAAAAGAAAAGAGATCAATGGAAGGGAAGAAGGGTGCAAGAAGGGTAGGGGATATGATTTAAGGCATCTCAACTTGAGGCCTTGGAGGCCTCGTATCACCGGAGATCTCTCACCTCAAAAGTCTCTCACTCCAACTGTTTCTCACAGCACAAGCTATAACCGAGCTCTTTTCATTATTCAAATCTGAGGAGTAAAGGTCCATTACAAGCTAATATATTGACTGCTAAAACATGACAATTGAATGACAAGGGGTATTGTTCATGTGAACAGTATTCATGAACAGTACCTTGGGCTACTATTCATGAAAACAGTAACTCCTAATTTCAAGTCTTAATGGCTAAGGTTTTCTTTGGTATGTATTATAGAATTAATTATATAATATATTATGACATATATAGTTGTTTGGTATGATTTATGGTATTTATTTATATTTAAAATAAATTAATATAATCTAAAATTTACAAATAAGTTAGAAGGTGATTATCATAATTATGATAATCTATTATTACTTCTTTATGTCTAGCGGTACAAAAGGGTTATTATTTATGACCCATAATTTATTCTCATAAATGATTTATAATAAATAGTTCATAAACATAAATATAAACTATACCAAAGAGAGCCTAAGTAAGATTGAAATTAGAAACTCCCTATTAAAACTCAAAATAGTAACTTCCTAATAGCTATAAACTGAAAATAGAAATTATCTAATATTCCCTTAGCTATTAACTAACAAGGCTTACTTTTCTCAGAAACAGAAACTTTTGAAAATAGCAAGTAAGCTATTACATAAGGTTTTTTTTTTTTAGGTAACTGCTATTACATAAGTTACTAAAGCTAAAAATAGAAATTATTAATAGCTAAGATCTTGCTTGGTCAACACTCTAAGAAGATCTTCTAGAAGATTGAGAGCTTGAAAAAGATTCCCCCAAGAGTGAATTGCGGCTGGAACTTGTAGGGCCCATTGGCCATCACATCAAAAGCTGGAAAGCATGGGTGATACTGTTCACGTGAACAATACCACATGGTCATTAGACTGTCTTGATCTGCATTAGTACATCGTTAGATGTCTTTCCCTGCTTGCTTCCTTTGGAACCCTCAAATCCATCCAAAAGATCCTTCTTTATGCGAATTGGGTGTTATGATGGATGGCCTCTCAACTTGATATTAAAGGTGCAACAAATACAAATACCAACATCATATACAAAAAATAAAAATAAAAATATATTGAGGGCGAGCCTTCGTGTGACGGATTGTCATATTGCAATTGGTGGTCACGGGTTTGAAATACGGAAACAACCTCTTAGCATTGTGGGGCTAAGGCTACGTACATTCTGCCCCTCCCTAGGCCCTGCAGTAGCGGGAGCCAAGGTTCAAAATCTCAAGTCTCGGGGTTATCTCGATTCTTGGGAAAACCGAAATTTTGGTTAAGATCTCGGAGTGACACTATAAAAGCCCTGTGAACGCTAAAAAATTGTGTTTGGGGGCTAAAATGGTCATTTTAAGGCCTGATACTTTAGGGAAACCATATTTTATCATTCATAATCACATTAAAATTATAAAATTGTAAAAATAATCACACATGATGGTTGTTTGGGTTTACACCCATGTTTGGTAGTGTCGGTCTGAAGTTCAGATGTAAACGTAGGGCAATATTGCCTATTCTATATAATGTTACACTAGTAAAAGATCAAAGAATGCCAAATGAGATAGTAAAATTATATTTTAAGAGAAGCATAAACATAATTGCACTTAATTAGTTAATTGTCATAGTCAAAAATCGAAAGTAGTCAAGTAGATTGTAGACCATACAATCATAATTCATACAAATACTCAGATAGTCAAATACAATGATGCCCCCAAGTCCTAACTCCCAAGTCCCATCTCCATATCACTCCATCCCAATTTCTAATTCCACGTAGAGTGTTGTGGAGGATTTAATTCGTAAATTTGCTATCGTTAATTTTCCTCGGACTGAGCAACAAAGTCATGCCATGACATCCTGGAGCGGACGAAGTGGTCGTAGTCTTCCACATGTGTCCTAAATATTGAATCTTCAATGTCTGCAAGGACACCTATCCTTGGGTACATTTCACCAAATTGTGAACTATACCTTGAAGGCCTGAACTATAACCATAGCGTGAAGATCCAAACACAAATCCCATATGGCTAAATGGTGTCTCTGGTAGTGGCAGCTACAGTGTGAATGTCTGGCCAGTCGGGAAGGAGAAGATGTTGTCCACAAAATTGGATCCAGTCTGTGAATGAGTATCCATGGAAGAACCATACGAATTGGGAATGAAGTGGTAACAACCACCACTACACGAGGTGTATACCCAGTCCATGATGAGGATGGATGTCCACCGTGGTTTGTATCCTGTGTGGCGTGAGTATACTGGGTCTCCCCAGTAAATCTAATAACTGGTACCAGCAGTCTGTGCTCCGACTATCGCTCTTCAGGGAGTTTGTGCTGCTCATATGTGGCTCTACCACCACCATGATCATCCCCATTATCATCACTACTGGTAGCAAACCAATCATGCTCATCATCCCCATCACTACCACCAGTGCCACTGCCAGCAGGGGGTCAAACGGTCGAGGCGACTGTGTGTGTACGCAACCCTCGTCTAAGGACAGAAACTGGTCGGCATCAACACCCAACTGATTAACCAAACTGGGGTCGGGCCTCCCCCTGTCTCATCCATCACTGGTATTGCTCTGTCCTGCACCCACTCCACTAAGGGATCCTCTTCATTTTATTCTATTTGGAAGAGGTTAGCGAGCTCGATTGGGATATTATTAATTATCCTGTGATTGGCGTATGCATTGCATCTTCGGCCTCATGTTGTAATGCACATACACCAAGTCATTAAACCGTTCAGAGCCCAATCGGTTCTGCCTCTTGGAATGGATGAGAGAAAAAGTACCCCAGTTTCGCTCATAGCCAGATGCGAAAACATGTCTGAGATAGTACTTTGATTGCTATTTTTCTCGACTCAGATGCATCTCTGCCATACAACACCGACCATTCAGTTGCATACGAAGAATACATTTTAATTACATATCTCATTTACTACTTTTTTTTAATACATTGTACATATAAAATTAGATATGTTATTTGCAAATTGCAATTTCCATACTAGGATCAGTAGTTTCTTGGGCAGCCACTACAACGGGACTTCCAAAACTTTCGAGGCCATCTCTGAATGTTTTAATCTACACCCATTTGGAAACTTATAAAAATTAGCTATTAAAATATATGGACTTTCCAACTTTCCAGCAATTAAACATATAACTCACCTCCAAGTTTGCAAGTAATTGTAATGTTGAAGTTGGCTCCAACTTTTGACAACATCGATAAGGTTAGAATTCAACCGAAGTACATGCGAATATTGGTACTTGCGGTTCAAATAGTATGCTGTAAATTGTGACAATAGACACATGATTAAAATCATATACTAATTAATAAATATTTATATATATATTAAACTAAATTAAAAACATTATTAAATTTACTCACCAGCCTTATGCAATGGATGCATCAGTTGGTTCTCCCATCGATTCTTGATAATCTTAAGGAAATTTTTGTTACCACGTGGTAGCATAACATTAAACCCGTTCTTTTAACATATCACTGGCAGCATATAGAAGTGGCATAATGGGCTTTAATGATGTATCAACCAATCTAAGCACCTTCACTATTGGCTCCAACACTCTAATTGCCTCCTTCAAGTTTCTCCAAAACTCATTTGAAGCTATGGTAGTCTGTGCTTCCATCTCACTAGGGGAACCTGACTCCTTCCAACAAAACTAGTTGTCAGATGCAAACATTGATCTGGCCTACCATATTTGCCTCAAAGCTCTTCAGTGCTATATAATTGGTAGTGCCGGGTCTGACCAAGTCTCCTCCACATTTCTCCATAAGTAAGTTCAACGAATAGCCGTGGTTGTATATAAATGTTGTCACTTGTCTAGCTCTATCAACCACTTGCTTTACTTTGCTAAGCTTGCCCATGTCCTTTAACATCAGATTAATGCAATGGGCTGCACATGAAGTCCAAAAGAGGTTGTACTTGGTTTTGTAATCATCATCTTCTCTGGCTTCTTATAATTATTGCCATTGTCCATCACAATCCAGACAACATTCTCGGCCCCAACATCAGCCATCACTTTTTTTAGAAAACCATAAATATAATTGGCATCTTTCTTCTCAACAGATGCATCCACAGACCTAAGGAACACTGTCCTCCCATCACAGTAGACCATGAAGTTGATGATGAACTTTCTGGTAGGGTCAGTCTAACCATCACACAATGGTCACTTCATATGTCTGCCACATCCTCTTCAAACTGCCTATCTAGTCTTCTAATTCTTTCTTGTGTTTAAGCAAGTATAGATTCATAGGCATTGGGGCCTTTAACCCTAGGACTGGCCTCAGCAATTGCATCAAGCATTGTCTGATAGTAGGGGCCTATGGTGGCATTTGCTAGGATGTTGTGGTAGAACATCCACTTAGCCAAAGCATCCTTAACCCTTTGCTTTGTTGTCTGCCACATTTGCTTTATTTTCTTGTGCTTGTTGCCAGACTTCTAAAAATTCCAAGATCTTGAGTAAGATCTCAACATAATCCTAATCCCGTCTGGCGGCTAGGGTTGTGCTCTTTTACTCTGTGATCTTTTAAACATACCTGCGAACCCCTTACCCAGTGGTTGTGGATGAGCTGATCCATTATCACTGTCACCTACTCTAGATGGACCTGCCCCTCCTGCAAACTGCCTTGGCCGCTCTTGTTCCATCTCATGAGTGGCTCTACTAGCCACTCTCGTTTGTCTCATCAGTCTAGCTTCCGCCTCAATCATATCAGTAGTATCAAAGTCATCATCAGAATCAGAGTCATCCATAGCTCCTCCCCTGGTGCCTCAAATTGCCTCCTCAAATTACGCCCTAGCTTTATCTTTCTCTGCCTTCCTCTGTTGGCCTCCCTTTATGTATTTGCTTACGGCTCTGGAAATCTTTACAGGAACCATATGACATTTCACAACATCAGTACTGGTCATAGTCAAGTATTGCTTAAGTCTTGTGATCCCACTAGACATAAGCCTTTTCCCACAAACATAACTATTGAGTTAGAAAAAGAATGAGAGAGATTGTTATTCTCCCATCATCCCAGTTTTATTTATAATGAGAGAGATTACAAACTAATAGGAACTCTAGAGAGACTACGAGTCCTAGTTAGACTAGAAGTCCCAGTTAAATAAGGAAAGGAAAAGTCCTAGTTAACTAAGGAAAAGAAATAAATAAATAACCAAAAATTACATGAACACCCTTAACTAAAATGTACGATTTTTACAACACTCCACCTTCAGCTGCTGCATATATATCAGACATGCACAATTTGGATAATAATGGGTGAAACTGCTTCCCTGGGAGCCCTTTGGTAAAGATGTCAGCCACTTGATCACTTGACTGAACATAAAGAACACAGATCTGTCCACTATCCAATTTTTCCTTGATAAAGTGACGATCAATTTCCACATGCTTAGTCCTATCATGTTGAACGGGATTGTGAGAAATACTGATTGCAGCTTTATTGTCATAAAATAACCTCATAGGTTGGGTAGTATGGATACCTAGATCCTTTAGTAATCCTTGCAACCATAATAGCTCGCATATTCCTTGAGCCATAGTTCTAAACTCAGCCTCTGCACTGGAACAAACTATCACATTCTGCTTCTTGTTGCACCAAGTAATTAGATTTCCTCCAATAAATGTACAATATCCTGAGATAGATTTTTTATCTAGATTTCTTGCCCAGTCTGCATCAGTGTAGGCATCAACTCTAAGATGACCCTGAGAATAAAGTAAAATTCCTTTTCCAGGAGCAGATTTCAGATAGTGCAATATGCGGAGAACTGCATCCATATGGGAAGTATATGGGTCATGCATAAATTAACTCACCAAACTTACTGCAAAAGCAATATCAGGTCGAGTGTGGGCCCATTATATTAACTTTCCAACTAGCCGTTGGTACTGTTCCTTATCAATTGGTGTACTAGCCTTTTCTTGCAACCTAGTATTAGGATCAATTGGTGTCTCACAGGGCCGACACCTTTAGAGACTGGTCTCTTATGTACTTTCGCTAAAACAAATAGATACTTCTAGTGGAGCGTGCAACCTCAATCCCAAGGAAATATTTCAATTTTCCTAGGTCTTTTACTTTAAACTCCTTTCCCAAGAAGATCTTCAGGTGTTTAATTTCTTTATCATCACTATCTGTAATCACAATGTAATCTACATATACTATGATAATAGTGATTTTTCCGTCCCTCTGCTTAATGAATAATGTGTGATCAACATTGCTTTGTTTGTAACCTACAAAGGTCATTGCTCTGTGAAACTTCTTGAACCAGGCCCTAGGTGATTGCTTGAGCCCATAGAGGGATCGTTTTAGTTTAGACACCTTTCCTTTAGGGGCTGATGCTATAAACCCTGGTGGAATATCCATGTACACTTCCTTAGTTAACTCCCCATGGAGGAATGCATTCTTGACGTCTAGTTACTGAAGATCCCAATCAAAGTGTACTGCATACACGAATAGTAGTCATTTTTGCCACAGGAGCAAATGTCTCCTGATAATCAATCCCATAAGTCTGAGTAAATCCACGGGCTACTAATTTGGCCTTGTATCTGTATATAGTCCCGTCTTCTTTCTGCTTTACAATAAAGATCCACTTATACCCAACAATTTTCTTCCCTGGTGGAAGATCAACTAGGTCACCACTCTCATTTTTTCTCAGGGCAGTCATTTCCTCAACCTTGGCTGCTTTCCATTTCACATCTGCAACTGCGTCCTACCAATGTTTGGGAATAGACACAGAAGACAAAGTAAAAACAAAAATAAGATATGACGGAGACAATGATTTATAAGAAACATACTGAGATATAGGATGCTGAGTACAGGACCTTGTACTTTTATGAATAGCAATAGGTAAGTCTGATTCAGAGGGAAGAATATTACCAGATGGAGGGATCTCATTCTTTGAAACAGTTTCTGGATCCAGAGCTAGCGAAGGGATATGTGTAGGTGCGTTGATGGTGGTGGTCTTTCCCTACTTGATTCTGGTACGGCTATAGACTTGCAGGCGAGGTGTTTCCATGGGTAGTTGTTCAGCAGAGGGTGATGTAAGCTCAGTAGCTGGTGTAGGTGTAGGTGTCTCCCCCTGAAGTGGAAGGGGAGGCATAGGTATGATAATAGACCCATCTTCCTGAAGACTAGGCTCCCCCTGAAGATGGGACACGAGGTAATAAGGAAGGTTCTCATAAAATATAACATCCACGGAGACGAAAGTGCGGCGGGTTGGTGGGTGTTAACATTTATAGCCTTTCTGGGTTGGAGAGTAGCCCAAGAAAAGGCAATGGAAGCCACAGGATTCAAGTTTTCCTGGAGAGCGATGGTTGCGCACATAGCATACGTAGCTAAAGATCTTAGGAGGAACAATATGAGATGCATCATTGAGAAGAAGGTGTAAAGGAGAGTGATGATCCAAGACTGGGGTTGGGACGTGGTTGATAAGGTAAGCAGAGGTAAGTACGGCATCACTCCAATATTGTGGTGGCACATTGCAGGCAAACATCCATGCACGAGCCACTTCAAGGAGATGACAAATCTTTCTTTCAGCCACTCCATTCTGAGCAGGAGTATCCACACAACTGGTCTGGTGCAAGATACCATTATCTGCCAGATATCTTTGAAACTCTCATCAAGATACTCCTTGCCATCGTCACTTCTGAGAATCTTTAAGGAAGCTTGAAATTGAGTCTTAATCATCTGGTGGAACTGACGAAAACACTGAAACACTTCGGTTTTATTATGCAAAAGATAAACCTAAGTAGTTCTAGAATAACAATCTATAAAAGTAACAAACCAACAGTGGCCAATAATTGAATTTGTTCTGGCTGGTCCCCAAGCATCATAATGAACTAAATGGAAATGAGTACTACTGTGTGTAAATGTAGGATTATACGAAGAACGAGTTTGCTTAGCTAGAATACAAGCTTTGCAAAAAAACTCGTATTGTTTACATTTATTTGCTAAAGAGGGAAAAAGACTTGCTAAAACATTAAATGAGGGATGCTCGAGCCGCTGGTGCCATTGTTGGAGATCAGAGGATGCCGAATAGAGTTGGTGTACTGGGGTTGGGGAAGCTGAAACTGGCTTTGGGATACCTTCCTCAAGCAAATACATACCACTCTGCATCCTACCACATCCAATTGTCCTCTCTGTTTCCAGATCCTGAAATAGACAATAAGAAGGAAAAAACATAACTTTGCAGTTTAAAGCAGAGGTAATACTACTAATAGACATAAGGTTGATATTAAATTTTGGAACATAAAAAACAGATTGCAAAGCTAGAGAAGGAGTGCATTGGATGAAACCTTTCCTTGATATAGAGGAGAGTCCCATCCGCCACACGAACAATATTAATTTCAGGATTAGGAAAGTACTGATGAAATAGGCTATGGTTACCAGTCATGTGGTCCATGGCACTAGAGTTAATAATCCAAGGATTAGAGACCATTGTCACACAATGTCCACTGAAACACATACCTGAATGGGCAAGGTGAGAACTTGGAGTGGTAGAGGTAGGAGCAATAACAGCAGAGGGTGGCTGGAGCAAACAACTGAGTGCCTAAAGAATCTGATTGTCTTGCAATGGAACCGTGGGATCAACAACCTGATGAGCTTCAGTCTAATGTGCCTGTGAGCCCTTGAAAGTCTTGTTTTTCTACATAAGTTTGTCACGTTTATTGGCTTCAAAGTTTGCTGGTTTTCCATGGAGTTTCCAGCATGTGTCTTTACTGTGCTAGGATTTACCACAATGCTCACATTTCACTCTATCTCTGGATGTAGTAGGGCCCTTGGGAGGTGGAGTAAATGGCTAGAGGGAAGACCTATCAGGAACAGAGGGTAATAACATGTAGCTCTCCTTTGGTCTTCAAGCTGAACCATAGCATATGCCTACTTTAGAGTAGGGAAAGGATCTTTAATGAGGATTTGTGAGCGAATAAGATTAAGCTCAACATTCAATCCTGCTAGAAAGGTATAGACTCTATATTTTTCTTCCCGTTTCTTAAACAGAGTAGCATCTTCTTCACACTTTGCGTGTATGGAATCATAAAAATCAATGGCCTGCCAATGACTCCTCAACTGAGTATAATATTGTGACACAATCAACTCCTTCTATGTAGCATAAATTAAGGCATCATTCCCAACCTGGGAATATGTGTCTTTTGCAGATTTCCAGATCTGGGCAGCAGTATCCAATAAGAAATATCCCTCGACTATGGTAGGTTGCAAGGACTTAAGGAGATATTGCATAACTAAGGAATTCTTAGCATTCCATTTATCCAAAGATGCATCTGTAGTGATGGGTTTAATTTTGGCTCCCATGAGATAGCTAGATAACCCTCGAGCAGTAATAGAGAGTTGAATAGCACGAGACCACATCAAGTAGTTACCACCATCAAGTTTTGTGGTATTTGTCGGAATGGTGAGATTATCCATCTTAGAAAATTCAATTCTAGCAGAGGTTACTTCAGAAGACATTGTAATCACAAAAGATTGATAATTTGCTAGAAGATAACCAACACAATCGATATCTGATAATAATACTCAATTAACCTTACCAGAGTAATCGAAGAAGAATAGAGAATAGATTTTTGTAACAGTGGTGCTGTGTATCAATCCTTAGGGAATAAAGGACACATCCTCAGCAAATTTAGATCTTTATATATGATTAATGAAGACTCAATGTAGGCGCTTCGTATGATCTTTGTAAAAGCTTCCCAGCAATAAGGATATACGGCATGATGCAGATCAGGACCAAGAGAAGGGGCCGAAAGAGTTCAGCTGGGCCAGGCCAAGCCTAGGCCCATTCCTGCAGCAGCGGAGATCTCTCTTTAGAGAGAAGAGAGATCTCTTCACCGCCAGCCCAGCAGCCAAGACTTTCTTTCTACCGCCAGCAAGCATAGCCTAGTTTAGATAGGATTTTATTAGTTTCCTAATTGTGAGGGATTTGATTTCAATTGTTTAGTTTCCTTAAATTATAGGGTAGTTAGTTTAGGAAGTCTCAATTACTTGGAGACTAAGATTTTCTTTGAATCTAGTTTCCTAGAAGTTTGGAAACTTTCCTATTTTCTAGTTTTAGAAACTTTCCTATTATTTGGTTAGAAACTTCCTACTTTATAAAGGGAGTTTAGTTTCCTATTTTTCAGTTAGTTTTATTTCCTATTTGAGGTA
This sequence comes from Protea cynaroides, assembly GCA_028583415.1. Lineage (NCBI taxonomy): Eukaryota > Viridiplantae > Streptophyta > Magnoliopsida > Proteales > Proteaceae > Protea > Protea cynaroides. Next base: position 12,671,527 of record CM053276.1, on the reverse strand, counting down.
ATCTTTCAAATTATAAATAAGAGGAGTGGCTGGCGGCACCTAGTAGAGAGAGTTGGCCAGAGTTTTATTAAAAAATTCTGGTTTTCATTCCTGTGAGACTCAACCGAAACTCCTATTCTGTTCATTCCTGTTTTCAGATGATATTAGTTTTTCGAAAATTCATAACTTCTTCATCCATGGTTAGATCATCTTCAAATTTGGGTATGTTATCAAGCATATTTTAGAGTACTTCTCCTCCAAGTTTGAAGGCTTTCCAACGGCTGAATCTCAAGATAGGTGAGTTTTTCCATAATTTTATAATTCTGGTTTGTTAAAATATCTATCTAAGACCTATGGGCAAGATTGGTTTCGATCCCACCCGTCGGATCAAGCTCATCTTCTAGGATATTGCTCCTCATATCCTAAGGATCAAGGATCCCAATTTTTGAAGCATTTTTACAGACGGATTTGAAGTTGTGGAATTATTTGTTCAATCTCAATTACCCTTGTTTGTTAAATTTGGGTTTGGATTGAATAGAGATCCTGTAGCAAAGAGGGATCTATGAATTGGATGTGTTGAAACCCTCTTTGCCATCACGGCAACTGAGAAATCCAAACCTTGGGAGATATTTAGTGCATTGATATGAGGTTAGAGAAGGTAATAAGGGTTTTAGGGTAAAATTTTTGGGACTTTGAGGTGACTGTTAGGCTTGTGGTATATATGGGATGGGATTAAGGTGGTGTCGGTAGCTTTAGGTAGGTCTAGGGTGTTGTTTGAGGGTTGTCGGCAGGGCCTGTGATGAGTGGCGGTACCTGTTATGGGTGTTGATAATGGCTATGGCTTGCGGTAATGTGTGTATAGAGAGTAAAAGAAGATGGCGGTACTGGCTATGGCTTGGGCAGTGGATGTAGGTGGTTCCAGGTATGGCGGCAAGGAGCAGTGATGGTTTTGAGGTATTGGCAGAGTTTTCTGATGGAAGAAGGAATGGCGGCAGATTTTTTCTGGCTTCAGGAATAATGGCAGCAGGTTTCTAATAGCAGGAAGTATGGCGGCAGGTTGTAGAAGATCACAAGGTGGTGGCAGCAGGTTCTTTTGGCAGAAGAAAAGAAAAGAAAAAAAGAGAAGAGAAGAGAAGAGCTAGGTTAGCTCTGATACCATGTTGAATTAGAAAAAGAATGAGAGAGATTGTTATTCTCCCATCATCCCAGTTTTATTTATAATAAGAGAGATTACAAACTAATAGAAACTCTAGAGAGACTAGAAGTCCCAGTTAGACTAGGATTCCCAGTTAAATAAGGAAAGGAAAAGTCCTAGTTAACTAAGGAAAAGAAATAAATAAATACCAAAAATTACATGAACACCCTTAACTAAAATGTACGACTTTTACAACAATAACATTGGCTCCACATCCGAAAGCATAGACCCCCTTGCTTAAGACTTTGCACCAACTAGGCCAAGGCCTGGCTGATCTCAAAGCTAGAAACTCAGTTAACTTGCAGTGGATAGCGGTGGTTGGTTTGAAATATTCTTCTGCCTCCTATTATCCGATGTCTACCATACCAGCCAACAATATCAGGTCATCTTCTAAAAGATAAAGTGATCTAACTTGTAATACATTATGATGCACTTTGTGTGATTCTGATATTCTAGCTTTTGACATTTGATGTTTGACTGGACAAAGATGGAGCACGATATTATAAATTTAATGTGTTCAGAACAGGTGAAAGTGCTTGCACTGACTGATCATGATACTATGGCTGGCATCCCAGAAGCATTGGAAGCAGCTCGGAAATTTGGCGTCAGGATAATTCCAGGTGTTGAGATTAGTACCATATTCTCTCCAAGGTCATTTTCTTTTTAACTTTTGTTCAGATTCTTATGGAGAACGGCTGTTGTTTCCCTTATTTGTATATTTCTCATTGTTTAAAGCTATTTAGACACTAAAACTTAATATTTGGTGGGGAAAAAAAAAACTTTCTGATTTTGCAAGTTTGAATCTGTGCAACAGAGGAGAATCTGGAACAGAAGAACCAGTTCACATCCTTGCTTATTACAGCAGCTGCGGACCCTCAAGATTTGAGGAGCTGGAGAAATGCTTAGCTAGCATAAGGGATGGTCGCTTCCTCCGTGCAAAGAACATGATTTCAAAGCTGAACAACTTGAAGATGCCCCTTAAGTGGGAGAATGTTGCCAAAATTGCAGGGGATGGAGTGGCTCCTGGGAGGTTGCATGTAGCTCGTGCAATGGTTGAAGCTGGTCATGTAGAAAATCTGAAGCAAGCTTTCAACCGATACCTATATGATGGTGGACCTGCCTATTCTACGTAAGAATCCCAAATCTAGCTCTTTTCTGGATTTACCTCTCTTGACTCAATTAACCGCATGCTTACCAACCACTGCCCCAATCCTATTCCTACAAACAAGTGTAGAGGTGGAGGTTGCAATTAGTGCTCATTCACCAATTCAAAAACACAAAAGGGATAAAGAAAATGATGAATTACCCAAGTTTGTTTCTTGAAAGTGCCACTTTTCCCGGCCAGGATGACCTTCGATTGTTGTGGCCAGGTCCTGGGATCAAATCCCACCTTCAAACTTTTTCCTCTAATCCTCCAATCACTCCTGCATAAAAATTTATGTTTGTTTCTTGCTTCTGAGGTATTGGAAATTGTTTCTGAATTTCTGTTAACATGGAAACTGTTCTGTCTGTGACACAGGGGTAGTGAGGCTCTTGCCGAGGAAGCAGTTCAATTGATATGTCAAACAGGGGGTGTGGCAGCATTAGCTCATCCATGGGCATTAAAGAACCCTCTTGCAGTTGTCAGGGGATTGAAAGCTGTGGGTCTTCATGCAATGGAGGTCTACCGAAGTGATGGAAAACTGGCAGGTAAAATCATGGTCCCCAAAGTCTTCTGTTGTTTCAGTTGAGACCTATCATCAGTGGCTCCAGTAGGGGCACCGAAGTGCCTAATGGATCTAGTTCTACTTTGGATTAATGAAGTTGCCTACTGGTCCAGAAAAATAAGTGCTAAACATAGTTGAGATTCGGGTTGGAACCAGATGATTTTGAAACTGATCTTACTTTATAGACTCCAAACTTGACCAGAGAATGAATCTGATTTGGATCATTACCTTATTTCAGACTTGAAAGGGGCCTGACCACCTGACTAGTTGATCAAAACACTGTCTAGGATCCAGTATCCAAATTTTAGGGACCAACGCAATTCGGGCTGGGCCGAAGGATCTGATATACCAAACCCAGCTCTATTCTATAATTCTTGCAGTTTGATCTTTGATATTTGTACATCTAGAAATAAATATGAGTCAGGTCCATTTTTGTTTCTCTCCAACTTTATTCCAGGTGTGGCCAACATAATAAAAAGGATTGACCTCTGGTATGTAATGTTAATAATTGATTTTTGGGGTCTAGGTAAAATCGATGGAAGATATAAAATGTGAATGTTAACCTCTAAATTCAGTATGCACATAGAGTTAAAAAGTTGGGATTATGAGATTTTTTTTCTACAATAATACCTCTGATATTGTGAGACAAGGAGACGAATTGGGGGAAATTCAATAACATCATTGATTGATTAGATATTCCAGTATTTCCTAGTGTTTAGTTTTTCCGTGAATATCTTATAGAAGGAAATGATTTAGTTTCCCCTTTTTTGCCCCTAGGATCATGTGTTTGTAAGCTGATACAGAGATGACTAGAAAAGGTCTCAGAGAAACATATCAAGGTTAAATTTTCAAATGATTTTTTAAAAAACACCAATGTTCTTTGATTATTAATTAGCTTTCATGTACTAATAAATACTAGTTAGTGCTCTAATGCTAGTGATCGATGGTTTTCCAACACAATGTAGAAAGATTACATTCTGCAATTGTTGCTTTTATAGCTTTGCATCTGTTGTCAGATCATGTCTCATGCTGCAACCCTCTCTTTTGCTGATGTCCTGTGAACAGCATTCAGTGATTTGGCTGATACTTATGATCTTTTGAAGCTTGGAGGATCAGACTATCATGGTAGGCGAAACCATGATGAGTCTGATCTGGGAAGTGTGAATATCCCTGTGTTAGCTCAGCACGACTTCCTTCAGATAGCCCGACCTATTTGGTGCAATGCGATTAAAGATGTACTGCAGAGTTTTGCAGAGGAACCAAGTGATGCAAGTCTGGAGAGGATTGCAAGGTTTGGTGGGAAGATCAGGAACCTCAAGTGTGGTTCTTTGAGCTGTGGCAAGGATGTGATTGACCGGTGCCTGTCCTCCTGGTTGACAAATGAGGAAAGACAGACCATTGATGTTGAGACACTCAGGTTGAAGCTTTCCCTGACTGTTATTAATCCGGGGGTCGAGGTGTCTATGACGACTACATAGTTCTTTTCTTGGTGGTTCGTTTCATGGTAATTTTTGGGGAAAAATACTGTGTAGGCTATACCCTCTCACGTCTATTTTTTTTTTATTAATTCTAGAAAAATTAATAAAAAAATCTATGTGAGGGAGCATAGGCTACCCTGCTTGCTCCGAGAACCCTTTCCCTAATTTTTCCCCCTTATATTTCCCTGCTTTTCCTGGGATGGTTCTGCTGGTTCTAATTTTATTTAAAATATTCTCTGCTTGAGTAGGTGGTCTTTTGAGAACCACCAAAGTTTTTCCCATATTTTATTTTTGAAATATTTCATTGATTTTAATATTTCTTATTCTGCTTCTGTTAACCTTGCACTATTTTTAAGGAAATTTCCACCACCTTTACCCTTTAATCAGTCACTCTTAACTTGGCTCATAATATCAATCTCTTCCACTACTTTTGAAAATAAGTATCATTACCCTTTGGTAGTCCATTAAGTGATGAGACGAATCGTACCTAATGTTTTTAATGACAATATTACTCTTGAGATTGTAAAATATCATTTTTACTCATTTGAAACTTCTTTTTGATAGATTAATTAGATTTTTCTTAAAAAAAAATAAAATAAAAAAAATCCGACGTGCTTCAAGGGGCGGAGACCTAGAAGCAAAAAATGAAAGTAGCTCATAGGAGCAGATTTAAAACTAACGTCTCGAGGGGTCGGGTCACACAGGGTCCAAAAAATAAAAACAGAATATCAATGTATATGCAGAGGAGGATTTCTATCAATGGCCTTTGGAACCTAGGAGTTGGAGTTATTGGAATATGGTATATAAATCGGGCGCCCGGGGGTTTCGCGGAAGCGGGCTTCGCCCCCCGCGTGGCGGCCGGGGGGGGCGGCCCGCCGAGCCCCCCCCCCCCCCCCCCCCCCCGAGGGGGGGGAAAGCCGACACCTCTCTCATTTCACTTTATTGGTGGGATGGGCGGCTTGGCCGCGCCCCCGACCCCGCGTCGGCCGGATGCAGTCGAGTCCCCTGCCGAACCCTTGGCAGGAGACGATTTGGATCCAAACAATTTTGGTAAATGCTCATATTCCAGGATCCAAATCGTCTCCTTGCCAGGGGTTCGGTAGAAGACTCGGCTACATCCAGCTGATGCCCAACACGTGGATGTTGGTTGGATCCGAACCGCCCATCTCAGCCGATAAGGTGAAACCCAGAGAGGTGTCGGCTTATGCACCATTGGTGATCGGCTGGGATGGACGACTAGGATCCAATCGACACCTACGTGTCGGGCATCGATTAGATGCAGCCGAGTCTCCTGCCTAACCCCTAACAAGAAACGATTTCTATACAAATTGTATGCTTTCCTTGTCAGTGTTGTTGGTAATGGCGACCCAAGGAAATGACTTCTCAGAGTTTTGGACAAATGGGTTCTAGATTTTATGGTCTGCGGTGCTGAAAAAAGAGTATTTGATGGGTTTTAGGGGAGACCTTAGGGTTTGGGAGTTGGAAAATTGTTGAATATGTAGATTGGGTTGTAGGTGTTTGTTTTTGTGCCTCAAAGAGACTCTGCGGCTATAGTAAGGAAAAAAACCAAAAGGATTGGTCGACGCGTGGAGGAAAACGAAGGTGACTTCTGCTTCTGGATTCTATGGATTCTGGCTCCCAGGGAGCCAATTTGGAGTAGAAGCACGTTTGATAAGTCCAGTTAGATTCCAACTCCCACAGAGTGAACCGGATTCAGAATGATTCCAGAATCCAAAATTTTGGAGTCATAAATACTTGCTCCAAGCTTGGATCAACTTTTAAGAGAAAAAAAGGTCGACCTCACATGACTATCACTTGACCACCACCACCACCACCACCACCACCACCACCACCGCCCCACCACCACCCTCGCCGTCGCCACCTCTACCACCACCACCACCACCACCCCCCCCCACCGCCCCCCACCACCACCAACGCCCCCCACCACCCCCACCCCACCACCCACCACCACCACCACCACCACCACCACCACCACCCCACCCCCGCCACCACCACCCCACCACCCCACCAACACGGGACGTTGGTTGCATCCCCACCGCCGCATCCACCACCACCACCAACACCACCGCCCCACCACCACTCGTAAGGTGTAAAACATGTTTCCCAAAGATCTCTAAAATCCATTTCGACCACCCAACAAGTTTCTACTCCAAAATAATCCTAGAGTAGCTTGGAGTAGAATCCAAATTGAACCGAACCCGGGTGGAGGATCCTAATGGGAACCAGCATAAAAGAATTCAAACAGAGAAATCATCTTCATATATGCCTTTCTTTGCTTCCAAGTTTTTTTTTTAATCACGGAAAAAGAAAATTTAGATTTAGCTGACACCAGTCGACAAACTAAGCTAATAGGGGGTGTTGGCCAATGTATGAGTCCGATTCACCGAAAGCCATCGGTGGGTACCATCCCCCCAAAACCTTTTGTCTATATATTTTTTTCGGTAAAATGATTTTTGAAAGATGGTAACCCATTAAGTTCTTGCATTAATCCAAGGTTTCATGGACTCATGGTTTAAATTATTATATGGTTTAAATTATTATAGGAATTATAATTGTTTATTTTATTGAGAAAAATACAAAACAAGTAAATGTTGTTGGAAGATGGGCCCACCCGAGCTTGGCCCGAGGCCCAAAATGTTATAAAGGGCTGCATGAAGGTCGGGCTTTTACTCTGCCCGAGTCTAACATACGTGGTATAGTAATCCTCTCCTGTCTGAGTTTGGGTGGGAGAGTTGGCGGCCTGGATGGATGGCCCCCATCTGGCTCTCAGGTGGATCCGAGCTCTCCATCTGAGCCGACACCTGAGCTGACAAGCTGAGCCGACAGGGGTATCGACTCGGATGGAGGGCTCAGATCCACCCGAGAGTTAGGTGGCGGCCATCCATCCAGGCCGCCAACTCTCTCGCCCAAACTCAGGCGGGAGAGGATGTGGATCCACATACGTGTGGTTGATCCGACCGGACAACAACCCAAAATTTTTTTTTTTTTTATTTTTATTTTATTTTTTTTTAAAGGTAAGAAGACTTAAGGAGAACTGAAGTCCTTTGAGATGTTTTTTTTTTGGGATGTTGCTGTTATGTTTTGGGGTATTTACCTTTTTCCAGAGCACATCTCACCCTTCTTTGATCTCATGGGCCCGTGGCAGTATCTTTCTTAACCTCCTGTTGTTCAATAAATCATCTACCAGATATAATTGGGTTTTTGTAGGTATAATTCATCCTCAGATTTTATGTCAATCCCTAAATAAAATACCAAAAATACCCCTTACATATTGAAGTTTCCTTGTTTTAACAACCCTTCTTTTACCAAATTGAATGCCATGCAACCGTTGTGTTATAAGGCAAACCAAGTATCAATAACAATTTACTGATCCAAAAATAATAATAATAATAATAATAATAATCAACAATTATCTATTTACCCCAAAAAAAAAAAAAAGTGCATCAACAACTATTTGGAGTGGATTGTTTTTCAAATGGACAAGTTCAGAGACCAGTTTGCCAAGACGACCATAAATACCGCAACACGAGCTTGGTTAGTTCTCAAATTCAGCCAATATGTTCATGTTATCATTTAATTATGGGTTAATTCTCGTGGGCAATATGGTTGAGATAATCTATTGGAAGGATTGAACTTTTAGGGCCAAGTAATGATCTCATTACTAGCATGCGTCTTTATGATTTTTAGCTCTTCAGATTGGGAGTGAAATCGGATCCAAATCCTCTCTTGCGGCAGGAGGGTTCTGCGGCTGATCCAAGGGGTTGAGGATCAGTTGGCCCGCCTACCAATACACCACCTAACGGTGAGGTTATATGTGAGGGGGAGTAATGGAAATAGTCCCACATTGTTAATGAGATTGGAATCCTGTGGTCTTATATATGGAGAGTCCCTCCACTTACTAGTTTGAACTTTTGAATTGAAAACTTGACACGTACATCTCCATTCCCCATCCCCATTGTCAAGGTCAAACCCAGCCTGACTTTAATGGCGGGTCAAGACTGGATTTTTCAGGCCTTGAGTTAGGGCCGGGCCAGGCTTGGGTCTAGTTAAGTAAACACAAGGTTAAATTGGGTTTTGAAAAGCCTGATCCAAGCTGATCTGTTGCAGCCCTAATGAATCTGCTACTTGGAGTCGCTTGTCTGACTTTGGTTGTTTTCATGTAAAATGATGGATTTTTTTTTCTTGTAAAATTGAAAATTTAACAGTTTGTTTTAATGCAAAATACTAAGAAATTGATGCATTGAAAAAGTAAGAACATTTTTCATGAAAGAAAATTTTCAGTAACATACCATTTGTATGAAAATTTTTATGATAAAACAAACGAAACCTTAATAAAACAACAGAAAAAAAGAGTTTTCACAAGAAAATTTTCCTTCCAAGAATCCAACGAATGAGATTCACAATGACTTGCTCCTCTCTCTCAATGTTGAATGTGAAACCCCCATAATTCCATTTAACTACCAAAATGATGGATCAAGAAATTCCCCTTTTCACCACTTGGGAAAAAAAAATATATAACTTCTGAAAATTTAGCATTTTCTCCTTCATTTTTTTAAAAAAAAATTAATTAAAGACTCCTGGGTCTTGGTGTTCCCCAAGGTCCATCGTCAGCCCAACCCAGTTCACACAATGTTGGAATTTGAACCTTCACATTTAACTCTGAAGACTTGTGGATCCTGCACAAATTTGCTTATTTAACCCAGATTTAATATATTGGCGAAAAAAATATATTCTTTTATTCGGAAAGGGCAAAAATGTAACAGGGGAGAAAGGATTCCCACACTTTCCCATTTTCTTTCGATATCCAAACGTTCATTTTCTATTTGTAATTAAGAAAAGAAAGTAGAGCATCCCAAGGGCGAAGATTAGAATCAATTTTTTTTTCAGAGAATAGAATCCATTGCACATAAACAAAAGGGGGAGTCTATGGATAAAAAATAAAAATAAAAAAAAAGCATTTTCTTTTAATATATAAAAAAATATTAAACAATAAAAAATAAAAATTTTAAAATCATACAAAAAAATTATTTTTATGTTGCAATTCATAGTTATTTGTTATAGTAACTATTTCATATTTAAACTATCAACAAAAATCAGAAGACAACTCAAACAAATTTGCGTGATTTTTATCACCGACAAAAAGAAGACAGTGTGTATTATCAAATCTATCCCCTCTTACAAGACAAAGACCCAATGTGCGGCATATATCTACAGGATCCATATATACATGAGTCCATATATAAAAATCGGGTCCTATTAAAATTTAAGGGGAAGGGTTCAATAAGTTGCCGGCTAGGGAGAATTTTTAAAACCACATTAATCAGTACGTGAGAATTAGTATTGTCAAAACAAATTCTTGGAGAGAGAATATGTTACTCACGTGAGGTGGTATGGAGTTCTTTTCATCTAAAAATAAAATACGAGATCAAGAAAATCTTATTGTAACCAAGATTGTTAACAAAATAATAATAATAATCATATTTTTTTGTTATTCTAATTATTTTACATATTTATTCGAAAAACCTTTTTTATTTAATTAACTTTTGAGAATAAAATAAGAAACAATAAAAAAAAAAATTTACAATTTTTTTATTCACTTCTTTGGTGACATTATCATTATCACCTGATCTTTGATTGTTTCAAGTTTAACTGTACTCACGTGAATGTTGAGAAAAATATTAAAAAATAAGCCGAGCAACATGGCAAGGAAAGAAGTAGCCGTTAATGTGGCTGGTTGTGAATGATGTCCACGTCGGATTCAACGCGAAACCGCGTGAAAAGGCATTCTTCGAAGAACAACTAAAGAAAGGGGGTCCCCCCGTGTGGAATCTGTCCTCGTGCAAGATCTAATCCCTGGCTAAACAAGTATCCAAGAGGGAGGATAAAAAAATAATTTCAAAATATTTAGCATGGTTCAAGGTGTTGGGATCGAATCGATTGATTTGATCAATTTGTATCAATTTTGGACATGATCGATCCTTGATCTAATCTTAATCCTATCCTGTTATTATACTATTTTAATGACGATTGGACAAGATTGGATTTGTCATTAGATTCATACACTCGGTTTTCGACATTCTCTGTTGTAAAATATGCCCCATAACTATCATCTTAGACATGAGATGAATATGAAATATAGAATTGTAAATCAACATAAAAATGACTTATTTTAAATATTTCATAAATGCATCCAAAAACATCCAAGAACACATTAAAGTAAAATTCAAATTCACCCCTTAAACCAATGTACTACATGCGGCAAAATAATGATAGGGTTGAGTCGTAGTCAAGATTATTCTCGTTAAAATCGTAATCACCCTCCCCCCTGTGGTACAAACTGGGCTCATTGTGCATCAATTTACAAAATAAAACAACCCTAAAAATTAGAAAGTGTTGCATTACTCTTTTCAGTTAGCTCTAAGATTCAAAATATTATGTCCAACAAATAAAAACCAATTTAACATTGTTGGTATTATTGTTATCTATTATAACGAGATAAACCGAAGAAATAGAGACTATATATCAATAGTTGTCTCCAAAGAACATGCTCAAACACCATGTCTCTACCACAAGATATATCTATTGACCATTAAATATGTCACCAATAATCACATCCATTGATCATTTAAATACCTAATTAGGTGGTGACATATTCTTGGCCACAACACCAAGGAACAATGGCTAGCTCTGTCGTCTTATTTGGTGTGGATTTAATGGCAAATCATCCATTGCTTCCGTGAGAGGAATGTGATAACTAATCGTTTATCTAGGGGGTGGCTCGAAGGAGGATTTCTGGTGTTGAATATTGTCCCTTAGTCGGTCATGAGGGAGGTTGGTTGGGATATTCAGGAGTGTCCTTGTTTTCGTTTCTACTAGTGGTTTTCTTTTTTTATTGTCTTTCTCTGCTTATAATAATGCTGAAGGTGGAGAGAGACAAAGAGTGTTCTAGGTTGCGGTTTTTTTTTTATGCTTTGTATTTCATTGTTTTTCTGATTAATATATTCTTTCTAACTTGTAGCCAAAAAAAGAAAAAGAAAAAAGAAAAAAAAGATGGAGATATATTCTCCACCAATCAGTTATAAAATAATAAATAATATTTTTTAAAACTCAGAAGATTCAAACTATAAAATTTCTATTAAGATTGATATTATGTCCGATACTTAAATTTAGTAATATGCACTAGTATCCAACAATGCCAATATAATTATATAAAATGATAAAACCTAAAGACAAACAAGGAACGAAGAGTGAAGAAGAATACAACTTTGCTTAACTCTCACGCAACAAACCATCTGATCTCATGATTGTAGATTTTGTAGACTTTGTAGTATTTATTTACTTTTTTTTTAATCTAAATTATGCTGACAATGATAACCTCATGCAACTTTTCAAGAATTTTTTTTTTTCATTTTACCTTTAAATTTGCTGTTCAATATGTTATAAACTAATCTAATTATTAATACTATATTATTTTTAACTAATTATCTGCCGCATTCAACTATGTGAAAAATATTTCCTTGATGATTGTGAAAGAATGAACTTTCTCCATGGTTTATTTGTCACGTAAAGTAAAAAGGTCATGTGGTGATTCCAACAAGTTACATATGAATTTCAATCTCCCATTAACCCAACTTGTTATTGTTGTGTTTTTTTTTTTTCCGTGTATAAACCTACTAAAGGGGTGAAGAACATGACTCAAATCGTCTTTAATCGTTGGAAGGATTCCAATCATGATCCAGTGGCCGGAGTTCAAAGAAACCCAATAATAAGAGACGATTTTTTCTTAGAAATAATGAAATACAAAATAACTACGTTCCAGAACCTGGAGAAAACTGGATTCCATCCGAGCAAATCCAAGAACTTCAATTAAGGAAGAACAAACAACAAATTGAAAAAATAAAAAGTCGAACTACTGCCCAAATCGTCAGAGATGTCCGAAAACAAATAAGATGTCAAGTGGTATATGCCAATTTTCATCTATAGATGACGGAGAAAACAAGAGACTGAAAGTCAAAGTGTATAAGAACCCTAAGAACTCCAGTAAACGAGACTGAAAATAGTCAATGCTTGCAAACACAAGTCTCATTTAAGTATTTTCATGTATTGCATTTTTACTTATATCTTCAATTATTCATATCTTTTTGATAGGTTTTATTTTCTTCTTTTGATCTTCAAAGCTTTGTTTTAACACTTGCTCCCTAGATATCATCCAACCTGCTACATAGCAACCTATCTTATCGATATAAAACAGTGACTCAATTAACACTTCGTCTTCATTTGTTTTGATGTAAAATTTTATTGTAAAATATTAAGTATAATATTTTATAAAAAAAAAAAATATTCAACATTTATTTTCAATAGGTAAAAAAAACTTTCTTAAAGATCATTGTATTTTATCGCTTGGAAACAAAGATTGAAAAATAAAATTACATTATAAAAATGTTACACGTAAAATTTTACATCAAAACAAACAAAGCCTTAAGGAAATTGTTTCCATTTAAAAAAGAGAAAAATATAACATAAAATAGGTTTTTCCATTTATTTGTTTTAATATAAAATAATATTTAAAAAAATTAGATTACATGGTGAACAAATTCATGCAAAAAAAATATATCATTTACATGAAAAATTATACAACGAAACAAATAATGCCCAAAAAATAAAAATCAAGAAACAGAGTAGATAGAACCCATGAGTCATGCCATATAATTAAAAATCACTATTATTAAATCTTCTAGAAAAGAGTTTAAATTTCTTAGAATTAAATTGTGTGGATTACGATGGCTGTCTTTCTCGAGTCTGATTGGACATAGAGTCAATCAGATGTTATTATAGAAAGAAAATAATAAAATCCCAGATGGAAACGTAGAGTAAAATTCAAGTCAAATTCGTGGCTTGATCGACCAATAAGGTAAGAAAGTCATATAAAATGATAACTAAGAACCAAAGATGACATTGTTCACAAGAGGCGTGAATCTGTTGTAAACAAAAATTTTCATTGATTGTTGATCAAACGTATCCCCAACCTCAGCGTCTTTTCAATTCTTTTAGTTTATGCTATGTTTGGGTGTTAAGAAAAACAGAAGAAGAAAAAAATAGCGTAACACAAAAGTGATAATAAATAATGGTCATTTTATGTGTTTATCTCTTTTTTGCAAAGAAATTTTCTTCAGTCAATCAGCCTGTCAGTCCGTCAGTCAAATATCTGACGGATTGGGAAACATCGGCACACATACCTGATAGGAAAGGGAGTGATAAACTCTTTCCATTCTTGAGTGAACCTAATAGGAAACAATCAAAGAGAAAACAATATTCTAAGCACAATAATCCACACGCATAACACAATAAATTTTTATGTGAAAAACATCTCCAATGTGAGGAGTAAAAATCACAGGATCGTAGTCCACTCAAATTTCTTCACTATTACCAATATAGGAATACAAAAGTCTTTTCTAGTTAGAATTAGAGGCATACAATAACATCATTATTCAAGAATAGAATATTCTTGGCATATATCATCAAAAACATTTAGAACAACATGTTCTAGGAATACACCATCAACAATCTAAATACCAAGATGAAGATTAAAAGAAATCTCATCCGAATAGATGAAAACATTGATTATCAGACTGATTTAAAAGACTACAATCGTCAATCGCACTGTTCAGAATGAAGAACTCTCCTTACTCCATATGGGCTTATAAGCAATAGACCATCTTCTACATAAGAGGAAAATCTAACCCAACAAATCTTTTCTTCCCGACTATATGGAGGAATCCATCATACCAATGATCAAACAACAAATCTCAAGCTTCTCTCTTGGTAAAGCCTTTGTCAATATATCTGATCCATTATGGTCGGCATGAATTTTTTCAATCTCTAGCAACTTAGAATTCAAAACATCTTTAATCCAATGATATCTCACATCAATATGTTTTGATCTAGAATGAAAAGTAGAATTATTACCGAGGTAGATAGCACTCTGACTATCACAAAACAATACATACTTTTCTTGCTTGAAGTCAAGCTCTTGCACAAACTTCTTCATTCATAGCAATTCTTTACAAGCTTCCTGCAATGTATTCTGCCTCGGTGGTAGAAAAAACAACACATTTCTATAATCTTGATTGCCAAGCCATAGCTTCTCCTGAGAAAGTTATCAAATAACTTAAAGTAGACTTATAAGTATCAACATCTGTCATATCTGAATCTATGTAGCCAACCAACAAAGGTTTCTCACTTCCAAAACATAATCTTAAATTAGACGTTTCCCGAATATACCTGATAATCCATTTAATTGCATTATAATGCTCTCTTCCTGTATTTGAGAGGAAACGGCTGATGGTGCTAACTGTGTGTGCTATGTCTGGCCTTGTGCAAACCATTGCGTAGATCAGACTTCCCACAACTGAAGCATATGAAACTCTTTCCATGTTTTCTTTCTCTTCGTCAATAGACGAGCTCTGCTTAGTACTTAGTCTAAAGTGAATAGCAAGATGAGAGCTAACCATTTTAGCTTTGTCTATCTTAAATCTTTGAAGTATTTTTTCTATGTACTTCTTTTGAGACAACCATAATTTTTTGGTATTTCTATCTCAAATGATTTTGATGTCAAGAATTTATTTTGTTTTTCCCAAGTCTTTCATGCAAAAGACTTGTTTAATTGTTTCTTTAACCTGTCAATCCTTGAAGCATTCCTATCAATAATTAACAGATCATCTACATAAAGCAAAAGAATAACAAAATCATCATTAGAGAATTTTTGAACAAAAACACAATGATCAGAAGTAGTTTTTCTGTAGCCTTGGTCCCCCATAACTGAGTCAAATTTCTTATACCATTGTCTCAGTGCTTGTTTCAAGCCATATAGACTTTTCTTCAGTCTATGCTCCTCTTTTTCTTTTACCTCAAAACCCTCTGGCCGCTCTATATAGATCTCTTCCTCCAATTCACTATAAAGGAAAGCTGTTTTTACATCCATTTACTCGACCTCTAGGTCAAGACGAGCTGCTAAACCAAGAACCACTCGAATAGATGTCATCTTTACAATTGGAGCGAAGATCTCATCAAAGTCAATACATTTCCTTTGATGAAATCCTTTGACCACCAATCTAGCTTTGTACCGTGGATGTGGAGTATGTTCTTCATGTTTCACCCTGTACACCTACTTGTTTTTCAAAGCTCTCTTGTCCTTAGGCAATTTCACTAATTCAAAAGTGTGATTCTCATGCAATGACTTCATCTCATCTTGCATTGTTTTAACCCACTTATCTTTGTGTTCATCTTCCATGATTTCTTCAAAGCACTTGAGTTATCTCCTATCAGTCATGTCACACCCTAATTCTGGACTAATCAGTGGTGTGATGAACCGTCATGAGAATCAACGATTCAAACTAGAATCTCATATAAACCGTGTCAACAATCCAAACCAGATACACATTCCACATTACAATTAGAGATAATAAAATAAATAACGAAAGTCTTTATTAATAATGAACTGAGTGTCTACAATGATAAGTAGATAATAAACCAGTTATCTTCAAGTAACCACAACATAATATAACAAACTATTACAAATACCAAAATATGAAGGTTAAACAATAAGCGTAAACATAGTTGAAATACTCACTTGACGAATCATATTCGTCCTCTACACCTTGCTTATCCATAGCCACCACCACGTGTCTATACGTTGGCGCATTTATGCAGTCTTCAACGATATTACCTGCATTATTAGAAACTAAAAAGAAAATAGTATCATGGGGTGAGCTCACAACCTAGCACAGTGAGAAAATAAAATAATACAATAAACATATCAATGCATTCAATTCATATCTTTGGTGTGATATAAGTTTGTAACTGTGCTATAGAAATGATTGGTGGCCACCGTACCTTTATACACAGGTGTGTGAATCCATCCAATGGATCAAACATCATTGTCGTCCCACATCCACCTCTACCATGGAATAGAGATAGAGCTAAAGTATCTGGATCACTCACTGTCAATATTTTTCCTGATGTCCTACCCATACCAACACGTATGCCCCTGCTGGCGAGGGCTTGTAAACTTGGCTCACAACTAGTCAATCCTAATGTCATTCAATGTATCCAAAACCTCACTCCAGTATCCCTCAATATGTCCATAGAGATAGAGCTAAGGGCCCCCGACAGAGTAAAAAACCACACGATCCAAGACAACCTCCCCTGATGCCCTACGACGTAATAGTTTTGCTAAGGTAATGACGATACGACAATGTCAGTGGGTAAAACTTGAGTGGAGATAGAGCTAGAGTCTGATGACCAGGCCAGAGACCACAGTGTCATGTCCTCCCCCTGATGCCCCATTCGCATCTAACACACTAACTAAACACACAATCACATGCCTATTGCTAGCATCATCATCATCATATTATAAATAGACAGAAATAAATATGCACGGATAGAAATAACAGTAATATTGGATGACATGTGAGATGTATATTACAAGCATACAAGCATAGAAACATTTATTGCATTGGATAAGTAAAAAATAAAATAGTTTGTTATTATTCAATTAGTTTATGTCTTGTTCTCTCACCTTTGATTGATGTTTATTCCTCTCTCAAGCTTTGGAAGTCACTTTGAATCTATTGGGAACCTAAACAATTAATGTATTTAAGTTAGAAATTAATTTTCTCAAATTACAGTAGTAAAAAACCTTGTCTGGTCTCAAAATATATATTTGTTGTTATGGTGTGATCGATCCTGTGGTCTCAGCATATGTGACCACACACTGTGTGGTCGACCCTGTGGTCGCACTTCATGCGACCGCACATTGCGACCACACGATTCCTGAAAACCACCCGAATAGCTGTAGTCGATCCTCTGGTCACCCTGTAGTCGACTATAGCTGTGACCATACGAAGTTTGATTGATTTTTATTTCTCATATGAATTCCTCCTCGTGGCTCATCAATGTGATTTACCCTAAGATCATTCTATGGCTTTTAATCACAGTTTATCCTTATCAATTATCCCTAACCTATTCTCTCATGGTTTTCCTTAGAAATTCTATAATCGAATTCATTACATTAAATTCAATACATCAACTTGATGAAAAGAAACTTATCCTACCTGATCTAACTTTACAAAGACAGGTTCATACCTTAAGCTTGCAGTAAAAGAGATAGAATTCTTCTCTGCAACACCCTTCTCTAAGCTTCTTCTCCAAATCTCCTTATCCTTCTCTTCCTTTCTCTCTTTCTCTCTTACGTTTAAAGTTTTAATTTGGGTTCTAAAAAAGTGAGAGAGGCTAAGGGACGTCCTTTATATAGAGAAAAAAATTTCATATAGAGTTCTCCCTCAACTAGGAAAGAGATTCCTTAGTTTAGGAAAGTTTTCAAAACTCGGAGTCGGATCTGGGTTCATGCGTTCGCACGTGTGGTCGCAGAATCCGTCGACCATACATCCTAAATATGCGACCACATTTGTTCGGTCTCATGTGTATGGTCTCATGTGGTCGACCACACTCCTCAAAAATACGACCACATGTCTATTTTTGACTGATCACACTTCTTTTATGGTGTGGTCGACCATACCAATTCAGGTAGTTGACCACATACTCCTAATTTATTATTTTTGGGTCGATTTACATACCTAGTCTTGTGATTTTTTCACACGTTTGATCCATTCGATTCGACTATGATAGGAAGATCGATCACGACATGAGAACGTAAGGTTAGACCGGATTCGTGGCGTGCGGGTCTTACAAGTCATTAATACATATTCATTTGTAGAATACCATGTGGAAGACTGTCTATCTCTGGTAGACCTTCTGATTAGAACATGTGATGAAATTTCTAATACTGGTAGTTGCTCATAAGAATCATGATTTGTCTCAACCTGTGTGGGAATATCAGTATCATCTATATCATGCTGATCATTTTGATCCTCATCTCCAACTTGTTTAGGCATCGATTTTGGAGGCACTGGATCCAAGTCAGTTAAATCATCATTGTGTTAAGACACTGTCTTCTCTGTCTTATCAATATCTTGTATGGTCTGATTTTTCATAAACACAACATCTCAGCTTCTGATAATTTTCTTCGCAACTAGATCATAAAACTTGTAGCCAAATTCATCTTAACCATAGCCCACAAATACACACTATCATGTCTTGACATCAAGTTTAGACCTCTCATCTTTGTGAATATGCACAAATGCCTTGTATTCAAAGATACGTAAATAATCATAAGAAATATCATTACTTATCCAAACATTATTTGGCACGTCATATTGTAGCGAAACACATGGTGACATGTTCAACAAGTGTTCAACAAGTGTACAACTATACTCAAAGTCTCACCCCAAAAGTATCTTGGCAGCCCTGCATGTGAAAGTAAACATCTGACTCTCTCTACCAGTGTCAAGTTCATTCTTTCACCTAAACCATTCAACTGAGGAGTCTTTGGAGTTGTCTTTTGATATCGAATATCCTGTTCTTTGCAGTAGTCATCAAATGATCATATATATTCTCCCCCACTATCTGTACGAATGTATTTTAATTTCTTACCAGTCTGTCTCTCAATTGAAGCCTGAAATTGTTTAAATACATTTAGCACTTGATTCTTTGTCTTCAAGGAATAAACCCATAACTTTCTTGAGTGATCATCAATGAATGTTATAAAATAGAAAGAACCACCAAGTGTTCTCGTCTTCATAGGACTACACACATCAGAATGCACCAAATCAAGTACATTTGATTTTCTTGAAAAAGGGAGACTCTTTAGGAGATTGTGTTCTGCTTTTCTGCCAAGCAATGAGCACACTTTTTTAAATGTGCATTCTTCATTCTAGATAAGAGTTTATTCTTGGACAGCAACATCATTCCCTTCTCACTCATGTGACCAAGTCTCTTGTACCACAACTCAGTTGTACTTTCATTGTCAATTACATTTATAATTTTCTCAAAGAGTTTTACTTGCAACAAGTATAATGTTGAACACTTTTTACCTCTTGCTACAACCATAACACCTTTGATGAGCTTTCATTGACCTTCACAGAAGGTATTATAAAAAGCTTCATCATCAAGTTTACCTGTAAAGATTATATTTAAACGGATGTTAGGAATTTGTTTTACATCCTTAAGAATTAAGCTTGTGTCAACATAAGTTTCCAAATAAACATCTCTAATGCCAACAACTTTGACCAAACCATCATTACCTATCCTTACAATACCAAAATCACCTGACGTGTAAGATGTAAAGTAGTCCCTTCGAGATGTAGCATAAATAGAAACACCACTGTCAATCACCCAACTTGTTTTATGGCATTTAAGATTGACTACACCACTATCATAGACAGTAAAAATTTCTTCAGAAGTGGTGGCAACTCGTTCATCATCACTTTTATCATCTTTCTTCTTTTCTTTATCTTTTTCCTTCTTATTGTCTTACTTCAATTTCCTACAATACTTCTTGGTATGACCCTTTAAACCACAATAATGACACTCAACATTTATAAACTTGTTATATTTGCCTCTACTCTTGTCTCTATTCTTCGGACCACAGCTCTTACTCATCCCCTTATTTTCTGTAACCAAAGCATTTGATTGTGAAGATGAACCTTATGACTTTCTTCTCCTCTCTTCATTTAGAACATTGCTCTTAGCCAAATCAATTGAGATTATACCGTTTAGAGCTGAGTTTGATAATGACGTTATAAACGTTTCTCATGAGTCCGACAAAGTACCAAGAAGCCATAATCCCTATATCTCTTCATCAAACTTGAAATCCATCGAGGACAATTGATTGATGATTCCTTGAAATGAGTTCAAGTGATCTGTCATCAAAGTTCTATCTTGATACCTTAAGGCCATCATCTGTTTAATTAAAAATAATTTATTATTTCATGTCTTCCTAGCATACAATTGCTCAAGCTTGATCCAAAGAGAACGTACATGTGTCTCTCCACTTATATGGTTCAATGCATTATCATCCACCCACTGTCTAATATATTCACACACTTATCGGTGAAATATATTTCAGTTATCATCAGTCTTATTTTTAGGTTTCTCACTAACAAACACAGGTAGATAATAATCTTTAACATAAAGAAGATCCTTCATTTTTTTCTTTTCAAACATGATAATTTGAATCATTCAGAGTAACCATTCTACTTGTATTAGTGTTTATTGTTCAATCCAAGAAAAACTTTAAATAACAATCAAGCTCTGATACCACTTGATAGGAAAGAGAGTGATAAACTCTTTCCACTCTTGAGTAAACCTAATAGAAAACAATCAAATAGAAAGTAATATTTCAAGCACAATAATCCATACACATAACACAAAAAATTTTTACGTAAAAAATCTTCCCAATGTGAGGAGTAAAAATCATGGGACTGTAGTCCACTCAATTCTCTTCACTATCACCAATATAGGAATACAAGAGTCTTCTCTAGTTAGAACTAGAGGTATACAATAACATCATTCTTCAATAATACAATATTATTGGCATATATCATCAAAAACATCTAGAACAATATATTTTAGGAATACACCATCAACAATCCAAATAGATTGAAAAAGATCTCACCCGAATAGGTGAAAACATTGATTATCGGACAGATCTAGAAGACTCCAATCGTCAATCACATCATTCATAATGAAGAATTCTCAATTACGAATCTGCTGTCCAAATTTTAGCTTAATCGAACCACGAATGACCTTTCGATCCTCACCTTAATTGAAAGCTCGCAGTTTTCTTCTCTTCTCTATTTTGGACGGACAGCAACTCACTTAACCTCTGTTTCTCTCCTTATTTCATTCTAATAAGATAAAAGAAATAAAACCCTAATTCAACTATATGTGCAAAAGTTACTTAAGTGCCCTTACTTCATATGAACTTATAAGTAATGAGATCTTCTACATACAGGGAAACCTAACCCAACAATACTGATGTATCCCAACCCGTCAGATGTTTGACTGACGGGTTGGTGAGTTGGAGATGATTTTTATCCCTCTTTCCTTCATTTTTAATTTTTTTTTCTAGACATCCAAATAGCATAAGACAAAAGTGATTAGCATAGCTATATTGGTTAGAAAAATTTTCATCTAACCCCCAAAAACTATGTCAAATTCGATCTAATCCCTAATAATTTCAAAAATCTCATCTACCACCCAAATGGTTTGCATAAACTTCAATCGGTCCCAATTAACAGACAGACTTGACTGAAAATATGATAAGACATTTCTACCCTTTGTATTTGAAACTGAAAGACATTAAAAAAATATAAAATTACTAATTTGACTTTTCTTTCTGCATCCCCTCCTCACCATTGATTCCTCTGCCCTCAACCCGAGTCATCAATGAAATAGTTTCGGAGGACTTCAGCAGAGTAGTAGCTCTGATGATATAATGCTTCTTACACATCTTCATCGTTTCTATACCCCTATCTCCATCTCTATCCGCATCTATTCATCTTCATTCTACGCTCATCTCTTTCATCTCTCAAAGACAAGGCTTCCAATTGCATCAACTCTCTGCTGCACAGCCTTTTTTACTCTTTTTCCCGTAAGACCTGTCTTGATTCCTGACTCATCATCTTCGATTTCTGCTGCTTTGGAAGATACCCAAATTGAAACTCCCCATCATCTATTGATTCCTAAGGAGGCTCAGATCGAAATCCCTCTTGAAATTTTTTTTCTTTTTCTGGATACCGATATTTCCTCAAGAAGCGCTCCATTGAGGACTAGGGTTTTGAAAGGTTCTAATATAGTTCTTTGCAAGTACGAGGGATGCTCAGATAACGTAGGTAGATTTCGTGAAGAGCAGCATGCGGACGGAGGACTGCCCTTCGAATGGGTTGCCTGAGTTTGCCCTCATTGGCTGCTCAAATGTTTCCCAGTATCCCCAAGATCCCCAAAACGATACCGATTGTCTGACCACCTGGGTTTTCTCATTTTAAGGAGTTTCTAAAAAGCATAATCTGGTTCCCCCTTGAAGAAATCAGTCGAATCGTGCCCTCTGAATCGTTTAAGGTTTTACCTACTGATGAATAATGCCCACTAGTTTAAGGTCTTATGATTCACTTCTCATTTGATTTTTGAGTTGTTTAAGCCCCAGATCGTTTAAGGTCTTACCTATTGGATCATCGTTTAAGGTCTTATCTGTTGATGAATAACGATCTGAAAGAATGGTTTCAGATTCTAGATCTGGCCAAGGGAATCTGAAGAAGCTCCGTACAAAATACAGTGAAGAAAAGAAGAAGAACAAAAGAGGAAAGAAGAAGAAGAAGGGTAAAATGGTCTTTCACTATTACAATAAGGGTAGTATTGTCCCAAAAAAATTCAATTAGTGATGACATCATCAACTATAACGGGACTCTACTAACGGGTGGGTTCTCTTTGATTAACAGTGGAAAAATTTTGGGTGGTAGATGGGACATTTGAAAACTTTTGGACGGTAGATGGGACATTTGAAAACTTTTGGGATTAGATAGAATTTGACATCCTTTTTGGGGGTTAGATGAGAATTTTTCTATTGGTTACTTGCCATTTTCTTTGATCTCCTTCACCTTTTTGCATTTGCTTGTTTTGAAGATTTTCCTTCTCTTTTCTCCTCCTCATGCTGCACAGATGAGTATGCTTTCTACATATATCTAGTATCTCCTAACTAAAAGGAAAAAGAAAAAGAAAAATTTGTGACCAAAAAAATCCCCATGCGAGCAACATGGGAGATTCTCACATTCTTTCACATCTTGATCATGTGGATGCTTTTAATCTCACCACATGAGTCCCTTGTTGATGTAACAGTTTCCCATGTTTCGATCGATTAATTGGTGTGGTGGGTGGGAAACCTCTTACAAAAACTTAATAATCATAACTATAGTGGATAAAGACGGTCTATCCCATCTAGGGGTGTCAATAGAACGGTTCGGTTTGGTCCCGTTTTAGTTTCGGTCCAGTTCAGTTCAGTTAGCTTAATGAGTTCTATCAGACCATTATCGGATTGGTTTAATTTTGACATTGGTTTATATATATATATATATATATATATATATATATATATATATATATATATATATATATATATATATATATATATATATATATTGGGGAAATGTTATTATAAAAAGAGTTTGTTATTTTTTCAAACGTAACAAGGAATCTATTCTGTCACATGGACAAATGATGTGTCAATTTCAACTGTTGGATAGAAAGAAAATGGTCTAGATTACCCACATGTCGAATTTTAAACTCTAATTCAATCAAATACCCGCTATGTATTGATATGCATCCCGTGTACGTCCATGCATGTGTACGAGTACTCTAAACATTGCTGTAACATTATCTAAATTTGAATGGATTAAATTAAAAAAATAGTAAAAATGAATGGTCTAGATTTATTTTATTATGTTTCTAAACGTAACAAACCTTATATATAACACATTCAAATTTGGGTAGCGTTATAGTAATATTTAGAGTACTCGTACACATGCATGGACATACACGGGATGCATGCCAATATATAGGGGGTATTTGATTGAATTAGAATTTAAAATTCGACATGTCGATAATCTAGACCATGTTCTTTCTATCCAACGATTGGAATAGACACATTATCTGTCTATGCGACAAAATAGATTCCTTGTTATGTTTAGAAAAATAACAAACCCTTGTTACAATAACACGGGCTGATTTGATTGCGTAAGGATCTTATGTTTGACAGTCACTACAAAGGATCCTGGTCCGATTTGATTTTGATCTTATTGATCCACTTTGGTTTGGATTTACAATTGATCCAGTGTGGTTTCCTTCACTCTAAAACACATTTCAATTACAATCGAATAAAAGATTCGATTTCAATTTAGACTCAATTTCCCTTGAACAATCCATATATCATGATGATGATGGTAGAATGAGATTGTGGAACAATGCCAAAGATATTTTGGACGTTGGTATTAATGAAAATCATTAAGAATCATAAGAAAAGATTCTCTCCTATCGTCTAGTTCGTCAATCATCTATCGAACAAACGTGTCAAACATTTCAACTATTCCGTGGGGTTCTCTGTTGATACTAAGAGCCGTCGTTAATGGACATAATTTTTATTATTTTATTTATTTATTTATTTTTAATGGTGGGTGGCAGTTGATTCGAGAAGAGTACCTTCCCGGAATTGAAAGTAAAGAAAATAGAAAACGAGAGATTGAGACCAGATGATGGATTTTGATTTGAAATTTGAGTAAAATATTTGAATGGTTGGATTCGATATCTTTCATTCAAAAATTTCCGCAACTTTTGACTTTCCATTACCCAAACACGTCCTTCTTTCTACATGCACACTAGCCTGGTCCCACTTTCCTCCCCTAACCTCCAATTAAATTGAGTATCGTGCTGGTATTTAACTTTTGGTGGTCCCTTAGAAAATCCAAATCGTAGATTTGAATAATGCACACTGGAATTAATAGTGGTGGGTCATACTGATGAAAAAGAGTTGACACGATGATGAGATATTTGGATTTGGAAAGACGAAAGACCGCCGTAAAATCCAAGATTCCACCTCATGCCCGCCGCAATTTACTCTACTCTTTTTGTCACCATTCATTCTTTTTCTCTCTCATCATAACGTGCTCTTTACTCAGCTTCTTAACCCAACCATGGTTATATCTCTCTAATCTCAATGATTGAGCATTGATTATACCAATCTAATCGAATAATTAGTTATTAATTATTTTTGAGTTTAGAGATTGTTTCCATAGTTTAGATTATCTACATATACATATAATTTCTGTGGGATCTTATGACAATTGAAATGGTATGGAACTCACCTCTATATTGTAAGATCCACTAGATATGATCGATGATGAGTACATGAAAATGAACAATTTTCTCTATTTATTTCTATTTAATTCTCATTGGTTGAATTAGCCAACAAAATCATAGAAAATTTGTTATAAATCTACTGGAATTGATCAGAGTGGATCAATTAGGATCCGAATTCATTAAATCTGATGATCTGAATCTGATTCCACTAGGCAATAACCATGAAGGAAAATTTTAAATATCTTGTATTAACAAAGGTTAGGTGAGCTATCAAGGTTTGAAATCTTAGGTCTCTATGAAGTTGATATATATATGAGAATTTAGGTGAAGTGTTAAATGGTTATTTCAAGACCTGATATTATAAGAAAACAATATTCTAGTTTTACATAAATATATATAAATTACAAAATTACAAAAATAATCACATATAGTGGTTTTTTACAAAAACATAATACATAGTAATAGTAAAAATAATAAACGTGGTATTTTGTCCATAAAAATAATACTTAGTATTTATTTATGATTAACAATATTTAAGTAAATGTCTTATTTATTTAAGATATTATTCATAAATAAGTAAACACTTTCACTTAAATCTAATAATAATAATCTAAAATTTAAATTTCAAAATGTTAAAAAATTATATTTTTAATTCAAAAATAAAAACTGAATTTTCAATTGTGGGGTCATTGTTTAACTTTCAAATGCTAATATTTTTCTCAAATCTAATAATTTCATAAATCTTATTATAATAAAACATCATTAAAACCAAGAGTTTATCAAAAGAATTTATTGTTTTGATGCTTAAAAAATTATTTTCATTCAAGTAATTTTAAACAGTATTCGAATATTCTAAAAAAGATTTGATTGGAACGTAATTCTTTCAACATAACTCGGATTTAAACAATGTTCAATTTGTTGGTAAACTAGTTTAAACAGTTTTCTAATAAATTCAAGATTATTTGAATTCGAATTAAATAAATGAGTTACGTTCTAGTTAAACTTGATTTGGCGTACTTAAATGCTATTTAAAATCATTTGAATGAAAATAAATTTATAGATAAAAAAATTATTTTAACTAATTCTTGGTTTTTAGTATTTTTTATTTTAATAAGATTTATTAAAATTTTAAATTAGAGAAAAAGTTAACATTTGAAAGTTGAAAATTGTTTTGTAATAAAAAATCCAATCTTTGTTATTGAACTAATAAATTAATTTTTATTCTTTTAAAATTTGAATTTTTGATTTTTTTTAAATTCAAATGAAAAATATATGCTTATTTATTAATAATATCATTTAAATAAAATGCAAAAATTAATAAACATTTAATTACATAATATTAATCATAAAGAACTAATTAATGCTCTGTACTATTTCTTGAACCATTTTACACAGATCAAAAGTCTGAATGCAGTACAAAACGAATAAAAAAAAATCAGATTTCAATCAATTAAAACAAATTTTGGTCAAAATTTCAATTGAAACCCATTGAGATGGATTGAAATCTTGATATTTTCGAGTGTCATCTTTTCTCGACCTACCCAAGATTATTGAAATTTTCTTAATTTCGACGATATCCAACTGATATTTTAAACCGTGAGTACTAAACTAATACAAAACAAGTAATTATTTAATATAATATACTATACCTAACAAATATTAATATAATATATTATGGATAATAATAATTAATGAAAACTTAAAAGATAACACTAGCAACAACCTGCTTAATTACTGTCTGGAGACTTCTTGTTTACAGTATACGGATCCTGCATCTAAATGGATCCGTTTGCCCGATCCGTCACACTGTGTCCTTAAAAAACCTTTTTTGCGGTTTCAGAGCCAAGCCAAGCATTCTGTAGTAGGTCAGGAGTCAAGTGTGAACACAAAATAGCCAGTTAGTCAACAAGAGATCCAACGTATAAAAACGTGCCACGTATAAAAATAAGGACATCTGCCAGTTTCAAACTGGACAGATGTCGGTGAACAGCTACTGTTCTCTCTACGCGTCAGATTATCATTGGCCAATACGTTTTTGTTTTCGAACTCTGTTTTCATTGAACAGGGTTGACGGCAGGAGAGAGAAATCCTAATTAACAAAGGAAGTGAGGCTTAGAGAGAGAAAACAGAGGCCAAGGTGGGTTATATAAAGAGAGAGAGTGACGAGAGATCAGCAGAGAGAGGAAAGGAGAAAGAAAAAAAAGGAGTGTTTGATAGAGTTATCTGTGATTCTCCAAGGTTTTCTGGTTGTGATTCTTCAATTCTTCTTACCCCCCCTCTGATTCCCGCTTCTCTGTATCCCTTTCTGTCATCTGTCTTTCAAAGATTTGGTTTTTGGGTTTGTTTTTTTTGGATTTTGAAAGAGGAAAAAAAAAAGCAAACTTGGAAGAGCTTTTTTTGGAAGCTGGGTGGTGCAGAATAGAGATCCATTTCTATTTTTCGGTTAGATTTTCTGTTAAATTTATTCGACTGAGAGGGTTGTTTTTCTGTCCCTTTGGTTGATGATTCTAGTTCTAGATTCTCACTTGTAGAAAAAAAAAACTTTTTTTAATTTTATTTTTCTCTGAAACAGTTACCTGTTCTTTGATTTTGGTAAGAAACAGGTGGGTTTTTCGTTTTGTAGCTTCTTTGATTTCTGCTTTATAGTTGCTTCAGTCAGTAGTCATGGCAGCTGCTATAGATATGTACAGCAGGAGTCCTGTATTAACAGATCCTTTTAGAGAGGAGCTTATGAAAGCACTGGAACCTTATATCAATAGTGCTTCATCAACCTCCTCTGTAACCCCTTCTCCTTCTTCAGCATCTACCCCTTCTCCATCTTCTTCTTACACCTTCTGCTCTTTCTCACCTCATCCTCAGTTTTACCCTGAATGTTGTTCGACTCCAGGGTTCTCAATCCAAGGCCAATTTGGTCTTGAGCAATCAATGGGGCTTACTCACCCGAACTCTTCACAGGTTCAGCAAGTTCAAGCCCAGATCCAGCTTCAACAGCAACAGCAACACATGGCTGCCATGGCTGCAGCTTCCATCCACAGCCAAAAGCTACAACATAACCTGAATTTCCTCAGCCCGAAAGCAATCCCGATGAAGCAAGTGGGTTTACCACCAAAACCCACAAAGCTCTACAGAGGGGTGAGACAACGGCATTGGGGGAAATGGGTTGCAGAGATCCGACTACCTAAGAATCGCACTCGACTTTGGCTCGGCACTTTCGACACTGCTGAGGAGGCGGCTTTGGCCTACGATAAGGCCGCTTACAAGCTCAGAGGAGAATTTGCGAGATTGAACTTCCCCAATCTTCGACATCAATTTAATGGCGGAGGAGAATTTGGGGAGTATGATCCCTTGCAATCCTCAGTGGATGCGAAGCTTCAGGCTATTTGTCAAAGCTTGGCTAGTTCGCAGAAACAGGGGAAAACAGGGAAGCTTGCGTCCTCTTCTGATCAGAAGGGGATCGATGGTTCGACGGTGTCAACTGCTGCTCAGCCGATGATGGATTTGAATCAATCAGTGGAAAGCAAAGTGGGTTTCCAGGGAATTGAAGATTGTAAGGTGGAGAGTGCACCATCGCCATCGTTGACAGAGAGTGATGAGTCTGCAGGGTCTTCGCCTGAATCTGAAATCAAGTTCCCAGTTTTCAATGAGCCTCCATGGGATGAATCAGAACAGTTCATATTGAAGAAGTACCCATCATGGGAGATTGATTGGGAAGCTATCCTGTCAGGAACATGAACTTTATTGTATTTGCATTGTCCCTCTTTTTTATTTGGGATCTTGTTACTTAGTTAAGTTAGGTGGGTGGGTTTCTTTTTTCTTGGTAATCAATGGGGTCTCTCTGGTAACTACTGTAATGAATTTTTGACATTTGCAGAGCTTGCTTGGAGAGTCTGGTTTGAGGTTAAAGTCAGCTATGTAGAGAGTCTTAATGAGGTCATGTTAATATGTCTCATCTTTTCTTCCGGTCTGCTGGTTTTTTCTTGCTTGACCAGGTTGAAGTAAATGTTATGTAATTTTCCATCTTTTCATTTTTTGCTGTTATCTGTATGCTGTTATCTGTAATCTGTAGTTCTCTACTGTATATACGATTATTCCCACTTATTTTTCATGGTGTACTCTCTATATGGATCATGTGGTGGTTGTTTGAGTTTAGCTCTCATGTGGTGGTTGTTTGAGTTTAGCTCTCGGGCACTGTTTCTTGTATTTTTTCACGAATGAACAAAATGATTCAAGTAAAGATGACAGAAATTTATGTGTTCATGCACACACTAATATGATCTGATGTGTTACGTTCACAGGCAGGCAAATATGAAGATAATATACCATGGAATATGAGTTATACAAGGGAGATCTTTCAAGAATATTTAAAAAGTGTAACAATGAACTCTCTCCCCCTAAACCCTAGTTTGAAAAACCCTTACAGTCTGTCTTTAGTAGTTAAAACAAGACACAAAATACCCTTTGTTTAGTGAAGTAAATTCACATCTTATTTAATCAAAAGTGAATTCACATTCTATTTAATCAAAATTAACTCCTAAAGTTTAAGTAATTTATTAGGAAGACAATGATGTTGGTGTAGGAAAAGACGTCTTTGAAAAAAAAAACACCCTTATCTTAAACACTACTAGGGGTAAGAGGGTAATTTAAAAAGATAAGGGTATCTTAGTATTTTAAAAGAATAAGGTATATTTAAATCTGCAATTACTGTCTATTTCTTAACTGAGTGGATTGAAGTGTTATAAGTTTCATTTTACAATGGAGGTCAATGTAAATCGATAAGTATCAGGAAATGTCCATGTAGTAAACGAAATGTCAAGAAAAGGTCTGAGTATATATATATATTCGAAGTCGGCCCAAGTTCTCTGTTTCCATCACATATCTCAAAAGATTTTAACTGTCACCGAATTTTGTCGAAATAGGTAAATCTTCAAAACGGGTATAAGATGAGTCAATCTTTAATAGGGGTACACAATAATTCGATACACAAAAAACACTATTTAAGTTTTGATTCTTGATGGGAAATTGTGATGGTGAGGAAAGAGGATGGACCAGGAACAATGGAGTTTGTTTTTTTGTGCTGTCTGAACAATTCCATCTTTGAAAACCTAACAGAGCCGCATGTGAGAGCCACAGAAAACAAGGAAAAATGTGAATCTTATAAAAATCTATGGAATACATACAATGAATCTTACCACTAAAACATAAACCTTAATTTGGGACCAAAGACTTAGTTATTGGTAATTATTATTATTATTATTATTTTTTGGAATGATTAGGTTTGGACCATGTTGTAGTGTGAGTAATTGATCTCAGTTCTGAGATAGAGAAAATTTTCTTCCCCCATAAGCATGTTCACACGTCAAAAGGAGGAAGGTGGGTTGAAGGAATGGCAATACCCACTCCAACTTTTGCTAGTTGCAGGCATGAGATTCCTTTTCATACTTTTAAACTTTTGCTAGTTATAGGCAAGATATTCCCTTTCTTTGCATGGATGGGAACCATTTGCATATAGAATCTTTGGTCTGAGACTATTAAAATAAGGATTATAAATAGCCACTCTTGTGGGTTGATGTACTAGTTTAATCTCATTCATAGCAAAAATAAGGGGATTTTCTAAAGAGTACATCTGGAGTTTAACAAGATGACGAGTCTTGGTGTAATGGTAAGATTGTCATATTACAATCTAGTGTTCATGAGTTTAAAATATGGAAATAACCTTTCTATATTGTGAGGGTAAGGCTGCGTACATTCTATCCCTCACTAGATCTTGCAATGACGAAAACTTCATGCACTAGAAAATCTAACAAAGCAAATCTAATAACCTAAGTGTGCTCTATTTGTAATGTGATCCCACACCAAGTAAGACATTAAACAATCAGGGGAGTAATAAACTTAAAAACTATTGGGAATAGTTCCATATTGCTTAGAGACTTGAACCTTGGGTACCTTTTATATATGATAGTCTCTCTACTTACTAGTTCGAATTTTTGAGATAGAAACTTAATATGGTATCAGAGTTTTAGGTTCACTCCGTACGATCACTCAAAAGAGAGACCATATGTCAAGTAACACTTGCCACCCAAAAGAGGGGCAACATGTGAAGGGGAGTGTTGGGAATAGTTCGACAATACTTAAAGACTAGAACCTTGAGTGCCTTATATACGTAAGAGTTCCTTCACTTAATATTTCGAACTTTTAAAATAGAAACTTAACAAAAACATTAAATACTGAATTGGTTAGAGTCGTTAGACTCGGGGAATTTGGGTTTTGATTGTTGAAACACCTAAAGCTTGGAAGCTTAACATAAGTGCAAATTTATGTTTGCCATAATGCCACCTACCACCATTCATTGATATTTAACTGAACACACAGGTTGTGTTTTAGCAGTTGGGTCAAAACCAGGTGCAGGCCAAATATTAGTTCTGATTTGGGAAAATGAAAAGACAAGCCTGTTCCTGTTGTGGTGCCGGTGGTGGTGGAATGGTAGGTACACTATAATTGTCACCACACATTGGTATCCTGGGTCCCATGAAATGGAATTGATAACATCTTCCCAATTCTTAATCAGGATGAAGATCAGAAGCAGCAGAAGGTAAGCTCTTATCTTCTTCCGTCAACAGAGATTTAAATGATCAAATCCATTTAAGGGCATCATATACCCACATGGAGATGGTGTTTTGGGCAAACAGTCCATGTGAAGTTTCCGTAGTTACTGGGATTTATCAAAGATAAACTAATTACATTGCGGAAAGTAGGAATATTTTTTTTGGACAATCATCCCTGTCCCGTCCTCTGTCCTGCTTCCTTTCACATGGGAAGGTGAAATGGGATTGAAATCCTCTCCTGCGGCAGGAGGATTTTAACCAGAATTCAAGGGCTGGAGTTCAGTTGGCATGTATACCAATACATCGGTATGTGTGTCAGCTCCCTTGGCAGGTGCACATGCCGCAGGAGAGGATTACTATCCGGGGAAATGACTATCGATTCTTGATTATTTCATCACTAGTGTCGGATTGACGCTGCGAGGCATTGCCTTTTTTTTCCTTTTACTTGTAGAACTTTGTATACATCCATCCATGGCTCCATATAAGATGAACTGTCGTTTGATTGCCTTCTCACACAAAAATCAGCCTTTTTGTAGGCAAAAGATATATGAAACATGCTCGAATTATATACAAAAAAGGTGAATGATCTATGAGTTCGCGGTGTGGGTTATGTTGTCTTACAGCTCAATTTTTAATTTTTAAAAAAAATAAAAAAAATAAAAAAATAAAAATGAATGGGCCTAACCTCTGTGCCAGTTAAAAGTTGTTTTTCCCATGTAATAAATGATACACAAGGTCAGCTTTACCACAACGAACTCCACCACCAAACAGTGTATTTAAGCTGAATATACAAATGCCATCTTCCAATCTGAAACAATTGGAGGTTTATGGTATATTTGTCGTGATCATGATGATGTGCCTCTTTTCGTCGTTTTAGAACTGTCCTCCTTTATTATTCTAATTATTGGAGAAACCTTAGCTATCCATGCAATTCGGTTTGTTGCAATTAATGAAGGGGTGAAGCGGGTGATTCTAGAATCTGATAGCGAGGGAGTGGTATACTTGAAGATATTCATGAGAAATCGAGATCTTTAGTGTTTCAATGCATAGTATACTTGAGGATATTCTTTACCTGCAGTCGTATTTTGAAAGTTGCATTTTCAGCTTTTCAGCTTTATTTATTAACAAGGAGAAAAACAGCATTACTGAATCCTTTTCTAGGAGGGCCAACTCATTTGCATGTATGATGTTTTAGCTATTTTTCAATATTTGGATTAAGGATAATTGTTATCTGAATTCCTTGTCTGATACAAGTATTATTAATAAATAAGCTTCTTTCTTGACCAAAAAAAATAAAATAATAATAAAATAAAAAACGTAAGTATATTTTTTCTTTATTTTTTGTGCAATCTAACATAAGAAGAAGTGCCAATTAACGACAGGGTCTTGCTCTATGCAATCACCTACAGTTGGTTACATTGAGCTTACCACGATATTGAATTTAACCTCCGTACAATAGAGAAGGTCTTCTCTATATTATAGTTGCAGAGAGTATATATAAATGATTGTATTTTTAAAATAAATTGATATAATCTAAAATCTACAAATAGATAAGAATATGTTTATCATTATTGTGATAATCTATTATTACTTCTTTATGTCTAGTGGTATTAAATAGTTATTATTGATGATTTATAATTTATTCTCATAAATAATTTATTATAAATAACTCATAAACATAAATATAATTATACCAAAGAAGCCTAAGTATAACAAAAAAATATCCCTTAACTATCGTATTTATTTTTGGAAAAAATAACTCTGAACTGACAGTGTACGCTCATATCTTTATTTTGGATTTTTTTTTATAAAATATAAATAGAATATTAAAGAAAAAAATTTCATCTACACCTCATTAAGGATTGCTATCATGCATCATCTACACCCATAAGAATTCAAAAACATCACCTAGGTCCCAAAATTTTTGTTGTGCTAATAAAAAAAGTCCACTCCGTCACAAGACTCCCGTTAGATGCTGATGTCAGCTGCATTGGAATATTTCATGGACAATACTACCCTTTTAGCCAATTGAAAATACCATTATACCCTTTACTCAAACCATCATCTGCAACCCAAAAATCTACCCCTGCCGTACTCGCTCGCAAGATGAATTCGCAAGTCTTTCTCTTCCTGCAAACCAAATCGACATCGAATTGAAGAACGCTTGACCAGGAAGACCACCACTGGCCACAAAAGACTAAGTTATCGATACAAGAAAGAACCACTCTATATCCGTAACCTCCTCATCGACAGTGTCATCCGCAGAAGCCGGCGCACCAGAGATCAATGAATTGAGCTCTCGAAGAAAACTGCCAGAAAATCACATAAGTCTAGCTCTCGCGAGCACCTTCGATTAGAGCTTGCAGCCGTTGCTGAAGCATCTCTTGACTGAGCAATATCGAAGGTTGGGTTTGAGCGAAGGTTTTGGAGGGATCAGCTGTATTAATTGTGTTTGATGTAGAAGCCGAAGACGAAGAAGCCCAATCGAAACCTCCCATATCAGAAGCTAGGAAAGCTTCCATAATCGAAGCGTTATCGTCCGTCCACGGATTCATGGTAGGTAATCCATAGTCCATCATTCCATAAACAATTAAAAAAAAGAAAAAAAAGAGGGGTTTTACAGACAAAAAACAGAAAACCAGGTGATAATCAAAAGCAATTACAACAACGAAAAACTGGAAAAAGAGCCATCACAGCTGATTCTCAGAGTAGTTTCTGATGAGTCAGTGACGGAAGAGGAGAGTAGACCAGGTGATAATTAACACCAAAAAACCAGAAGAAGAACCATCACAACTGATTCTCAGAGCATTTTCTGACAAAACTTTGTTGGTGACGGTAGAGGAGAGAGGAAGGAGGAGAGAAGAGAGAAGCGAAGATGAAGGAGGTGGGCTTGTCTGCGCTGATGGCGAGCTTGATATGTGGGGGCAAGGGGGACGATGATTTCAATTTCATTTGCATTTAAAGTTCATTTAAGTCCCTGACCCCTTTCCTATTTTTTTTTTCTGCTTGATATCGGTAATGCACCTCTTTTGGAACTTCCCTTCCCCCTTGATATTGTCAATCCCTGGAACCCTCTTTTTGGTGGCTTTTGATCGAGAGGTGTTGACGATGAGTTAAGTGATGAGGGAGGTCATCATCGCTGGTGAGGGAGTTCATCACAGTGACTCCAAATTAGGGTTTGATTGAGTCAAAACGAAAGAATGGGAAAGAGTGAACACAAAATAGTGAAGATGAAAGAGGAAGAAAAAAATATAAATTTAATTTCAAGGACAAATTAGTAAATCAATATAATTTTTTAACTTTTCAATTTATAATATGAGGGGTAAAACTATATTTTAACAATTTTAGTGATTTCCGTTAGTTAAGTAGACTTAGGTGATGTTTTTGCATTCCTATAAGTGTAGATGATGTTAGCAATCTTTGATGGGGTGTAGATGAAATTTTTCCAGAGGACATAGTCCACATCGCTTGCTCAAAGATAACAATGTTAGGGTTAAATGAATGAACTGCTCTAGAGGATGGGCGGTGGCATTCAATGACTGTAGCAACATTTAATTGCCTGAAAATAACTCCATTAAAATGGAACCACGACTGCCACAATTTTTTTTTTTTTTTGGTAAAACTGCCACAAAGTGAAGTGAATCAGGTACAGTCAGATCAAGATTAAATGTGTTAAAAATAGTAAAAATTGTTTCAATTAATTGAGAACCTAATGAAAAAAAGAAAATCCTAATTTTTTTTTTCTTTCTTTCAACGGAGGTGATCTATTTGTCGCTTGCATGTAATGGCATCTACAAGCCGAACCAATGGGAGATAGTGATTTTAGTGCTATTTCTTTTTAGATGATTTAGATTATAATTGATTTTCTCTTTTCTCCTTGATTTGACTTCCTTAGTTATTTCCCTTTTACTTAAAATTTAGTGGTTCAATTTTTTGTAATTTAGGAACTGTTTATTATTGTAATTTAGAAAATACTTAGTATTTAATCAAATATCAAGTCAATATAAGAAGACTAGTTTTAATTAAGAACCGGGTGCCTAATCTTTTCCCATATTCAAAACCTAACATAATCGATTTCTCAGAACAATCAAATGGAATCAACTATATAATGCAAAAAATAAGAAGAAATTAAATTATATAATTTACGATAAAATTACAAAAATTTCCTTATGTGCATGATCATAAAATACAAAAAAAAAATTCCCTTTTATGCTAATGGGATGAAATAGTAAACTAACAATCCCTAAACCTTGAGAAAACAATAAAGCAATAAATATTCAAGAAAATTCGTGTACAAAATACCATGCAAAATTTAAAAAATGCCCCTATGCTTATATGAAACTCTAAAACACACAGGAAATTACCTAAATGCATGGCAATACAAATTAACAGAAATCACCTAAATCAGTTTTATTAATGCAAAAAATAAAAAATAGTCTTAATTTTTTAAAATTAAGATTAAAAATTTACATTCTACCCTACATGTCACATTTAACCCTAAATGTAAAATAAGATTGTGAATTAATATTTTAATAAACCTAATCTATCATGATTCAATTATTAAAAAAATAAAATAAAATTTAAAATTTTGTCCAAAAATAAATTCAAAATTTCCATACTATGGAAAATGAGAAAATATACATATATATTTAAAATTATTTAATAACTATGAAGAAAAAAACATTACTTTAAAGGACCTAATAATACTTAAGAAAAAATAAAAACTATTTTGAATATCCAAAAGTGAAGAGTAAACAATCAATTAGGAAAATAATAATTAAAATAAATCCGAATAATAAAAATAAAATGAACATCATAGAATTAAGTAAAAGCATTAACAAAAGGTTATAAAAAAAATTGATAGAATACTTATAAAATAAATCAAATTGGGCATATCACTACTACACAATGTGATATTGAGGAAATCCTCCCCAACAGACATAAAACTTACATAAAATAGGAATCACATGAAATTATTTTCAAATAATTTTTAAATAATGCAATTTCTATAATAAGACTTAATTATGAAGTTTGGCTCCATTCCGAGGTTGTTTGATAGTTCTTTGATTAGTCAACACTCTAGGCCTTTTTGATCATTTCTAAACTCACCTCCTCCCAGCCACTTTGAAGATCTCTAAGGCTCAAATAGGGTGTCATACCTATGCTCGGGTATCAATTCATTAACATTTATATGACTCTAAGGTGAGAAAATTAGATGTCTATACTCTATATTATCCTATTCAAAAGACCATTTTTTGAACTTTGAATCTCATTGAGCTTCCAAGAATAGTTGATTTGCAACATTAATAACCATCCGTTCTTGCAAGAAAGAGGTCACAATATAAGTAAGTTATTTTGGTTTGTAAGATGTAACATGCAAGGTTTTCCAGTCGTGTGCATCTCTTCTACAGTATGAGATTCTCCAATGCTTTATTTAGCCACTTGTCCAACTTTGTTTGGATTGGTTTACTTATCCATAAAACTTGCCAGGTGGCAGTATTTGTGCACAAAGTGAAGAAACATTATAGATTGTGCAGACCAGAGAACTATTTTCCCATAAATATAATCAAAATTGTGCACAAACATAATCTAGAGTAATCTAGAGTTAAGAGCTGACTTTGGGAATATGATACAAATGGGTAGAGTGCTTTATTATATACTTTGATCAACAATGCTTCATTGATTATGAAATGTCACTAAAAAAATGAATAAAACAAAATAATTTTTGACCTAATCAAAGTAGTTCAAGGATTCAAGAAAGAAGCAGCTGGAGACTGGAATCTTTCATGGTCTCACATCACTCCTTATCCAACCCTTTCCGCTTTTTCCCAAGGAGATTTTCTTAACTTTTTATTTACCTTGAAAAGGACTTCATGACAAGTCGACACACACACAAACCCTATCTTGTTCATTGGTAGCATATACATGCACTTAAATATCTTATCTCCTAAGATAAGGAATTTTGAAGCTCATCCCATATCTTTATTCTTATTCTTTCTTCTCAGCAAAGGAAGACAA
Organism: Protea cynaroides; assembly: GCA_028583415.1. Taxonomy (NCBI): domain Eukaryota; kingdom Viridiplantae; phylum Streptophyta; class Magnoliopsida; order Proteales; family Proteaceae; genus Protea; species Protea cynaroides. The sequence continues at coordinate 12,633,723 of CM053276.1, read as the reverse complement.
GTTCACACAGCAGATCCCATAAGGGAGGAGGCTCTGAAAAGCTCTTGTAGGACCATCAGGATTCCTTACACCCCAAGGATTTCTTTTTCTCTGCTATTACATACCCTTTCACCACTCCAGTACCATTTACCTTTCATCTTTTTTATCATTTTTTTGCGGGCTAATAATCCCTGACCTGGGGTGTGATCTTGCTCTCACAATTTAATATTTTCTTTGCGTTTTTCTTGATTTCGACAAACATTGTGCGTTCTTCATTTTACATTTTTCTAGTTTGTCTTGATTTCAAAAAAAAAAAAAAATCGTGAGAAAAGGTACCTAACATTGTCAATTCATAATTACTTTTCTCCTTTTTTGGATAAACGCTTTCGATAGAAAGATTCACCTATTAATGGTTATGGTGAATGATCTTTGAGTCGACGATGTGGGCTATGCATGCTGTCACACGGATCTATTTTATTTATTTATTTTTTTAAAAAGAGAAAATTCTCTGGTTGTGCTTTCGTACACTTTCTCACGTGAGGGGCGAAATGACCATGGACAAACTTTCATGTGGAAAGACGTAGTGAATACAGTAAGACAGAAACCTGACCCATAAAAAATATGAGAGCATACCGTATCGGTTCAGATTGACTTTTCCATGAATCTAAATAAGTTTGTGTAATGTTCTACACATTGTTTATGGCCCCCCTCCCCCCCTTTTTTTTCCTTAAATTTCGTCAAAAGCACCAAAATCCAAAAAGGGGTGTGAATGACGATGGAAATCTTTTCAATGGGTTGAGAAAGGTAGAAATCCAAATAGGATCATCTAACTTTACAAGTCACAAAAAAGGAGTATATGGCTCCATACTGCTGACGTGTTTTTGCAAGAGCATTGGATCACGACTAAGATTTTCTTATTAAGAAAATGAAGATTGATCATTGGTTTTTAAGCTCCAATGATTATTAAGAAAATATCAGACCTTTTTTTGTAAAAAATAATTTGTATTATATTTTATAGGGTGCATTTATTTGTAAACCGAGGAAGAATTTATAATCGGACATAATTTACCCATAGGTTTTGTTTGTTTTAACGTAAAATTTTATGTATAATATTTTATATAAAAAAAAAAAAACAATGTTTGGTTTCTAGTAATTTAAAGATCGACAAAGTTCTTTTTCCCTTCCCTCTAAATATCACTAAATTTTTCCTCTTGAAAACATACATTGAAAAAAAATTATATATAAAATGTTATACATAAAATTTTACATCAAAACAATTAGAGTTAGCATAACTCAAGGTATCCTTAAGACTGGTAAAATTTTTTGGAAAGAATGATCAACAAGCGATGGTGCGGAGAAAATGAAAGTACAAGAACTAGCAACATGTACTTCCTTTCCCAAAATGTAATTACATACAAAAGTTTGTTAGTATGTGTAAGCTGGAAAAAGATCCTCTATACTGAGAACCTATGTAGTGAGGATCTCATCCACTCAAAATGATCAGCATATATCCCGATCCACTCAAAATACATCAAAATACATGCAGGTCTACTTTGAGTGGATGGAATCCTCACTACAGGATTGGCTTCACTACAAAGGATCCCAATCCGTGTAAGCTGCATTGGGTTAAAGGGTACAATGGAAATCTCTCTCTCTCTCTCTCTCTCTATTTTAAGTCCAGTGTTCTAAACCTGAAGAGATTTTGGCAAGAATAGGTAAAATAGAGATTACTCGCCGAATGTATCAACCACCTATCGGAAGGAAAATCCCAACCAGTAGTTGTAGAGATGAGTGGGTCGTAGTATCAATGGCCGATCTTAGACGGCCCAAAACCTTTCGCAATTGGAAATGTAACCTGAATTTGTATTTCGGTCCGATGGCACTGCAACTGACCGGAGAAAGTGAGAGACAGAGTAGATACGTAGCTATTCATACATGACGACGATCGATTCTTCACCATACTACAGTTCCCGTGACCAACAACTCCCTCAGCACAACAACCTCAATCTCCAAAACCATTTCTGGATTCTGCAAGTCTCTTATGCACTTTACCAACAATGACCATAGTGCTGGGCTGAATCCGCAGCATTATCTGTGTTATTCTTGTGAATTAACATGATTTCCAATCGATTCCGGCAGTAGTATCTGCCAAAGTCCATTGCGAATTAACATGATTTATCCATTGTGAATTAACATGATTTCCAGACTACAAGAGCCCTCTCATCCCCAACTAAAGGCCTGAAAGAAGCTGTAGGATCTCTCAAGTTCGTATTCCATCTTTGACAGTTAAATCGATAAAAAAAAAAAAAAAGGTTTCTATGCTTAACACATGTGCTTTGATGGATTCTACCTATCTATTTGGACATTCTAATTGAGTCCCTGGGATCGAAAGACAACCTCCTTCAAGCGGCCTGAAAGTAATTCTGACACAAGATAGGATGACAGGGAGACCCTTAGACCTAAAAAGAAAACCACTAAACAAAAGGAGGAGCCCCCATAGAGTAAGGCAAGCTGGCAGCAGATCTAGCTTCCGCCAAGTATTTTCTGACCATTTCCACAGACAATCTTCATCGACCATACACGCCAAGCATTTGTCTTGTAAATCTGTTTGCATTATTACCTTTTCTCCTGTTGTACACAGTAAGAAAAATAACAATTCTATTCATCAGATAATAAGACCAGTATTTGTTTTGTAATGGACATAAAAGAGAAGTTCAAATTTCTGTTTCAACTGGTTCGGTTTCAAACAGATGTACCCTTTATGATTATTGTAATATAAAAAGCTTATCCAGTGTACAAGGCTCCCGCCACTGCATGGTCTAATGAAGGGCTTATGTAAGCAGCCTTACCACTGCTTCATGGAGTGGTTGTACAGATAATTCCATTGGCCGTTGGGAAGCTGCACAAAGTACATAATCCCCCAAATACTGAGTTCTTTTAAAAAGGATAAAAAACAGTCAAGTTGATCTACTGATAATGGTTCAATGAATTTAACAGCTACTCTTTCTCAACAAACATAATACCAGGTGGTAACTTGGAAATTAGACAGACAAGTATTGATATTGTGCATTATTGTGTAAATGTGGCTACAGCTAGCTTAAATTTCTTTATTTCGATTACTCCCAATCTGCTCACAAAGATTAAGAAAAATATATAAACTCAAATCACACACAATCGATGTATAATACATTAAATCCAATTCTAACAAACTCCATAAAACGAATGTGGATCATGATCATACTCTAATAGTTCATTGTCTTCTCACAGATATTTCGAAACTAAATGGATAAGCAAGTTAGTGATAAATCAAAATCACTAAATCAAAATCAAGGCATAACATTTTAGTAAATCATAGTTTCAATGGGATTTCCTTGACCATGCAACATTCTCACATGCGACCATCACAAATTGCCACCGCAACCTTCTTGCAGTCGATCAATTACATTTGGTCCTCCATAGATATCCTAACTTTCGTTCCTTAACGGCCACTTCTTCAACGGGTATTAACATAATCAGTTAGATTACAGAAACAAATTAAACTGAAAAAAAAAAAAAAGGAAGAACAAGAGCTAAAAGGAGAGGAACAAAATTAACTCTTTAAATAAACTTATTCAAGACATAATCAAAGTTGTGATTCAAGAATCCCCCTAATCGACTCTCCAGAAAAGTCTACCAAAGTTGTTTACCTGCCCAATCAGTTCTATGTAGAAGCTCTTTGATAGGCACACCAAACAGAAGATTCCAAGTCATTTTCAGGATTATGGCCAACAAATCAGCTGAATTTTCCAATTTCCATCTTCTTTTTTATTGCTTTCTGACCATGATATACAAAGGAGTCAACTATCCCCGAAACTGTGAAAATACCTACAACAAAGCAATCATGCAGATAATTGTAATATGTTCAGAAAAAGTTAATGAAACATACTCTGTTTTTGTGTAGAGAAGAAAATGCCGGACTGGTGCAAATATGTAGAAACCATGTCCTAGCAACCCTCCTCAGGGTATGAATTTCCTTCACTTAAAATACGGAAAAACGTATATAGAGGGAAAGGGCTCCCCTAAGTTTCTGAAAGTATTAACATAGAGCAGAATAGGCAGTAAGTAGATCAACATTTTCCAGTAAGAAGACCGCCCTCATGCATAAACCTGAGCTGATGAATCTTCAGAAATTAAAAGAAAAAAAAACCTTTCCCAAAATGCAATGAATTAGAGTTCATAGCATTAATAAAAAGGAACTAGAGGGACTCACAGAAGATCCAGAAGCTCAAGCAATCAAGAAGTCCAAACAAATCTATGCAAGTACACACTCAGAACACTAATCTAATGCACAACTATGTAGTCATGCATGGTATAGCTGAAACCACATTTTACTTCATCACAAAATTGTATGTCAGTAATCCTAGTTGCATCTGGGCCAGTTCATGGACTAGCCATTTATATACCAGTTATGTACTTCAAAGGCCCAATACAAGGTATAGAAATCCTCTCCTGCGGCAGTTCCAGCTGCCAAGGTGATCCAACAGCTGGACTTCATCCAGCGCACATACCGATGTATTGGTATGTGCACCAGCTGAACTCCAGCTGTTGGATCAGTCGGCAGTTCTGGCTGCCACAGGAGAGGATGTGGATCCCAATACAAGGGAAAATAAGTGATCTTTTGAGGAAATAGGGCTGCAAGTTTGGCTGTCAACCCAAACCGGCCCCCTAAACCCTGACAAGATAATGTTTGGGCCCAAGTTTTATTAAACCTTGGCAGGGTTGGGCCGGGCCTGGGTCGAAGCCTCGGGCTGAGCCCGGCTCAGCCCAGCCCAACCTGACCCTAACTATATAATATCTATTATTTTATCTTTTTATTATTTTATATATAATTAAACCTTATCTTAAAGAAGTAATCATAAACCCTAAATCCCTAATTCTTTTCTCCTCTCTTAGTCACTCTCGCCGCTTTCTACCTAAGCAAATATGGCATGGTTACAGGAGTCTATCATCGCACATAGGCTTTAAGGGTATCATGACATAACCGTCGAGGTGAAGTAGGGACCTAAAAGATCGAACGGAACTATACATAGACAAGTAAATCCTCTGTCGTTCGGTCCCTCTTGTTCTCCTCGAGACCACAGGTCCTCAACCTTAATCGCGTGGTGACACTCATCTCCTCCCTCTGTCTCCAACTCTCCTCATCTCCTTCCCTCTGTCTCACAGAGACGCTCATCTCACGGTGAGTCGCACTCACCATCAAGCCAAGCAATGGAAGTTTCTGGCAACAAGTTCCGGCTATAAGATGAGCAGGACAAGATTATCAATGAGTGGAAATCAACCACCCATTAAAAATGATTCATTTAGGTTTTGATCTTAATTCGTTTGTTAAATTGTTTCTGATATTTTGATGTAGTTGTTCTTGCTGTTTTGATTTCAGGCAAGGCTGCTTTGAATTCTTATGCTGCTCCAGCCTTTGTTAGGTTTCTCTATTATACTGTAATCCTCTCTCCCTCCTTTGTTTTTTCTTGATTCGGGAGAAGATAGCTTAGGCATACTCTGTAGAATCCAAATCAAAGGAAAGCAGAATAAAAAGCATATGATGTGATTCCTATATTTTATATCTCAATCTGATTCATGTACTTATGAATATTGCTCCATCTTTGTCCTACTTTATTCATGAGAGAAAAATCCCTCTATAGACCATTTAATAGGCTATGTCGACTGTCAATGTTCACCTACCATGTGTATCATATGGCAAGTTTCGGCCAAATGACGACCTCATATTCCTATTGAGGGAAGAGATTTGTGAAAATGTTTGAAAGATCAATGGTTTTGAAAGCAGTCAGATCATTGAGAATAAAAAAGAAATTGAGACATCGCAGCATCTACTATCTATTTTACCACATTAAAAATCAGGTAAATCTGATCCATTCCAGCAGTTAAGAAGTTTAACTTAATTCTTCATTAGATCTGAGTTTCATTCCCATCAAATGGCTATAATTTAATCTAATGGAATTCTTCTATTGTTGTTCAGGTCATCAATCAGGGCCTCAATCCAACCTGAATCAAGTTAATCAAGGTCAACCTGGCCTGGCCCTGCCCGGCCCGGCCCAGTCAGGGTTGTAACAGAATAGAAAAATAAGAGAAGATAGAGACAAACGATGTGTCCTGAATCAGGTCAACCCAAATTAGGGCCCCAACCCAACATAAATCAAGTCAATTAAGGTCAACCTGGCCTAGCCCGGCCCGGCCCAATCAAGGTTGTAACAAAATAGAAAAGAAGAGAAGATAGAGAGAAACGATGTATCTTGCTCCTCTTCTTGTAACTTGTATTTATAGAAAATAGAAAACAACTATTAGATGGGATCCAAGAGACTACAAGTCAGAGTCCTAGTCACAAACTAAAGAAAAAGTAAACACAAAATAAGAAAAGAAAATTAACAAGCCTAATTGGTAAAGGAAATTAATAAAGCAAACTAACTAATTAGGAATCCAAGTCCTAGAAACTAGCATTAACTACTTTGACTAAGTCAAAGCAGTGTACGATTACCATTTTATTATGCTAACAAAGGTCAATCAGGGCCGGGCCGGGCCAGATAGGCTGAACCCTAATAGGTCGGGCCAGGCCTAGGCCAACATTAAGGCACCCAGGGTAGGGTTAGGGTTTGTAAACCCAGTCCTCTTGCAGCCCTATGAGGAAACGAACGATTTATCCACACTTCCAACATTAAAAGACACATCAGTTTCAAATACTTTCTAGGACAGTTTTATTCTACACTCCCACAGACATCCATGCCTAAGCCACTAGAAATTCTCCATGTTGAAGTAATCAGTGGAATAAATTTAAAGAGACAACTCCTTTCATAGTTTTAATTTCGGCAGAAATGTTTCGGTTTTTTGCAAAACGAAATGAAACGTAGGATCGAAACAGAAAAGTCACAAGTTTAGGCCCGAAATCACTGTTTCGACCAGGTTTTGGTCGAAATCTCTAGTTTCGGCAGAAACTTGAACCAAACGCTCTAACCTTATTTATGACTAATATTCAGAATTAAATAGGCAGCACTTATTTATGGCTAACATCATTTAAGTAAATGTTTATTAACTTTTATATTTCATTAACTTAAGATATTATTTATAAATAAACAAACACCCTCCATTTGAATCCAATAAAAATAGTCTAAAATTTACAAGAATAAAAAGTCAACTTTCTAGTTCAAGAACAAGAACTGGATTTCGATGCAAGGCGATTTTCAACTTTCAAATGCTGGCTTTTTTATCCAATCTAAAAATTCCATAAATCTTATTAGAGTAAAACATCATTAAAACCAAGAGCTTGCCAAAATAATCTTTTGTTTTGATGTCCAAAAAATTATTTCCATTCAGACGGATTTTAAACAGCATTCGCATACTCCGAACAAGGTTTGACCAGAACGTAATTCCTTCAATATAATTCTGATTCAAGCAATCTTAAATTTGTTGCAAAACTGCTTATGTTAGCTTTCCAACATATCTGACATTGCTTGAATCCAAGTTATATTGAAGGAATTACGCTCCAATCAAACCTCGTTCGGAGTGTGCGAATGCTGTTTAAAGTCATCAGAATGGGTACAATTTTTTTTGACAACAAACAAAAGATTATTTTAGCAGACTTCTGATTTTATAGATATTTTACTTTAATAAGATTTATGGAATTTTTAAAATAGAGAAAAAGCTAGCATTTGAAAGTTGAAAATCTTGACGTTTTATCCTTTTGAAATTTGAATTTTAGACTATTTTTATTGGATTCAAATGGGGAGGGGGTGTTTACTTATTTATGATAATATCTTAAGTAAATGAAATATAAAAGTTAATTAACATTTACTTAAATGATATTAGTCATAAATAAATGCTGCATATTTAACTCTAAATAGTCATAAATAAGTGCTGCCTATTTAACTCTGAATACAATCCTCAGGTTCCAGTGTACATAAACATACTATGGTTTAGATGTTAAAAATCCACTTAGGATGTTTTTTTAATGACAATTATTCAATGGATATATGAAGAAGGTAAAAAATGCATCACACAAAAACATTGGGCATAAATAACAACTTTTTGGCCACCGAAACTAAGTTCTGAAATCTGACAGAAAAATCCCACGTTTTCTTGAAATTTCAGCCAAAATTACTGATATTTTTGTTTTGGGGCTGGTTTCAGCCAGTCCCGAAACTGAAATTTAGAACCTTGCTCCCTTTAGCAAATTGCCTAATGAAGTGAGAGAGAGAGAGAGAGAGAGAGAGAGAGAGAGAACCTCCAATTATAGCACAAACATTTGTCAGAAAGTGTAAAAACGATACATGTTCCTCTCTAAAAGTCACCTGCAACATTCAATCAAATTAGACATGGAAAAAGATGAGCAAATATATAGAAATCAACTGAGGTTGCATCACTATCTTATCTTTCCCTTCTTTTGAATGATAATTTAAATAATACTTCTACAGTTTAATGCATATATCATTCTACTCGGAAACTTCAGCAGTTCAGTTGTATAACTGGTGTTCATATATAAGCTAATTAACTCACATGTTGGTCCATAAGGGATACTAGACCAAAAAAAAAAAAAAAAAAAAAAAAAAAAAAGTATCCGTTTCAAATACTTTCACATGCAAGTTGGAATTTTATTCTGAATATTTAAGGATGGCCACTGAATATAAGAGAGTTTAACAAAGGGCGTATCCAATGCACAACTCCCACCACTGCAGGGTCTGGGAGGGGTTAATGTACTCACCCCTTACCCCTGCTTCGCGGAGAGGCTGTTTCCAAAGAAATTAATCAGTACTAATAATAAGTTACACGCAAGCATGCTTAAGGTGAGGGGAGAGGCATGACCCCTCCCATCCCTTGTGCCTTGCTTAGCTTCCAGGCATATGCCTAACTTAAGGTTGCCTCCCCCAGACCCACCCACACCCCTGCCCCCACCCACACATATTCATGGATCCATTACTGATACACATAAATGATACATACATTATGAACTCTGAAAGTTAGATGGAGAGCCAACTTTACCATAACCAGACAGGGATCACTAATCCAAACATGGGAAAAGGATGACCCACCTTAATCGGAGAAAGATCATAGAAAAAAAAAACTCCAGGTAGGGATGGAGGGCGGCCAAATTCTGCACCCCTAAAATGCTCTGTTACAGAGAACTGCAAAAATACACATGCTACTGCATCAGAGGTTATATGATCTAAAAGTATGATGGATGTGACAATTAGATGTGTTTAGGCACACCTGATTTGACTGGATGGTGCGTCCATTTATGTCAGTGTATACAGTAGGGACCACCTGCAGAACACATCACAAACCAAGTTAACATTTATTTGGATAATATAAAAAAAAGAAAAAAAAAGAAGTAAACATCCTCATTTCTAAATAAAGTATTCCTGATTAACTCAACACGCTATTACTAATATAGTAACAAATAAAGCCCAGATGTAATCATATTATAAAAAACAATTGATCTCTCATATCTAATCAGATTGCTTATACTTCATGTGATTATATCTTCTAACAGATATTTTCCAAAGAAAATTCCCTGATATAATCTTCTAATGCCTTCAAACCCAATCACAGATCAATGAGGAAGGGTAGTGGGTAGCAATCTGGTTCAGGTTTTGGGTCAAGGAAGGTCATCCATTTTCTGAAAGATCCTGGCTTTCGTGCTTTGGTGGGTCGTCCGAGATCCTTTCGATGACCTATGTTGTGTTGAAGGGATATCTATATGATGCGATCGATTGCGTAAGGCCCGCGGTAGCAACGGAACCGGGGAAAATATAAAGTATACAGAAAAGACAGTTCTTTTCTATTATTTTAGTATTAGTTAGTGATCCCGGCTCGGTGAGTCCTTTCTTCCGTGATGAACTGTTGGCACCAGTCCTACATTTTGTCTCTGTGGACCGAGGAGAAAGGGGGGGGGGGGGGGATGTGGGAGCATCCTAGAGCATTGAATTACAGGTAATTGGTTATTTCCCTCACTTTCTTAAGGCGTAATTTTGGATCTTAAAGCTTCCTTGTTTTGCATGATATTGGTGTTGAAAAGTTTTTGAATAAGATATTGCAATTCTGACTATATTTACACAGTAACAAGTAACAACCACCTTTCTAATAGTGTCCTGTGATGGGAATTTTGTTTCAGAAAGTCTAATTAGGTTTGGAGTCTTATTTTGGATTTATTTCTTAATTAGTATTCTTATTCATTTAGGATGGGGGTTAAGCTGATGCAGCGATTTTAGATTAGCAGGATAAAAATGATCAGTACAGAAACCCAGGCCCAAAAGACCCAGGAAATATCCAGTCCAGATAATAAAGATTCAGCTCCATTATAGGTTCATACAAGGGCCCAAAATGGGCTGTCTCAGGAAATTAGTGACCATAATTAGTCTTTTATTTAATTCAAATAGAGGGGTAGAATTGCAATTTTACTTTAAATTAATTGTCAATAGGTGCATGCCTCGGGTCGAACATGGTTGTAGGCTAGTTTCTAAAGTCAGAATTGTTTTTTAGACATAAATATCAAAGAGTTTTAAGTTGAATCCAACTTTCGTTTTTAGTCTTTATGTTTCCGATTGTGGCCCCATATTGATTTAGTGGAATGAAAAATATATAGATTTTTTTTAAATATTGTGTGCATGCACGAATGCTTCTTCTCCCCCCTCTCAAGGTTTTAGGTATCAAGATCGGATTGGCCATATCAACGATCCGTATCAGTACCGGCCACGATACCCAATACCTTCATTTTTTAATATCTTTTAATTTAGTATTGACCACGTTTCACTTAGTCATTGGTTCCGTACCAATCCAATACAGATCCCTCAGTTTTCAGAGTGACCAATCCCCTTCCGATACCATGAACTAGAACCATGCCCTCCCTTATTGTTATCGGTTAACCCTTCCCTTCCTACCATCCTTCAAAATTTCGATTTCACCAGCCCTCGAAACAAAACCATGGTCGACATAATATATTTACCATATTTCAGTTAAAACTTCGGACCCATTTTGGTTTTCCCCGAAATGACACAGCCCAATGATATATGGTCACATGTCCGGCGAATTGGGTCTAAATTTCGACCGAAGTTCGCTGTTTTCGCTATATAACACTGGGAGCTCCAAATTGGTACTTTTTGGCCAGTTTTTTACCAAATCAGCTCCACATCTCCTTGGAGTAAGCTCATGGGGGTTACCAAATCACAGCCAAATTTCAATCTTGAAGGTATACATTTTCCTCCAAAAAGAATTTTTGCAAAAATTAGGCTAAAGTTAAACACCTAGTGATTGGTTTTCAACTTTTTATATATTAGACAACGGAGGCCTATCTATGACTTCACGATGTCAGACTTAATTTTCTGTTTAAAAAGCTGGATTTTACTGCAACAAAATTTTGAAAAAAATAGGGTTAATATTTATTGGTTGGGGCCTAATTTTATATATGTTAGAAACACTTGAAACCATGTGTAGAGCAGGATTCAGCAATATTGTCAACCTAGGATCCAAAACCAAACTACCATTTTGTGTGACTTTTCTTGCAATCTAACACACATATACAGAGGCTAAAATAAGGTTTCCATGAAGTTTCGACCCTAAATATGGCCATTTCACCCCTGAAATGGTCGGTAAAAAATTCCTGCCAAAACATAAACCATTTCACCCCCATTTTGCCCATTGCACAGGCATGTTTTGCTTTTGCTAGCTGGCGAAATTGAAATTTTGAACTATGCTTCCTACTTGCTCTCCAATCGTCTCTCCGTCTCCCTTCCCCATCCAAACTTCCTTTTTTCATCCTCTCCTCCTTTCACACTATCAAATCCATCCACTTCTTTCCCTGTTTTTTTACACTCTCCCCCTATTCTTTTTATGTTATTTCTTTCACTATTTTCTCCCTTCGCTGCACATAATAACTACCAGAACTAGAAGGTATTATATTATAAGACAAGTCAATTTATTTCTCTTTATTTTATGTTCTATTTTAACTCATGTCTTGAATATTTTCTTCTCCAAGCTAATTTCTACTTTAATTCAATGAGATGGGCCTCTGTTTGTCTTTCCAAACAAGAAGGGGGTCTTGGTCTAAGGAAAGTAAAAGAAGTCAACGACACATACATTATCTGTAACAGGTTGCAAATAAAATAAAATAAAACCAGAAACCCAGCAACCGTAGAAGAAGATAAAAAGGAGAAGAAAGAAATAGAAGAGAGGAAGAGAAACAATCCTTAGAGAGGAGGAGTCGACTGTAAATCTTCCCTCCTCATACAGCCTTTATATATATCAGCAACATTATTATAGAGACAATAAAGATTTAGAAAATTTTCCTAAATCAGAAAGAAAAGAAAAAGAATCATAATCAATAAGGAAACAATATAAAACCTACTGTGGAAACAAATCCACTATTACAATAAATAATAAATGAAAATAACTAATAGAAACAAGACCATATGTAGCATCGATATTGGGACCCACGGCCCCCTAAATCGCTAACGTTAACACCCCCCTCAAGCTGGAGCACGGAAAAATGTAAAAACTACAGCTTGAAACAACATATCAGTAGAAGCAGGCAGCAGTAGTAGTACAGTAGCATTGTATAGGTTACTGTAAACCAAGCAACAACAACAGCACAATTGAGGTCACTATGAACCAAGCAACAACAACAGCGCAGTATATATCACTGTGAACCAAGTACAAGTAGCATCAGCAACAGAGCAGACACCAAGCAACAACAGCAGCATAGTGTAGGTCACCGTGAACTAAGTAGAAGTAGCATTAGCAATAGAGCAAACACCAAGCAACAATAGCAGCAATAGCAGCAATAGTAGCACAGTGTAGGTCATTGTGAACCAAGTAGCAGAGATCGCATCAGGTGCAAGTAGTAGAGGCAGCAATAAAAAAAAAAAAATCTTGAGCAACAGTTTTTGAAGCCAAAACCAACAAATCTTGAATAAGACCTTTGAAGAAGATCTTGAAGCAATAGTGTAGTAGTCTTAACAAGTAAGCTTCCATCAAAAAAATAGTAGAGTTGCATTTCGTGCAACAGATAGGCATTATACTGTAGTAGCAATAAATAGGTAGGCTGACTTCTCTTCAATGAACTTGAGCATATATATATATATATATATATATATATATATATATATATATAATCCCCCCCATCATGTGGAGCATTTCACATGGACAAATAACGGAGGGGAACACCCAACAAGAACACCCACAAATAAGAGCCCAATAATCTTCAAGCACCCCGTCCTGGTAGCAAATAAAATCCAGAGAAGCAAGTATAGCAATAACAACCATCATACCATGGCAATTCCAAACTGATGTTATTTGGGGCACTCTAAAGCAATAAAATTGCAAAACACAAGGCCAATGGCAAGTTTATAAATTCTGACCAGGCTTATGGGACCACCCAAGCAAAGTAATACTCCAAATATGTTACAGACAAGAGCTAGTGGCAATTTGATAACTAACCACACTATTTAAGGGGTCATGGGAAATTAATAAGGAATGAATGGTAAGATTGTAAATAATCAGAACTGTAATCTCCGTTGAGGCAAACAAATAGACACTTAATGGCAAAGTGGTGATATATAGGGTAAACCTTATTGGATCCGCTAAAGGGCCCACCCAAATAATATAAGATCAAAATATGAAGTGCAATGACAAAACTGTAATAAAAATGAAATTCAGAATGACCTAATGCCTATTGATGCAAGGCAAACAGGCCCTTATGATTAAACTGGAATTAAAATTAAAGTGACAGGGCTAAATTTGGAAGAAGGGAGTAAAATAGGATAAAACAGAATTTTATATAAAGTGAAAGGGTATTTCAAGAAAGAATAATAGGAAGGGGATTGAAATAAAATTAATGTTAAGTTGGAGGGGGTTCTCTGCAATTTCAGACAAAGTACTTCATCTTCAACCTAACGTCAGAACATTAACCAGTGAGTAGCCACGGTAGAAGCTTGTTTACGAAATCAACTCCAGCTCTTCAAGTATGATTCAAACAATCCTCAAAACCCAAATTTAAAGCCGCCTAATGATGCAGCATGGGGCCCACAAGCTAAGATGGGCATGGATTGGAATCTTTCTAAGATTTGATTGGGATAATTGTAATCTTTTCTTTTTGGGAATTTAGATGAAACCTTTAGGTAGGATTTTTTAAGTATTTAAATTAGTTGTCTTCTTGTCTTATTAGGTAACCATAGGTTTAGTAAGTTATTAGGATATCTAAGATTAGAATTTCCATTTCAGTCATTTTTATTTTAGTTAAGTTCTATATCTCTTTTCCTTTAAATATATGTAACCGAACCATTCAATGAGAGAAGATTTGAAGAAAGAAAAGAAGGAATTGATATTCAATTTTGATGGCCTACGGGCAGAAGTGAAGTGTGCTTCTCTCTCTCTCTCTCTCTCTCTCTCTGCGATTAGAACCGACCAACCTCTTTGGTTTGTTCCCCCTTCTTCTTCCTCCTCCTTCCTACTACTTTTTTCTTAACCTGCTCTGTTCTGGGCGATAACTACAGCCCCAACAAATCTCATCGATCTCTCCCATCCCAGGTTCCCACTTCAAATTTGGTGGTTATCTTTCTAGTCCTTAAGCAAACTCAAGGTCAAACTCTGAGCCCTCAACGTTGCTGGAACTAGGAGTTATAGTAACAGTTTCAAATCTGTCCCTATTTTACCACCTAGGTGAGTTGCAGACATCTCTGGATTGATTTTGGGCTTCTGAACTAAGGAATTACTACTGGGGCTTGGTAGCTCTATGAGATAGGAATCACCCCCTGAAGTTTCAGACCAAACTGTGGCCTATTGAAAGAGTTCTCTCGATTTCCCCTAAATCTGATCATCATTTCCCTGTGTCAGTCGTGAGCTTGAGGAAGAAGTCCTATTCTGGAAAATCACAGAAAACCCTTTGATTTTTATTACTTCTTTACTTAACCCTTCTTCATAACCTTATTTCCATATTCACCCTATTGGTTAAGAATTGTTTTAGTTTCACCCTAAGGTCTGTTTGGTTCTTCAAGTTATTATAAAGTTCTGATTATTTACCAAATCTTCCACGTATTTTAATGTTTGAGTTTATTATTATTTGGGTGGGCCTACTAGTGGATCAATTAGGGTTTCATAACCCAGATCCAGCATCAATTGGTATCAGAGCCGAACTTGGTAGCAAATATGGATCATGTGTTGGTTCTTGACATTTTGCTTGATCTCAGTCGACAAATACAACACATCAAAGACATATTGGCCGATCATCGGCGGGAAACCAAGGAAATTAAAAGCCGTGGGTTGATCATGTTCAGTCTTTACGAATTGCCGAAGAAAGAAATTCTTCAACAACATCAAGAAGTTAAGAAGGACCTCCGTCTTTTCTTCTTTCTCTTTCTCTGTTACGGTTTCTGTGTTACTGTTTTGCTTTTATTGTAAACTGTTACATGATATCAATGACCTAATGCCTATTGATGCAAGGCAAACAGGCCCTTAGGACTGAACTGGAATTAAAATTAAAATGACAGGGCTAAACTTGGAAGAAAGGAAGAAAATAGGATAAAACAGAAATTTATATAAAGTGAAAGGGTATTTCAGGAAAAAAATAGGAAGGGGACTGAAATAGAATTGATGTTAAGTTGGAAGGGGTTCTCTGTAACTTCAGACAAAGTACTTCATCTTCAACCTAATGTTAGAACATTAACCAGTGAGCAGCCACGGTTGAAGCTTGTTTACGAAATCAACTCCAGCTCTTCAAGTCTGATTCAAACAGTCCTCAAAACCCAGATTGAAGGCCGCCTAGACATTCTGAAGTGATCCAAGGGAATAAAACTCGATTAAACAGGAGGATGATGATTGAACTTGGACTAGTTAGGAACGATCACAGAAACAGGGCAGAGTTGGTTCTATGGGTTTATCTAACAATCCATGGAAGCTTCTGCAACCAGGTTGTACAGGTAGGGTAGCCAAAGGGTTTGTGAACAATCCACCAAATATCAGATCGAAAGAGGCTGATCTGATGGAACTTGATTCAAATCTGGTGGGCAGAACGCACCACCAGAAATAGTGTGCAACAGCAAAACCCAACAGAAAAAATACAAGGGGAAAATAGAAGAGAAAGGGAGAAGAATCAACCAAGGACAAGGTTGCTCCGAATCACAGAGATGAAGGAAACAAACAGCGGAAGCAGTGAAGCACCAGCGGGAGTTGTGGTGGCTGCACACTACAATGAAAGGCTTAGACGACTCTCAAAACGGAAGATTAATGACCAGAAACCCAGCAACAGTAGAAGAAGAAGAAGATAAGAAGAAGAAGAAAGAAATAGAAGAGAGGAAGAGAAAAAATCCTTAGAAAGGAGGAGTCGACTGTAAGTCTGCCCTCCTCATACAGCCTTTATATATATCAGCAACGTTATTATAGAGACAACAAAAATTTAGGAAACTTTCCTAAATCAGAAAGAAAAGAAAAAGAATCCTAATCGATAAGGAAACAATATAAAAACTATTGTGGAAACAAATCCACTATTACAACAAATAATAAAAGGAAATAACTAATAGAAGCAAGACCATATGTAGCACCGATAGTGGGGCAGTGGGACCCACGGCCCCCTAAATCGCTAACGCTAACATTATCAAATTGATATAGAAAGTGGCAACTACAGGAAAAAAAAAATTGGGTAGACTGGCGATATGACAGATCCACAGGAGTCCATTTGGACGACTTCCTGTGACAAGGGCTCCTCATGGGACTGGAGGTTGATCCTAGAGTATAGATCCCTGGCTATCAACTTAATCAAATCTAGCATTGATGACGGTTCCTCCACTATCTATGGTTGGATTATTGGCATCCCTATGGCATCCTATTACATACTTTAGGGAGAGGATTAGAAAAGACTCTGGCCGAGACAGAATAGCACTGGTCTCTTCCATCTTATCAGTGTCAGTGGAATCCTAGGAGGCTTTCCTCATGAAGGTTGCATCAAACCTGGTTTGCTTTCCCTTCCGCCGCCAAAAAGTCCCTCAGACTGATGATTTTGTGAGATGGCTCCATGGTTGTCTGGGAAGTTCTCCTCTGCAAGGAAGACTAGCAGATTTTGGTCAGTCAGGGTTCCTTGGTTTGGTATCCTCTGGTTTTAAGGCCATATCCCCACGCCACAGTTTCATTTCCTAGAGAGCTATGATGAGACCATGCCTACCTGATTGTTCCTGTTCCAGAGGCAAACTGTTGTGCAAACCAACTGTTGCTTTTGTTGGTCAGCTTCTCAAGACATACATCATGTCATCATCTATTCTTTGACTGCCCCTTCTCATCCCGGCTCTGGGAAGAGATCCTCAATCGTTGTTGACCCTTCCAGTGAAGGATACTTAGCTCGAAAGAGAATGGGAGTGGATTCACAAAGCTTTTAGGGGGAAGTCGCCCTGTGACACTCTTAGGCCTTGTACACGTCAATCTCACATATTTGAATGGAGAAGAATTGGAGATCATGGACTTCCAAATCTAGGACTCTACAACAGATTTGAGACTCCATGGTTTTTGAAATTTGGGGAAATCTTACCCCCATACCTTATAACAGCATGATGCAGCTAGCCACCCAACTAACCATGATTCGACCAAGTAAACAGCCATGTACCTCTTATTGTTTTATTTGTTTATATATGGTTTGGGCTTTGTTTAAGTCAACATATTAAGTGGGCTTAAGTTGAATTTATTTAAATTCACGTAATGGCCCAATAAAAGGCCCATTAGTTTATTAATTAGTTAAGGTGATAGCCCCACCACTTGATGAATTCAACATAGGCTAGAGAAGTAAAGTCGGCAATAAGATATTATTATTATTTTAATTACTTTTAGTAAGTAGCTTTTGCTATGAGGTTTCTTAGTCATCAAGGGAGACTTCTATTCCTCATCGATAAGACTTCTCTATTTCTATTTAATAGCATTGTAAGGCTTCAAGTCATAAACAGATTTGAGAATAATGAAACACAAGCTTTGTGCTTGTTTGCTGGAAACAGTTGCTGAGAAGGTCAGTTGAGAAGAGAAATCTCTGGCAGTGGGAACCGTCAAGGCCATTGGTGGTGATTCCATTAATCATATCCTTCTTCTTACCCTTCATTAGTTGTCAAGTAAGTTTTCTGTTTTTGCAATTTAATTTCAGATCTAGTTCCACCTTCCATAGATCCACACTGTTTCTGGTTTTGTGTGTTGGTTACATGAAGCTAATTATCTCCGTTAACAGTTGTCGATATCTTATAAATCTGTCATATTATTTATCCTATTAACAGTTGTCGATATCATATAAATCAATACATCCGTTTCTTTATTTATCCTATAAATCTGGGTCTATTATCTCCATTGATGACATGCTACGGCTATGTTTCCTTCATTGATTCAATTCTGTTTCTCCTATTATTCTGCTGCTGTTATCAAGTTGAACTAATTAATTTTAAGAGATCTTTATAGACCTCCCCCGTGTAATGCTCAAATGACATGCGCACCCACCATCTAAAGTCAATCCAATAGGCATCCCTTGTAATTTAGTAGTTATAACACTTAACCCCACTTCGTTAGTTAGGCTCCGTTACAGTATGACGTGTACTGTTGAAAATTTTTAAATGACAAAATTGCCCTTAACTTGGTGTGAAGTTGTAAGTTTACCCTTTTTACTTACCCCCAAGGAAAAAAAAAACCTTACCCTCTTCGTCAAACTTTCAATTTCGAGCCTATAAATATCGGAGCTCTCCGTGCGGCAAGATTCTTTTTTTCTGTAACTTTTTCAGACACCCTTCCTCTCATTGATCAGGTTAACTGCTTCTTTCTGTAAGTAAAGGCAATATTGAGTCTTTTTAATCTTTGTTTTATCTACCAATTTCAATTGTTTCTGATCAATTATTATTTTTGTTTTCCATATAGCTTGAAGAGTTTTTTTTTAAATTTTCAAGATAAACAGAGTTGTGAATATACATATTTACATAGAAATATTCATCACAGAAGTCTCAAGTAAGGAATACTTACACCTGTTTGCCCTTAATTCCGATTTTTATCATGGTATGAATATGAGTGGTTCCATCGGAATATCCACCATGAAACAACCTGTTGTAGAATCCTAATTAGCTGCAGAAGTTTGGCGTTCATCAGAACCCCGAGGTGTCATCGACTCATCGCCATTTTGTTGATACTTTTTTTTACTTTGTGATCTTAACTGGTCAAAAACCGCCAATTCCATCTATCTTCTCCTCGTCTTTTCGGGTTTAAACGGCTAGCTACTCCTAATCATAGACCTTTCCATTGCCGCAATTCCAATTGGGGCCAATCCAGGGTTTTCTCCAGTTGTTGTAGCCCCTGTAGAGGTACGACCACTTCTATATCTCAAGTGTTGCCTCTGATGTTCACACCATTCTACCTCCGTTGAGACTCATGCTAATGAGAGCTTCGAGAGTATTTACATTAAGGGTGGCTTTAATGGGAAGCCCCTAGTGGTAGAAAAGATCGAGACAGATTGATGTGTTTACAGGGGCAGAGTGTTGGGGGTTAGGGGTTTCAATGTGCACATGGTTTCAAAGGGTTGGCGATTGGGAGTTATGGGTTGCAGAGAAGGGTGGTGAGATGGAAGGCAAGGGTGGGGGTATCAGGTCACCGGCGGAGATCTGAAGATGGGGTTGCTGTAGCTGGCGGAGAGCTGGACATGAGGTTGCAGGTTGAAGGTCACTGGCGAAGAGATGTAGATGAGATTGCAGAGTAAAGAGGAGGGAAGATGAAAATAGAATTACAGAGAATGGAAAGAAGATGGAAATGAATTCGTAAGTGGAATAGAAGAGGATAATTTAAGTGAAATGGTTTAGGGGTGTAACAGTCCTTTCTCATTGACTTAACGGTAATCTCTAACGTCATCTGTTTCAGGAGAGGTCATTCTATTTTTTAATCAAGAGGGAACTTTATTGTCATTCGGGCATTACACAGGGGAGGTCTATAAAAATTTCCCTTAATTTTATTTTATGATTGGCTAATGGTTTATCATATTAATTACCAATCTGATCCTGTTACCTAGTTTCCATCGAAATCTGGTTACCATTTTATACCAGCTGTCCTAGGTTTATTCCTTGCTAATCTGATTGCAATTGTGCATCTTATCCTCAGTCTGAAACTGATGCTAATTTAATTGGTTGCTGTTGTGCAGTTATTGGTTTAAGGAGTTCTAACGTTATTAGGATTTCTTAATATCTCATATCCACCATTGGATCATATTCAGACTTTGATATGTTATTATCCAATTCTCTTGTGATGACATGTCACTTGTTGATTTGTAATTGACACCTCATATCTTTGAACTTTTTTTTATTTTTTGATACCTAATGACTTTTCAGTTAGTGTAAACAAAACACTTGCTTGTGTTCATTAACAGCAGTACTAGGAGTTCTTCATAACTCCTAACCTAACCGTTGGATTGGCTTAATATTTGGATATGTTGCTTATCATCATTGGTTATTCCCTTGTGTTAAACCTGGCCATTCGGGAAGCCCTCCCTCTTCAAAGCAGAAATAGATTTATAGCCAATGGCCGGGATTTATCAATCCAATCTTAATGTGGACAGCATAACTAAAAATAATTTCAATGCTTATGTAAATGCAAGTACGTCTTTGTAATGTCATCAACTAATTTAGCCAGTTGACTGGTTTATAAATGACTACCTGCAATGTAAATCTCTCAAGCAAATCACCCATATGAGGCAATGTCATCAATAGATGGATGAATATTTGATCTAAATAGTGGGACACAAATCCAGTGACAACAAGAAGACATACCTTAAGGAAATACTGATACATCCCACTTGGTGTTTCTTGCATCCACTGCACCCTGTAAGTTCGAGATGGATATCAAAAAACTAAAAAAAATTTCTTCCGAACAAAAAGGAAGAACAGAAAGAAAAAAGAGTGCCAATGTTCAGATGATCTTACAAATGATATTTTAAGAAACAGTTAAGAGTATTTCAGTTTATTGAATGGCCAAGTATGATGAGGAACTGTCAATTACCCATCAAGAGGATTGATAACACCTGGGAAATATTCTCCGAAAGATAATCTATTGATTCTGTGACTTATCTGTACCATGGAGATAAATAGCTGAGGTCTTTTTTTTTAAATTGGAAAATGAAAAGAGATTGGGTATATATAACCCCACCATTCACCACAATAAATATTGTTAGCAATAAATATTAGACTCATTTCTTCAATTGCTAAAATTACATGTCTGAAGTTTTCCCTACATTAAAATTTTCTTTCTGGAATGGCAGCAAATCATGTACGTGAACATTTGATTGCTGAAAGCTCTTCCCAGGAGCAAAGTGAAAATTCCCAGCCACCTTGTTAACTTCCAAGAATCCATAAATATTACATCCTTCACCTTCTTCCTCTTTAATCCTTTGCATGAAACCTTCTCTTTTACACTAAAATGTCAAAGATGAAAATCAAATATAATATATGATAAAACGGAATTCTTAACAAAAAAAATTATATTCAGCAGTAACAGAACAGAATCCTGAATTCCACATTTATACCAACAGAGATGAGCATGATCTATCTTTTACACAAGCAAATACACTGAAAAGCTTAAAAGCTAGCAAATACATGAAGACAAAATATATATTCAGGACTCTGGCACATGACGTGATACCCAAAAATGATCCACAATTTTTTGACATGTTGACTTTGTAAGACTGGACACATACACATTAGGAGTGCTACACAAATAATTGAGATTCATGTCTGGGTGCAAGATAAAAGTTGTGTTTCAAGAATAAGGAGTAACAGAAAGTTTCATCAATGAAGCAATGGTGTCCTAGCATGACTATATTTAAGAAAATAAAAGGTCCTGGATATATATAGAACAAAGCTATTCAGATCTGTCACATTTCTTCAGAGATTCACAAGCTACAGAAAATTATCTTAGCACATCAGGCCATAGGTACCTTCACATAGGATCAAATATGGTAAACAAACACCCCTGTCATCAAATCATCACATGTTCTATGAGCAGTGCCTGTAGCATGTAAGTTTAATGATAAAGGATGAACATTTACATTCATGTAACTTATCAAGAATTCAATCTAGCTTCCACATTACATAAATGCTCCGTCTGATTGAATTCGAAGTGTTGTAAAGTAATGTAAAGTTGAACAAAACCAAATGAAAAATTTCCAGCGGATATCAACAATGATTGTGTAACTAACTTAAGAAACTAATCTTTGTAAATCTCATGACCTAAGGGTAGGGCTCCGCTGATGGCAATGCCGAAGTTGGAGTTATTACTACCCCTAATGGTCTTCTCTGTACTCTTTTTATTTTATATTAATTCATTTTGCTGACCATTAGCAAAAAAAAAAAAGCGAGTATGGTAAGCTGGTAACAAAAAATTTTCAACTAAATAACAAAGATTTTGGGAAAGCTATGGAAAAGGAAATGCTTTACTAAAATTTTCAACTACTAAGATATTGCTATTTTTCTGTTTTGCATTAGTCTTGCTGCTTAACATATTTTACATAACTATACAACATATTACATCTAATCAGATAGAGCCTTAATTTCTTCCAATATTCCCTAACTACTGCTCTTCACTGCAAATTAATAAAGGTCATGCCTTCCACCTATTCACGCGGCTCTTTCAATAACTTCCATTAGATTTAGCCAGCTAAACATTGCCAAAATGCTGTAACAATGGGTCAATTCACATGTTTCCCCTTCAAAATAATTTACTTTGCAAAAATTTACAGGGAATTAAAGGACATATATATGAGCAGATGATGTATCTGTTTGAATGGGGAAAAAGAAAAGGTAAAATCACAAGCGCTTACTTGTGCTATATCAGTTCTAACCAACTCCCCCCCGGCCCCAAAACACCCCAAAGCCCCTCCCCCCCAAAAAAAAAAAAAAAAAAAAAAAAAGAAAAAGAAAAAGAAAAAGAGAAGCTCTATAAATTGATTCTCAACTGCGTTTTTAGCCATTCCCAATGTTGTCACATATGTAAGCTGTTGTAGGTGTTTAAAGTGTTACGCAGATAATGTTCATGATGTAAGCCATTATTGCTTCATCCCCACGTATTTCTAGGTGTTTCATGCATGAATGAGTACATAATATCCTTGATAGTATATTTAGCTGAGTTATTTCAATCCCTAGCATTATGAGAAGACAAAAAAAAAAGATATTTGGTACTACAAGCAATACTTTGTTTGGCAAAGTCACTGACCTGTGTAGAAGCACAAAGTAAAATTTTGAACAAGGCAAAACAAACAGAATAATATGTTCCATACCCACAGACCTGGTCAATCAAATCCGGATTTGACATGCCCCAACCCTTCTTTTGATATGCATCACGGACTTCTTCACATGAGTTACAGCAATCATCATCTGACTGCAAAAGGAATACAAAATTAAGACAAAAAACAGAGTAAAGCATCATTATATGTTCCTCCACCCCAGGTCTAAGCTTTGTCTATGTGAATTTCTCCTTGGAACGTTTAAGGCAAACATAAACAGCTCAAGATAAAAGAAGGTATGAGAAAAAATAAGTAAAACCAGAAAGGATAAAAAAAGATTTAAAACAATAAGACCCCTCATATGTGGAATAAATCAAATAAACAAGGATCAGTTAAATAGAACTTAGAACTGAATGATGAAACTGAAAGAGGAACATGATTGGCCACTAAAGTAGTACAATACCTTGCAGCTAAAAATACATAACAGTTCATAAGAGCAAAAACAAAATGCACTTTTAATGATAGAACAATAAACATGTAAGATATTTGGTTTCTCATGATTTACAAATATTATATACCCAGGAACAATTATAAAGAGGACTTCTGAATTCTAGATTTAACTGTATGTTATCCCCATGAATAATCATCATCAATTGCACACCTATTTTCCTTGGGGGCATAATGATGTAGAATTGTTCAGCCAACAACTGATGCAGTCCAAGAAGGCAACCAGCCCACATGGTCAACACTGTTCATGTGGCACTGTTCACGTGAATAGTACCAGCAGATTTTTTTTTTAAATATTTGTTCACTCTTTTGTTATTTCTTTCCTAAAGTTAGTTTCCTAATTTCATTGTTTAGTTGGTTTCCTAATATTTAGGATAGATTGTTAGTAGGTTTCAATTACTTGGAGACCAAGTATTTACTTTCCTATTTTCAGATTTAGGACTTTCCAATTTTATTGTTTTAGAGCCTTCCTAAATTATAGAGGAAGGTTGGTTTTACTAGATTTAGTTCTTTCGTATCTTAACGGTAAGGTTTCAATCTATAAATATGAATAGAAGTAACTGACGGCAATAGAGCTTTTCCAGAAAAATTGAGAATCAATTAATTTCTGGTTGAGCCTCACCTGGTTGTGAGACTCAACCTCTTGTTCTTTTCTCTTTCCTTGCAATTTCTGTTCTTCCTTGAATCTAGGTCTACTATACCTTGGCTGGCAACACTGTTCCCACAAGCTCCTTCAAGTTCTGTGGCTGAATTGAAACCAGATCACAAAAACTCCAGAACACTGTCTAGAATCAGGCGCTACCAGGTACAGCCAGCTTTGGGGCATCATATCTTCTTCAATTTTGTTCCGATCATCTTCAACTTTGGAGGGGTATTCATAACTATCATAAAGGTCATTCAACCCAAATTTCATCAATTTCTAATGGTCGGATTCCCAGATAAGAATTTTTTTCTATTATTTTTCTCAGCAGAATTTTGGGTTGGACTGAATTAAGATCCTATAACAAAGAGGGCTTGTTAATTTGAGATGTCTTAACCCCTTTGCCATCAACAACAATCCATGCCAATGGGAACAAAGGGTCAAAACCAGCCAGCCAACATTGTTCACGTGGTACTGTTCACATGAACAGTACCAAAAGGTTTTAGAGGCTGTTTTGAAAAGATGCTTTGAGAATCTTTGGCCAGCCTTCTATTTTAGCACTTTCTAATTTCATTGAAGTGTAGACCAAGCAAGTTACCTTGTATTTTCAGTTTTAGAAACTTATGTTTAGGAAACTTTCCTTTTTCTTACTTTCTATCATTATTAGTTTCTATTTTCAGTTTTGGCAAATCTTCGTTTAGCCATTAGTTAGAAGATTTTTTGAGAGTTTCTATTTTTGAGTTTTTATTTCTAGCAAGGATGCCATAGGAAGTTTCTATTTTTTTAGTTGCTAAGTCTAGGAGTTTCTATCCCCTATATATTGCTTTGTAATGGAACTTTGTTCTTTAGACAAGATTTGAAAGATGCATGAAATTCTGGTTTTATGCCAATGGCTGTGAGAAACAGTTTGAGTGAGAAAGACCTCCGGAAGTGAGACTACCAAGGCCTAAGGTGGGACGCCAAAGGTCACATCCCTTCCCTTTTGTTTTCTCAGTTTTTCTTCCTTTCTTTCTGGTTTTATTACTGTTCATGATTTACTGTTCATGCGAACTGATCCTACGGTGGGGCTGGTTCCTAATTTGTTGAGTTGGGGTCTGGTTCCTAATTTTGTTTCACAAGAGCAGAAACAAAATGCATTTTAGTGATAGAATAATAAACGTATAAAATATTTGGTTTCTCATGAATTATAAATATTATATAAACAGTAAGGAACAACTATAAAGAGGACTTGTGAATTCAAGATTCAACTGCATGTTATCCCCCATGGACAATCATCATCAGTTGCACACATATTTTCCTTGGGGGCATAATCTACAGAACTCTATGAACTCTCGCCAACAAGCACCCTTGTCACAATACCCATTTCCCTTTGACTTGTGAGCCTCTTATATTCACAGAAATCAATAGCCCAACTAGAAGTAATAGAGAATGCTTTCAGCCTTCCAGAAATCAAAATATAATACCACTGCCAATAGTCTCACTGCAAGCAAATTTAGTACCCACCCCCCCAACCAAAAAAAAAAAAACTGAAGTGCTGGTGACATGGAACTCAAGAAAGTAGTTTCCAAAGATACATGAGCCAGAATTACTGGGTCAGTTCAAACATAGGCTGTAATTACTTTGATTCCTTTTTTTTTCAATAATTAGTTTAAGAATTTATCAAACAGCTGGTTAACTAAATTCTGAAGTAAAAACAGATCATCAAATAGGAAAAGGGTGACATTTGGTTGCTGGAATAAAAAATCAGCAAAGAGATATTACCCCTCTGATCCAGTTGCATTAGACATTAATCCCGTATGGAGGCCTATGTCAAAGCTTGGGAGGCCCCCAAGGTGCCGGTGGCAGTCCAACAGGCTGAACTTGACCTTGGGATGGTTATATTTAGGTTGGGCATTTTATTGCTTGGGTTTCATTGTAATAGGCATGATTTATAAGCCCATAAAGTGGGGATAAGGTTAGTACACGAAATTAGAATCTTAAATTAAGTGTTTGAGTTAGATTAGCATATGTAATAGCTTTTAAGAGCTATAATTTGAATTTATTCTCTTTTTTGTGTGTGAGAGTGATTAAGGATCATTTTGGTCAATTTAGGAAGATTGGTGCTGATCATGTCATTAAAACTTCCTCGAGTTTTTTCAACACCGGGGGAATTGATGCAGTTGCATTGGACATTAATCGCAGATGGAGACCTATGTCCTAGCTGGGGAGGCCCACAAGTTGCCAATTGACCTTTGGATAGTTATATTGTATGTTGGGTCTTTTTTATTTTCTTGGGTTTCATTGTAACGGGCCTGATTTATAAGCCCATAAAGTAGGGAAAAGTTAGTACATGAAATGGAAGCCTTAAATTAAGTGTTAGGGTTAGATTAGGATACTTAATAGCTTTTAAGAGTTATAATATGAGTTTATTTACTATTTTTAGTGTGTGAGAGTGATTAGGAGTCAATTTAGGAATTTCATAAGGTCCTTATGTATGTAATACAGCCCCCTATCAATTAAGGATGTTTTGAGTGAAAAATACGAGTCTTTTCAAAGAGTTATGGAGCTGCTGAACTTGGCACACAGGATTGGTTCCTAGGTCTGATTTCTTTTATTTTCTTGTTCCCCATTGATCACAAAATGTGATCTTTCTGCTCTCTTTCTCCTCTATTCTTATTTTTAATTCTTCTACTTTCTTTTTTAAATCTGCTCATTGATTCTGCAGCTTTCTAGCTTTCCTACCTCTAGTAAGAATGCCTCGTAACAATAAAACTATCCATCAGATTCAGATCAATTTTTGCAGACACGTTATGTTGACTAATTAGAGAAACCTCCCAGAATGTTATGCATATCAGATTTCTCTTGATTGATTTATTCAATTTTCTCGTAATCTGGTTTGTCCTATTTCCCTGCAATCTTGTCGCAAGCTGATCTCCTACTGGAATTATCCTAGTTCGGAATTAGCACTGCATTACCCTCTACAACTAAAATCCAGAGGAAAAAGAAAGTGACTTTACCTCTCAATGTAAACATAAAATTAGCATAAAAGAAGAAGTTTAGAACAGATAGGGAGGCAGAACCTAAAGCAATAGCTTGTAATGTTGCAGAAGGTCGAGTTGTCTGCATTGTTAAAAAGGTGGCTGAGAATAGATTACTTTTGGGGATTTTATCAAACAGTTAGGCAGTTAAATTCTGGGTTTAAAGACCACAAAATAAGATACGTGATATTCTCAAGTGAACAATGAGAGAAGAGAGAAGGGGGGGGGACGATGAATCAGTGCACTAAAAAATTCCACTCTGTAATAGCAATCCCAATTTTACCAGTCATGCACACCCACCTCACAACCAAAAAATGGCTAGGTCTACTAGGTAGTTCACACCCACTTTGCAAAGTACAAGAACTCCACTATGCAATATCATGGAATAAAATCTCGGCAAGATCTCACTGATCTCGCCCTTCTCGACATTAGCCGAGACGAAAACAGGGTCGATAACCCTTTTCGTCTCGGCAGATGCATAATCTCGCCGAGATCTCGGTAGATCTGCCGAGATCTCGGTAAATCTCGCAATTTCTCGGCGAGATCTCGGTAAATCTCGCCGAGAAATTGCTTTTTGATTTTTTTTTCCACTTTATAAAAGAGAAAACTCACTGTTCTCGGTCGAGAACTAGACCGAGAACTGTTGTTTCCTCTTTTTTGATAGTTTTTTGAAAATTTTCTTATTTCTTCCTCATTTTTTCTTTGTTTGGACTTTCAACTTGCAACGGGTGGTGCTTCGGACTGCGGGGATTGCTGTGGGAGTTTCATATCAACTGATGAGGGTTAGATTCTTGCCCAAAAATGAGATTTTTAAATGAGATTATGAGAGAGAAAAAAATTGGTAGAATCTAATGAAATTTTTATATACGTGAGCCCAATCTACGAGATTATGGGATCATTCAGTATTGAACATTTGAACTATGATGTAATGATTTATAATGAAATGTTATTTTGTTTCTCTTTCCCCCAATGCATTATGTTAGTCTCATTTACCATATTTGATTGAATATAATATCCAATATTAGCCTAAGTTTACAACAGACTACAGCGTTGACTGCCAAAACATGGTTGTAAACCCAAACAACCACAAAGAGTCATTATTTTTACAATTTTATGTTCTAAATGTGTTTATGTATGTAAAAATGAAATTCCCCTGAAGTTGGAGACCTAAAAAATATATTTTGGCCACCGAGCCAGCCTTTTTAAGCTCCGAGACAGCTTAAGACAAAATACAGTGCCTCGGCGAGATCTCGCCGAGATCTCGGTTTCGGAGGAGGCCGAGACTCCTCCAAAACCCTAGATTTTAAGCCTTGTGCAATATAGACAATCACACCACAACACAGGTCATATGTGTTTCACCTCCATAGTGTGAAAGGTTACATCCACGGAGCAATGCCATAATAAGGCTTCGTATCAACTCAATATTCTCCAACAATTTGACTCACCTACAATCCAAAACCAGAATCCATGCTTCGGTTTGTGCAACAACAGAAACGAGGTAAAAAACCTCATAACCTAACCGGGCCCAACTTGATAGGTAATTACAATATTCAATGCAAAATACACAAAGCAACTCTGATCCAATTACATGGGCTGTTTAAGGTTTTTCAACAATTTACCAAACCCTAGACGGCTAGACCAAAATAAAGAAAAGTTGTCGATGAATAAGTTACCTCCACCAGAGTAACTCCACCACTAGTACCTTCTACGATGCAAAAACGTGACCCGTACACGCTCAGATCGACAAAATTGCATCCATAACGATCAATGTTGGTTTTTTCAGCAAAACCCTACTTTTGCTCTCCCTTTGCTCCTCTGGACTGCTTATTCACGTTCTAGTTCGAAAAACAAAGTTACAACAAAAAAACTATCTGTCTCAAAGAAAGTATGTTCTTGATCTTCTCTCAGAAACAGGGTTACTTGGGGCTCGACCTTGTGATACTCCTCTCGATCCAAATACCAAGCTAAGGGCAAAAGAAGACACACTACAAGACAAAGCAAGATATCAGAAACTTGTTGGCAGACTCATATCTCTTGCCCACACACGGCCAGATGTTGCATTCGCAGTTAGTTTGGTGAGCCAGTTTATGCACGACCCATACGCTACACATATAAAGGCTATCTATCGGATATTGCACTACCTAAAATCAGCCCCTGGAAGAGGAATCTTGTTATCTCCTAATGACCCTCTGAAAAAGGAGGCATATGCTATTTCAAATTCACCAAATAAACAAATCCAGGTGGAGACTTATACTGATGCAGATTGGGCTGGAAGTCCTGATCGTAAGTCTATCTCTGGTTATTACACATTCTTGGGCAGCAATCTGGTAACCTGGCGCAACAAGAAACAAAATGTGATTGCCCGATCCAGTGCAGAAGCAGAATACAAAGCAATGGCACATGGAATATGCAAACTACTATGGCTACAACGGCTACTCAAAGATTTGAAGGTTATGTGGAGCCAGTCCATGAAATTATTCGGTGATAATCAAGCAGCCATTAGCATTGCTAATGATCCGGTTCAACATGATAGGATAAAACATGTTGAGGTAGACCGTCACTTCATCAAAGAGAAACTGGACAGTGGACAGATCGGGATTCCTTTTGTCAGATCAAAAGACCAACTAGCAAACATTTTCACCAAAGGCATGTCAGGGAAATCCTTCCATATGATATTGTCCAAGTTGGGCATACATGATATATATGCACCAACTTGAGGGGGAGTGTTGAGAATATTACGCATTTCATTTTTTGTCTAGATTCATTGTACTACCTGTAATGTACCTTTGTAGTTTGTACTACCTGTATTACCATCATTGTACTACATGTACTACCTCTTTCTTTTTTTGTATTCATTCTCACATTATAAATAAGAGGACCTATGTCTATTACAGACAAGTCATTCCATTATTCAATAATTACTTTGTTAGTTTTGTGGATGATCACTCCAAAATGACTTGGCTTTATTTGCTAAAAGATTGTTCCAAGTTCTTTAGTGTGTTTAAAGGTTTCTAACAAAAATAAAAGTTTTGTTTGGTGTTTCAATTCAAGTATTTCACACTAATAATTCTCTTGAGTATACTCAACATGAAATTTCTGATTTATGTTTTGCAAATGGCATGCTTCATCAAACTAGCTGCTTTTATATCCTCAACAGAATGGTGGGGTGGCAAAACGTAAAAACCGCCACCTAATAGAGGTTACTAGATCCATTATACTTCACATGCATGTTGATAAACATTTTTTTTTGTGATGTTATTCTTACTACTTGTTATCTAATTAACCATATGCCTTTCTCTGTCCTCAATCACAAGATTCCATACTCTATCCTTTGTCCTAATGCTCCCATATTTAATATACCTCCCTGAGTGTTTGGTAGTGTCTACTTTGCCCATATCTTGAGGCCTCATACAGATAAGCCCTTCTCCCGGTCCATCAAATGTATTTCCTTGGTTATTCTACGACTCAGAAAGGATACAAGTGTTATGATTCCCTTACTCACAGACATTTTGTCAGTGTTGATATCACATTTTTTGAGAATACCCCATACTAATCAACCACCGTCCTTGCCGCTACACCACCTACTACCGCACCACCATCGCTCCATGTGATGACCTACCAGCTTCACATGCTGCTCCGCTACCCCCATAGTTGTCAAGGCGCACCTACGCATCCAAGTGCCTTTGAGGCACCTTGGAAAATAGACCGCCTTGGTCACCTTGAGTAGGCTCTAGACCTCCAATGCCTTGGTTTGCCTTGACGCCTTGACAACTATGGCCACCCCTACAAGTATATCAACGACGAAAGAAGACCGTTCATCTTGCTGCACCACCCTCCTCAACAGTCTACCCTTGGTATTGAGATCTCTTCTGACCTACCCATAACACTTAAATGCTCATCCTATTGATTGCTTTTTCTCTACATCCCATCTCCCATCCTTTTCCCACAAGTTGGTTTTATCCCTGTCCACGACCTTTGTCTCTACCACCCATCTTCAAGCCTTGTCTCCTCCTGGGTGGAAAGTAGCTATGGACGCAGAGATGGATGCCTTGGTCTCTTGTCGGATATGGTCCCTGGTTGAGTTGTCGACACGCAAGGACCTTGTGCACTGTCGTTGGGTCTACACCATCAAACACAATCCCGATGGTTCAGTTGAACACCTTAAAGCATGGCTGGTTGCTTAAGGGTTTACATAGATGTACGGGGTTGATTACTTTCAAACATTTTTTTCCTGTTGCCTTGTCTCCTTGGCTGTGAATTGGAGTGGCCTTTTTCGAATAGATGTTAAAAATGGCTTCCTGTACGGGAATCTGTAGGAACTGGAAGCAAGGTTTTAAAGTTTCAGGGTGAGTTTCGGCCAGCCCCTAAATCAAAATTTTGCTGAAACTTGGGATTTCTTTTATCAGATTCCAAAACTTAGTTTTGGTGGCCAAAAAGTTGTGTCTAAGCCCAATTTTTTTGTGACACATTTCAAACTTCTTTACATATCAATTGAATGTTTGTCACTAAAAAAAATTCATTTGTCTAGACCATAGTATGCTAATGTACGCTGGAACTTGAGGATTATATTTAGAGTTAAATAGGCAATCCTTATTTAAAACTAATATCATTTAAGTAAACGATAAGCTTTGTTGTTATTGTTGTTGTTGTATTGATCATTTAAGTAAATGTTTATTACTTAAGATATTATTCATAAATAAACAAACACCCAAATCCATCAACTTTCTAATTCAAGAGGATTTTTTATCAAGGAAGATTTTCCACTTTCAAATGCTAGCTTTTTTCTCCAATTTAAAAATTCTATAATTCTTATTAAAGTAAAATATCACTAAAAACCAAAAATCCACCAAAATAATCTTTTGTTTTGATGTCCAGAAAATTATTCTCATTCAAACTCCTTCGATACAACTCGGATTCATTTACTTAAGATATTATTCATAAATAATGTTGTGTGTTGTATACTGTCCTCCCCGTATATTGTTCCCTGTCATGTACTACAATGAAATCTAAGGTCAAAGTACACCAAGTTTCGATCGTGTTTGTACCAAGTTCTGGCCGAAACTTAGATTTGACTAAAACTTGGTCAAAATAGTGATTTTGGGGTCGATAAGATGGGTTTGAACCTGAATCCCCCCCCCCTCCTTCCCCTGACCTCTGCACTGGCTGGCGGTTGCTCTCTAGTTGTCTCCCCCTTCTTCTTCCCTTCTCCCTTTGCCATCAATGAAGTTTGGACCCTTTGTTTTAGCTCTCCAAGCACCATCCCCTAGACCAACTCCTGTTCCTCCTTTGATACCAATGGCTGGTGCTACTGTTAAACAGAAGATGCCGGCCATATGCTCTCACTCTATTAGCCCTGAAGTCCCTGAAGCTCCACCATCCTTTCGGCCTCCATCCCTAATACCCCCCCCCCACCCCTTTGGTTTCCCTTCCTTTGGTGGTTGATCGCCAGACCCCCGATGTTCCAGATGTTCCTCTAGCTCTGGAGGACTTTCCCCCTCTGTCAGGTTCTCCTATGAACTTGTCCCATTCGCCTACCTCTTATCCAGCCGGGGATAGCCAAAGCTGGGCCAACCACTTCAAACTCAGACCGAAAAACAATCAACAACCCAAAAAATCCAACCCTCTACACTTTGTCAAGCCTGTTATTTGTGACTCGTAGAAAGTGGGTGTTTGTCCTCTTGAAACAATGGCGGGAGAACTGGAGGAATTAGAAAATGCTGCGGTGGGTTTCTTCATGGGACAAAGACCAGGGTTTGATTTTGTCAAAAACTCCCTTGGTAAGCAATGGAAATTGAAAGGGAGCGTGGAGATATGGTTGATTATGCATGGGGGTTTTATTTTTTGGTTCTCTGAACCAGAAGATAGAGCTCAAATTCTTAAAATGTGGGGATGTATTTTATTGGTGATAAGCCGATTTTTATCAGGGAGTGGGACCGGGGTATCCACTGAAGTAGCCTTGGCATCAAGAATATTCCGAATTTGGGTGACTTTCCCGAGCCTCCCTCTCCATCTATGGGGGGAGGAATCTCTCAGTATTATCAGTTTTGTTATAGGAAAACTGCTCTATGCGGACCAGATGACAAGCTCGAAAATGAGGAGAGTCTATGCTAAAATATGTTTTGATTTCTTCAGTTCTGACAAGATGAAGGAGGTCGTTCAAATAGAGGATGACCAAGGAAACATTTACCTTCAGCCAGTCAAGTACGAATGGCAGCCACCGCATTGCTTGGCCTGTAAAATTTTCGACCATTCGGAAGCTGGTTGTCTGGCGTGAACAGTGCCGCGGGAGAATGGTCCACCGGAGGAAGTTGGTAATGGCTACGAGGAAGGAAAGAAGGATGAGAGGTTGGTTAGTGGTTCGGAAGATCAGGGAGGGAAGCAAGCGGACATAGCATCTTAGACAGATGGAACTGGTCAGTTTCATAAGGTTCGAGTTAACCCTAAGCGGGTGAAGAAGAAAGGTAAACAGGGTAATCCGTACACCTAATTCGCCTTTAAACCTTGTCTCTGACCCCTCGGCTAACCCTATTATTCCGTTGACCAATACCCATCTCAACCCTATCTCTACTTCCTGTATTACCAATCAAAACAACCACTGACCAACCCTAAACCCTTCTGCCATCTCATCCACCAACCCATTTTTGGCTTTCACAGATCTTTCCGAAGATCTGATTTTTGACCCTCTTTCGGATAAGATGCCAACCACCCCCATCCTTACCTACCCTTCCCATCCCGAAAAGCCTACTGACCCAAACCCTGCTCCCAAGGTTGTGCCGACCCCCCAGCAAAACTGTATTGGGTTAGACCCAACCCCCCTCCCAAGGATAAACCACCACAAAAAGAATCCCAGAAACCGCCTCCCTCCCCCATATTCAGCCTCTTACCCCAGTTTCACCCCCCGCAGAAAAGGCAGATGACTGCAGCCAATCTCCAGTCACCACCTCTATCTTGGGCAGCACCTCAGGTCCTATTATTTCCCTTCATCTGTCTCTTCCTCGTCTACAACATAGCCGAGGCAAGGAGACTATCCACTATGAGCTTGCCTTAATCCCTAGGTCGTCTTCTTCTTCCCGTTGGGTTTTGGATAATGATCCATGGTTTGGTAGTCCTATTGCTACTGGTGATGCCAACTCTAAGGGCCAATCACCAAACTCCTTGGAACCTATTCCGCTGGCAACCCTGCCGGCCCCTTCCCCCTCTGATGAAGATGAGGATTTCCCTTGTGAAGATGCGTGGTACGCAAGATCCAAGGACAATCTCTTTCAAGCCCAGGCGTTAGATGAAGAGAACCTGGAATTGGATTGGCTTGCAAGGAAAGGCACTGTGGCCTCGATCTAGTTTTCCCTATGAGTTATTGACATAGTTGTCAAGGCGCCAAGGCAAACCTAGGCGTTGGAGACTTGACAAGGCGCCTACCTAGGCGACAAAGGCACCCGAGTTTCCAAGGCGTCACAAGAGAGCCTGGGCGCCTAGGCAACGCCTTGACAACTATGGTTACCAAAGAAGGACTGTCGAAGGGTGGTTTATCCCTCGAATTCTGTTAGCTAATAGGTCGTCAACCTATAGAAACTTGCTTTATTTACAAGGTGGACATAAAGTCTGGGAGATGGCGTATAATGATTGCTGCGATTAAGGCATCAGGAGATCCATTACTTCGGTCCCTGAAGTTTATATTCTGGAAATCATGGATATTTGGACCTTGATTAAACAAATCTTAATGGGCCGAAATGTCTTGGTTGGAGGAAATAAAAGTGACATGATTTCGGTTCCTTCTGTCCATTATGATTATTACGTTGTTAATGTCACTAAATCTGTGAGTGCTAGTGCAATCCAGATGCTAAAGGAGATTTAAAAGTGGCTAAAATTCGAGGTAAGGAGCATGGGGAGAGTCCGATTATCCAGCAGAGTTTTAGAGTTTCCATAGAATGCTTCATCAATGGTGGGCTAAAGAATATTAAGGGGGAAGGCCGGGCTCTCATCACAGTCATCCATCTCATTTGCATGTTTCCTATCTTCAAAGGTCCTGAGTCTTTAGCTAGGGTTTGGGGCTTACACCAACTGGGTGTTTGATGTAAATTGATTGGTTGTCTAGCCAGGTGGTTGGTTGGCCCCTGGTTGAATGGTCGGGCAGGTTTGTTTTTGTGCCTCCCCCTCTTTGAGGGTCAGCTGGTTGTGTTCTCTCCTTCTAGGTTAATATAATATCTATCTATCCAAAAAAAAATAGTGATTTCGGGCCAAAATTTGGGACTTTTCTGTTTCGATCCTACATTTCGTTTCGGTTTTGCATAAAACCAATACATTTCAGCCGAAATCCGAAAGAGGTGGGGGGGGACTCTAACAAAGTATGCAAGTTGCACAAAGCCATTTACTTGTTGAAACTAACACCACGCACTTGGCTTAATAAGTTCAGCTTCGGCCTTACTCGTTGTGGTTTCTCCGCATGTTATTTTGATCACTCCATCCCAAGGTGGTTGTGATAGCTGTCTATGTAAATGACACTATTATTACAGGCGATTATGTACCTGGCATTACTGAGGTCAAATCCTACTTACCCAGACTTTCAAATGAAAAAATTGGGTCTACTATATTATTTTCTTGGTATTGAAGTTATACGCAGCAACAAGGGTATCAGTCTATCACAACGGAAGTATGTGCTAGACCTTTTGACCGAATTTGGGCTAATTGATCCTAAACCGGCGAACACCCCTATGAATCCTCACCAGAAATTTGAAACCAGTGACAGAATAGATTTTGCAAACTTACACCGATATAGGAGACTAGTAGGAAGCTCATATACCTTATTGTCACTAGACCGGATATATGCTTCGCTGTTGGGGTTGTCAATCAATTCATGCAGACTCCAAAGTAGGTTCACTAGGAAGCTGGTGGTAACTTGGTGACGTGGAAAAGTAAGAAACAAACTATTCTGGCTAGGTCCTACACTGAAGCTAAGTATCGAGCCATGGCTCATACTACAACCGAATTAATGTGGTTAAAATCTCTTCTTCCAGAGTTAGGGTTTCTAGTTACTCAACCTATGAAAATGTACTGCAATAATCAGACAGCCATACACATTGCCAGTAATCCAGTTTTTCAAGAACACACCAACATATAGAAGTTAACAGTCACTTCGTTTGTGATGCAATTATGAAGAAACTGTTGATTACTCCCTTTGTTTCTTCTTCCAATCAGTTGGGCGATATATTTACAAAGTCGTTATTTGATCATGAGTTCTGACAAAACTGTTTGAAGCTGGGCATTGACTTATATGCTCCAGCTTGAGGGGGGATGTTGGCGATAGGGAATGGACCCATTACTAGGGTCCATTCCTATCGGTAACTTTATCTCTATGGGCCTCATCAGCAAGCTAAGCAAGCTTAGCGTGAAGATTTGGGTTCTTAGTTGTTAACTTATCTTCACCTTATCTCTTTGTTTACTTCTTATGTATCTAAGCCTCCTAACTCATATGGAGTCATTTCTCTATCTCTTCTATTTCTTTAGCTGTAAGTTGTAACTAGTGTAGGACTCTAGTTACCTACTAACACTAGATGTTTACCTTTGTACTTCTTTACTTCTATTTAATAGATATTGCCAGAAGGGAATAATACAAGTTGAAATCGATTCAGCTCTACTCTACGGAATAGACCTCTTTCTTCTCTCTCTTATTTCTTCTCCTTCCTTCTCTCGATTCTCTGTTTATCTTTTATATCTTTGATACTCCGTAACACTACCGATAGGAATGGACCACGGTAATGGGTCCATTTTCTTATCGTTAACATAGTCAATGGGCACAGCATATATGTTCCCAAAGGAATATCTCAATCTCTAGGAGACCTAGATCACCAAACTCCTTAGCAGACTCTCTAGCAAGGGTTAGGGTACATTGAATTTGTATATCGGGTCATATCCAATTGTATGAAGCGAGACCGGGTTATTTTTTGCCCTCTTTTTGTATGTGGTCCCTAATAAGCAGTGCAATTGTGATGCATGTAGATTTATATATCATTCTTATATTGTCCATTTGGCCCAATAACATTATGTTTTTCTATCAAAAAGAAAAATTCAGCTTCTTCAAGCCTCCTTTTACATGTTGATGTGCAGAGAATGACCCTTATCAGCTATATTGTTGATCATATCACCCTAGTCAGTCAAATGAAGCACACATGTTTAACAGGTGATGGGTGAACCCCTGAAGAATTTCTTGACTTTCCAAGGGGAAAAATTGAACTTTTTGAAAAGGGAAGATACTTAACTAAAAAAATGAAGGAAAAGGGAGACCTTGATTGTGGCAACCCTCAACCCTGAAAGAAAGCAACCCAAATAAAGATTACTTCACATTAAAAACAGCCAACCAATTGTCCTGGAAGTCAGAAATGACAAACCCTTTCAGATACAACATTTTAAATCGAGACAAAACAGTATGACAATAAAAAATAATATTTCCACTAGATACATAATATTTTATATCCATCATAACTCAAGGTTAAATGAAAATTATACTGTTGAAACAAAATATAATCACTGTGGACTTTTTAAATGTAGTCATATAACGGTAGAGTGATGAACATTAGTCATTTTAGCATATTGGCATCATATGTTCAAGAGGAAACATACCACTTCCGCACCATAACATGAACCACAATATGTCTCATTGTGTTCAAGCCGGCCACCATGTCTCTGCAAAGGATTTTCCATCTGTACCCAACAAATATTTTGAAAAAACCAAATAGTAAGTGACACTGACCTCATGATGCAGCCAAAAGCTTATAAAACTGAAACACAGAAAGAAGTTCTAACATAGGAAACTTAAAAAAAAAATGTCAGCAAATGGGAAATACAACAGCAAGCAAGAAAAGATACAATTTGAAAAAATATCAAATTATGATCGGTTACTAAAGCTCATATAGTTTTTGCGCAGACATTCATCACCTGCTTATTTTTGAAAATCTGAAATGTGGCAATAAATGAGATCAGGTAATTTAGTGATCTTGGTAAAATCTCATTACTTGGTTTCTACAGTGGATAAAAAATTTCGAACTGACTTAGTGAAAAGAGCAGTCATTGAGGGACAGAAAGAGTAAACTTTATTTTTTTTCAAGTCACAGAACCTATTTTTTGCAACCGCTTACAAGAACAAACTAGCCATGCACCTGATGACTCCATTAAAATTTCATTGTCCCATTATATTTTGAGAATGATGCATACAGGTAATCATTATGTCTTTTTATGGACGGTGAAAACTTCGCACCATATTATATATAAGATGCCATGAAATGCAGGGATAAAAAAAACGAGATACATTCACATTCATTTGTCTGAATGGGAGTATAAGAAATATCTCATCACTAACTTTGGGTGTGCCAATCCCATCCTGCCTGATTTCGATTACATTCCCATGATCATTTAATCTTCTCTTGATTATATCATGTTTCTGCAAATAGAAGAAAAAAAAAGCAAATAAATCAGCCACCACGACCCAAAAATATCCAAGAACAAAAACAGAAGTCAGAATCAGTAAGAATGAAATGACATAAAGAGGTAAGCTGTCAGCATATTACTAGGAAATATCACCAATGCAGGGTAAAGAAACTCTTAATAGCAGCGATAGCATTGACAATATGATGGTAATCTGCCACTGCTTGCAGTACATACTACATCAAGATGTTGCTCTCCACTGATATCCATGGCATCAAGGCTAAGAATAGAACATGCAAGAGCTGGAAATGTTACATCAAACTGCATTTGCAAACAGAAAAAAAGAACCATGGATCATTACTATAGTTAACAGCTTAACTAACTAGATAAATAACAAAAGTTTGTCTAGATCTGATCTACAAGTAGATAATTCATACATGATTTAGCCCAAGTAAAAAGTTTAAGACATAATCTGCGAGGGCCAACGGGTGGCAAGCCCACAGTAAATCAGAATAACTTCTTGACATTAGAAATATTTGATATTCAAGGACTAACTCTTAAGACGAGCCAAGGACACCCCACCCCCTTCAAGAGAACATTGCAGATTCTTCCCCTCCCCCCAGTCTTCAAGAACACAGAAAAACAATACAATCACAATAAATATCCAAAAGTCAAAGCGGAACCCTCGCAGACTCCTGAAAACTTGAACCTAAAAAGGGATATTTCATTTGAATCTTGAGGTTTTTTTTTTTTTTTTTTTTTTTGGGGGGGGGGAGAGAGATTTTATTTGACTCATCAAAATTAAGTATAAAATATGTTTGCACTACATGAGAAGGATTTTGTAAACTGGGCTTTTAAAGGAGGAGATAAATGATAACTGAACAGTAAAAAGAAAAACTGATGTTACATTGATACGAAATGTTTCTCCCGTAGAAGTGTCCACTACAAGCTTTGTTTCAGTAACAGCATGGAGGTATAATCCTGTGAGCAAGTAGATGGCATAAGTTA
Organism: Protea cynaroides; assembly: GCA_028583415.1. NCBI lineage: Eukaryota > Viridiplantae > Streptophyta > Magnoliopsida > Proteales > Proteaceae > Protea > Protea cynaroides. Next base: position 12,593,915 of record CM053276.1, on the reverse strand, counting down.
ACAATAAACAGTCATAAGACTCATAACCTAAATAAGTCAAAGAGCATCTCACATTTACATTAATTCAGAAATGAGAGATATTGGTAAAAACAATCTTGATTGCACTGAGGCTTTCTTGCACAAGCATTCGTTATATCAATGAAGTTTTAGTTATATAGAGGGATCAATAAGAAGAGATCTACAATGACTCTTTTTTAGCAAGCCTTTGTTAAGATTCATGCACTTTCTCTGTCATTAGGGCTTTCTCCTTCTCCGTCGCAATAAAATAACCTCATTTATCATTTCCCCCCCAAAAAAATAATATACATAAATTTTTGTTTTTGTGACAGACACACATACAATAAATAGTTCCAGGTTTATCTAGCCATTTTAGTTTGAAGGTGTTTTGCCTAGTAGAACATAAGAACCTCAACCTGATTGCTAGGAACATAGTTGTCAAGGCGTTGCCCAGGCGTCCAAGCGGTTTTTAAACCCTTGGGCAGTTGGTTGCCTTATTGTATCACGCCTTGTTTTATTTGTTTATTTATTTTTTAATTGATGCCATTTGTAGTATTTTTATTGGAAATATAAAGTACATATATACACCATAATGCATAAAATCATGCATATGTATTGAAAACAATAAAAATTGATGCTCTATCCCCTCCTTTTTGTATAAATATTAAGATGTACCATTACAATGCCTTGGGTCGTCTAGGTGCCCAAACACCCCTCTAGTGCCTTGGGTCACCTTGGGTTACAAGTTCAGTGGGGCATACCAATAACAAGAGGGCCAATCTTCTATGGAGAACAAAACCTCAGGTTGAAGGAGAGGGAGGAAGAGTTTATGCGGTTCCAATGTGATTTGTATGCCCAAAAGTACAACTTGAATAAGGAACCAGGGTGGAGATTATATTGATACAAGAATCTCTGTTGGAAAATGTCTCAAGGGAAATAAGATAATGAAGTGATTGTGTATATACAAGGGGATGGTTATTGGGAACCATAATGAGCTTCATGATTGTCAAGTGGGAATTTATTGAATTTCAGCTCTGTTGAGATCCCCTTGGAACAAGCCTATGGCCGAAGACTACTGACTACCAGACTAGCGGAAATACAAGAAGGAATCTGGCAAGGATGGATCAAAATCAATAAAAGCATTTTATGGCAATATGTAGGCGATATTGGTCTGGAAATAGCCTCACCGTAAAGCGGGGTAAGACTGCGTACATAAGCCCCTTCCCATACCTGCAGTTGTGGGAACTTCGTGGACTGGGTACACCATTTTTACCATAGTTGTCAAGGCGTCGCCTAGGCACCACCTAGGCACCCAAGCAACCTTGTGACAACTTGGAAAATCAGGCGCCTTGGTCGCCTAGGTGCCCTGTAAGGGCTCCAACGCCTTGGTTCGCCTTGACGCCTTAACAACTATGATTTTTACGTAGGTGATATTGGGACTTTAATGTTGTTACAATTAACAACCTAAAGAAAGCAGGGAGAACATTTAAGTTGAACTCAAGAGTCAAATGGCCTTAACCCTTGAGTCCTGCTAAGGTCACGGGATAATTGGACTGGAGATAGTCCTAACCTTTGGCTTTTTTTACCTTCTCTTTTCTTTTGCCCTTTTCGGCTTTTCCCCCTTTCTACATGAAGTAGCCACTCTCAAACTTAAACCTCATCTTAATACTGGCAGGCCAAACTTTTACCAATCGCACCAAGCAATGGTAAAAAGTTGACCTTTAAAAGGAGGAGATTATTAAATGATTGTAGCAAGACTGATAACATGATAGGTCTACAGCTGGAAGTATGCTTATTCACTAAATCCAACACAAAATGTAACTCTGATAGTTGAATGGTCAAGATAAAGACGAGAGAGTTAAAAACTATATTGGTAATTTGGAGCAGAAAAAAAAAGTCTTTTAAATTAATAGCAAAACAATAGGAACAGAAAGGCAAAAAAATTGGTGATGTGTTCAAGATATCTAAATCACAGAAAAGAAATAATAGAAAATCTAAAAGCATAAAAAGAAAGTAAGTAATGATACATTTTGACAAAAATCCACCAACGATAAGGTCACAATGAACCCACAATCAAATATGAAAATCCACCAGGACACAAGTTTTTTTCAACTCAAAAGAGTACTCACTGAAACAAAATAGAAATAAAGAGAGAAGATAAAGAGAATGGAAAAGAGAGAGAGAGAGAGAGAGAGAGAGAGAATCAATGTGTATTATTCTCCTCCCTTACAGTACTATTTATAGAGATAGAAAAGTTACAGCCTAAGGAAACTAGAGCTGCCACATGTCAACATGACAGAGCAGTCCTAGTTTTACATTGATAATTTGATACGAGAAGTAAAGAGCAGTCCTAGTTACACAATGATACTAGAAGTAAAAAAGAAAGTAAACTAAAATAAGAAATCTAACAAGTCAACTAGACTAAGGACTCTAACAAACAACCAATCTTATTACATTGCTAACAATCATTAAAGGAAGGAAAAACAAAGATAATATAGTTCTATGGGGGGATAGTCATTCAACCCTTTTTCTTTTTTTTTTTTAGAAAATAAAATTCTAACTTCTGACCCTAACCAGATTATGACTCTGGAAAACAGAAATATGCCATAAATGATACCCTACAAGTATTTTAGATATAGCTATCTCAAACCAACTTAGATTATTACATCTTAATCTCGTTGGGAACAAAGCTGAATAACTTCTACTCACCCAAAAAAAAAAGAAGCTGAATAATTTTTAAAAGACACCAAAATCATGCAAAACCACATTATACATCCATGAATAAAATTGTGTGTATTACATATATAAAGACCTTCTAAATTTCCTAAACTGACTGATAAAAGGAAACCTAATCACTCTCACACACTCAATAAAGCAAATAAACTTATATTATAATTCAAAAGCCATTAAGTATCCTAATATAACTCAAAACACTTAAGACTCTATTTTCTTGTACTAACTTAAACCCCACTTTATGAGCTTATAAAGTAAGTTCATTACAATGAACCCAAGAAAATAAAAGGCCCAACCTACTATGTGACTACCCAAAGGTCAATTTCAGCCTATTGGACTCCCACCAGCACCTTGTGGGCCTCCCAAGCTTGCACATATGCCTCCATGCGGGATTAATTTTTTTAGGCACTACATCAGTTCCCCTGGTGTTGGAAAAACTCGTCCTTAAGTCTTAAAGTGTTTAAATATCCTCATAACATGATCAACGCCAATTTTTTCGTTCAAACTAAGGGAGAAAATATGTTGCACACATATAAGGTCAGCAATACATGTTCCTTTACTCCCTTTTCATTAACAAACTGACGTGGTAGAACGAATTCAGTAAGAGCCCTTTCCTCAAAAGTAACCTCAAATTGGGGTTCCTTCTCAAGAAGATAATTCAGTTTTGTTGCTCCTTCACTGACTGAGTACTGCTCCTTGATTTCATCTTGCTGCTCAACAATGAGCACTGAATTTTTGTTATGACCAACAGCAACTAGCACTTCTTGCCGAGTTTCTTCAGTACAAGCCACCACTTATTCAGTCACGAATTCTTCCTTCTTGTTGTTGCTGACTTCCTTGGTTGCACTTTTACTTGTACGCTTGAATTAGTAGCGTTGGTGTTTTTCAATGGATGTACGCCAGTAGTAACATTAGGATTTTCTACATGTACAACTTCTTTAGTAGCTTCTTCCTTAGGCTTTATTTCGTTTTTAGGCATCCCGCAAATACCAATTTGACATGATGTGCAAAGGGCGTAAGAAAGCATAGGATTCCCTTCATGATCAAGTCTACTTACATGGTCTTCTAACCATCGTCTACCCCTTTAATAAAGGGCTTTGAAGATGGAAATGCTCGACACCGAGCACCATCATAATAAATAGAAGGGAAAATTACTCGTACCGCTTCTAAACTTCGGTCCAAATACACCTACTACCCTAAAGTTCACAACAATTACAACCGCACTCTAATTTTTAACAGTGTTAAGTAAAAAAATTTAAAGACAATTTTACCCTTGGAAGATAAGCCCGCATAGCATCAAAATATGGCTTCGCCGTCGCCGTTGACATTGAAGGATAAGCCAGCGCAGCATCCTTAGCTGTCTCCTAGTTACTGCAACTCTTACTGAGATTTCCGCACGAAGGTTCTCCTTCAACCTCACGAACCCACCAAATTTTGTGGGCTGCTCCGGCGGAGGAAGCAGCAGACATCACATCCTCTCAAACCACTAATGGCGAGATTCGGGAGCTTGAGGCCGCTGGAGGGGCCTAATCCCAAAGGTCATGATGGTGGAGGGGATTCCAAGAGAGAAGGGTGGGGCCATTGGATGATAGGCCAGCTCTCATGTGTGCCTTCCGTTTCTTCCTCTGCTTACAAGAACTCCAATCTGAGGCTCCCGCTCGATGTCATGTGTGCTCCTCTCGCCCCCGTCCACGTTGGCAACTCCAACCCCTTGCCTCATCTTAGCATCAAAGACACTCCCATTGTGAGCCTCTCCCTCTCAAACTTTTCGTTCCTCTTCCTATTTTTTTTTTCCGTTTGCTTTAATTCACAGAAGGAAATGGTTCTTTATGGATTTTTCTTCTTTACTGAACTCCTCTTTTTTCTTTTAACTAAAAAAAAATCAGTGAAATGATTATTTGTACCTCGAGTAGTGGTGTTGCTGGTTAGATTGATCAGTCAAAATTTCTTCCTTTTGGGTTTGGATTTCTATAGAAGAATGTTTGTCTTTGCCTAGATGAAGTGTTCATATGGAGACACCGGTGCTCAATTCAATCCTTTTGTCCTCCCTCCATCACTGTTCTTTACTTGCAAACATAGTTGTCAAGGCGCCAAGGCGAACCAAGGTGATGGAGGCCTGACTGGGAGCCCGCCTAGGCGACCAAGGCGCCCAATTTTCCAAGGCGACCCAAGGCAGCCTGGGCGCCTAGGCGACGCCTTGACAACTATGCTTGCAAATATGTCTATTATTCAGACTCGCTCCTTAGTGGTTCAATTGTAATTCAGAGATGTCAATGGCTGCCCTCTGCACCTGTCTCAAGGGAAGGACAACATTTGTTTGCTCTGTTTGAACAATTTTAATGGAATTGTTATCGTTTGCTAGTTCATCACTTCATCTTATGTGGGTTTCTCCTCTTGCACTGCAGTTTGCTGAAATTCTATTGATGATTTCGTGCTCTGGCCTTCTGGGTATTGTAGGAAACTTCATCTGCTCAGAACACATTACAGCAGTACACGGCTGCATCTGGAGGCCAAAAGCTTCAGATGCAGATTTGGTGAACCAATAGAATCAGTTCCTTCAAATGAGTTCTTCAGCCATCCAAGTAATTGTATTCTTTCTCTTTTTTCCATGCGTTCTTCATTTATGAGTTTCAGATAGAGTGAAGAGAGAGTAGAAATGTAAGGAGTGGTGCGAGTGGTGCAAAGGTTGGAGGATTAGCCGATGCAATCTCTTAAGTTAGGTGAAGGTTAGTTTGCTCCGTTCACAATGCCCATAAGGGTATTTTTTGCCTTCAAAAATTCTTTTTTTGCTGACATCAGCAACTAACAGAAAAAAAATCTACCAAAATGGGCCTCTATGTAACAATGTTTGGCATTTAAGGGTAGTAAATGTAATTGTTGTGCACTTTACGGTAGTAGGTGTATTTGGACCTAAGTCCAGGGGTGGTACGAGTAATTTCCCCTGAATAGAAAGAAACAAAAAATAATGAAGAAACCATCATTACCTCAACTCATCAGTTCAGCACACATATTCACCACAGCCTGCGAAACAAAATTCTTACTTCACTTGTCATCTATGAATAAAATAATATTTTTCCATTGGCAAACAAACTCTAGTTTTGAAAACAAATGTATCTATGACAAGGTTAAGCTTTAATACCAAATGAATTCCTGAATCAGGAGAATTCCCGTGGGAGACTAGCTTGCGACAGGATTGCATGGAAATAAGACAAACCATATAAAAAGAAAATTGAATAAATCAATTGAAAGAAATTTAATATGCATAAAATTCTAGTAGGTTGCTTTAATCAGTCAACATAATGTGTCTGCAAAAGATGATCTAAATCTAATGGATTGATTTAGTGTTGTGAAGCACTCCTATTAGAGGTAGAAAAGTTAGAAAACTGCAGAATCAATGGGCACATTCAAAAAAGAAAGTAGAACTGTAGAAGAATTAAAATAAGAGCAGAAGAGATGAAAAAAGATGAAATATCAGACCATGTAATTAATGGAGAAGAAGAAGAAAGGAAAAGAAATGAGGTCCAGGATATCAATCCTGTTTGCCAAGCTCAACAACTCCAAAACTCTTTGAAAAAACTCATGTTCTTTACTCAAAACATGCTTAATTGATGAGGTGCATTACATATATAAAGACCTTCTAAAATTTCCAAACTAACTCATAATTCCAAACTAACTCATAAAAGGACTCCTAATCACTCTCACACACACAATAAATAAACTCAAATTATAATTCTTATAAGCTATTAAGTATTCTAATCTAACTCAAACACTTAACTTTAAGACTCTATTTTCGATTTTTCGTGTATTAACTTAAACCCCACTTATGAGCCCATTACAATAAAACCAAAGAAAATAACAGTCCCAACCTACACTAGAACTACCCAAAGGTCAATTTCACCCCTTAGACTGTTTCAGTTAAGGCAAACCTTTGTCATACCAGCCTCCTATCATTCAATCAAGAATTTAAGCAGATAGATAGGCATGGATGCCTTAGGCTTAGCTTCCATAAAAGCATATCTTTATCCAACCAACCTACTGTCATTTTGTTGATTTTTTTTTTTCAACCAATGGAAAAAAAACCCAAAATTTCAACACTGTCACTCTCTTAGACAGATGACCACTTCATGTGTTTTAAAGCTAATTTTCCGAAAATTTAAATAGTAATATGAGATTATCTTATTGAGGTTCGAAATTTCGGTGAGGAAGGCTATTTCGCCCCCTACCAAAACCGAAATATTTTGGCATAATGGGAGGAAAAAAACTGACAATTTTGCTGAAATGTACAAAAATGTTCTTTTGGTGCCCTAAACAATGGAATTTTTTCCTAAAACTTCAGGAGTGCCTATTTAAGCATAAATACATATGTTTGTTTGAATCAAAAAAAAAAAAAAAAAAAAAAAAAAACAAAATTGTAGTTTGGCTTCAGAATGTTTGCAGTAGCCTATTGTATCATTTCTCTTATATTACCTATTCTTTACATAATTTAGTCATATAACACACAACATTCAATCAAGACAATAAAAAAATGCATTATGAACAAAGAACCATAAAATTAGCACGCATAGAAATATGATGATCCTTTACCCCTTTTCATTTTGGCAAAATTTCGGCAAAATGGAAGAAAAACTTTGGTGAAATCTTGTTTTCCTGTTAATATGACTACCGAAACCATCTTGACCTTCTCAAACCAAAATATTTTGGCAAAAAAATTTTGCTGAAATTTAGAATCTTGGTACAAATTCCCATCAATCCAAATATACTGACAAAAGCTGAGTGGGGGGAAAAAGATATCTAAAGTAACATATCTCTCACATCAAAGGCCATATTAGCCAACACTTGATCCCACCAAAAAAAAACTTGGTTTTTACTGTAAAAAAAAAAAAAAAAAAGCAAAATCTATACCAGATAGCTTTAGAAAAAATATCCTCAAAACTCATCGGAAAGACAATGATCAATGAATAAGAAAAGCCCTGGTCTCGACAGTTCCCATAGATATGAGATAAGTGACCATTGCCAAGTTTTATGGTGATTTGCATTTCTTATAAACTGATGCAAAATCCTGCTTTAAAAACTGCTGAGGTTTACTGCTTCCAATCTAACATCAGTAATAGCAATAAATTATAAAATTGCACTATTGACACCAGCATTATTTTTGTTCAATCAACTAATGTTGAAGCACTACTACAGCAAATGAACCAAAAACATTCATCAGTTTCAAAAAAATCAAACCAAAGTTTCAAGTACACTCTAGAGCAAAAGTTTTTTTTTTATAGTTACTCTAGAGCAACAGTTAAAATATTAACAATGGAACTTCTCCACTATTTCTGAAAATTAAACCCATCAATTATGAATTCACAGGTATAAACTGTGAGACATCAATTGGTTTACCCAGATTACATAGAATCCACACAAACGTACAGTATTTTCCTCGCCAGCTAGAGCTGAAGCTCACCATATCACAGCCAGTATAGCAAGTTCGAGGAAAAGGCAACCAAATCATTAAGATAAAGGATTTGGTGCAAAAGAAGAAGCATCAGCAAGTGGCAATTAAGTAAGATTGCAAACACCAGCTTAGTTATGGTTGGCCCTTGCTTGGTGAAGCATATGGGCCCGGAGGTAGGTCTCAAGTTCGAGCCTCCTCTCTTGCACCTGTTCCCGACCCAAGTAGTATAACATAGAGTAGGATCGATAAAATAAAAAAAATTCGGAAACATAAGTAATTAAGCAATAAAAACAACACTAATCTCTTCTTGCACACAATCTCATCGACGGATATAAACCCCGCCAACAAAGGCACCAGCATTACAAAGATACAAGAATAAACCTACCCGTTCAAGGTAAATTAAAGTTCAAAACGCAGTATGATTTGGAGCAAGGATCGGACAAAGTCATATCACAGTGTATTAGTTATTTGTCCATGCAGCGCCAATGAATAATGCAAAGATGATCTAGACCTAACAAAGAAACCATTGCAAAGAATTGAAGAAGCAAGTATATCTTGGAAAGAAGAAAGCCCTAAGTTAATAGAAAAAAGGGGAAAGAGCAGGAGCATACTGAGCTCGAAGATAAAGAGCAAGAGCATAAAGATGGAGGAAGCGAGGGTGATAACTCCTCCGGAAAGGGTTCTGCTATAGAAATCCTTGTTGATCTTCGGGTATGCATCCAACTTTCGAAACTTGTTAAAGATACTATCCATGGCGACTCTCTAGCGGGGCGCCCAAGCACGCAGCAGAGGGAAAGAGAGGAAAGATCGATTGCTTGCTCGTTTGTTTAAAACCTTAAAACAACTCTGATCAGAAATTTGAATGGTGACTGATCTGATTCAAAGAGGCGTTTACGGCGCGAGATCTGCAAGCCGATTTTTCTTCTTTCTTCTTTCTCTTCTCTCTGCCCTATTTTATTTTAAGGACCTTTATTTTATTGAATCCGACATGAACACGATATAGTAGTTACGGGGTTGGTTGGGGACGACCCGGTTGGCGCCACCTCTCCAACCGGGTCCTAGCGCAGTTTCCTGCGTGTTCTTGTTTTTGCATGCATTTGTGGATTCAAATCGTTTCTTACTTCAGGGAGGAAGGAGACGTCCCTGTCGGATGGTCGACACATGATTCTCAGAAAAATTCGAGCCTCACGTCCAAGCTGACACCAAGTCGACAAGCTAAGGTGCCGCAGGGACAGGAATGATGTGCATAGAAGAAGCTTGAACCTGAGACGGAGAAACAGTCATATGAAACTCGTTGAAGGTTTTTCACCATGAAATATAACATCAACGGTAGAGTATAACTCATTTCTCAATTTCCACAAATTCTAACATAGAAAGGCAAGAGAACACAAAAAAAATCAAGTTTACAAAATTCAGTGGTTAAGATTCAAAAAGAATGTATGCCAATTGCAGTAGGAAACTAATTGGTAAGACGTGGATTAATGAACGATTAAAGGTGTACTTTGCTGACCTATTTCAAAAACTAATTAAAATAATTCGCCCAGCCCAACACAGACATGCCCAGCCCATTAACACCCTTGGGGGATTGTATTAGATGGGACAAATTTGGAATGGCAACATCAAAATTAGATGAGACAGCCTAATCCTGGCCCAGCCCAACCTCGAGCCTAAAAATCTCAGCCTTAGCCCAGCCCTCGGTCTGAATAGCCCAATTGAGGCCCTGTCAGGTTCGGAGTGGGCTTGCATGCTCCGGGCCTAAGTTGCAACCCCTAATTTATAATGAATAGTAAAACCGGTAAGAATATCTATCTAATGATATGCGCTTGTAATCTAGCATATATTAATGGATGTATGACAAGAAATGTTTGCATTGATTCATCATTAATTGCACTAGTTCCTTTGACTTTTACAAAACCTTTCTTCTTCTGCTGCTTCTTCACATCCTCACCTTTTTGATGAATACTTTACAGACCTAGTTTGTAAATGCTTTTCCCACTCACTCACAGCAAGTACCACATGTTTAGGAAAATTTACACAAATGGAGTTAGGGCTGTGAGCCTGCAACAGGGTCGAGTTTTTTAAAAACCCTGGTCCAATCCTGAGTCCTCTTAACTAGGCCAGGTCTGGCCTGACCTTGATTCAGGGCTTGAAAATTTCAACCTCAACCCACCCTTTAGAGTGGAGCGGGTTGACTTTGATTGACCCTAACCATGGAGAGGGGGAAAGGAGATGCAAGGGTTGGGCTCGGCCGAGGACAGGAAAAAGAAGAAGAAGAACAAAAAAAGAAAAAAAGAAAAAGACGAAGAAGAAGACAAGGTCGGGCTGGGCTGCATTGAGCTAAGCCCAAGGCCTCAACCTTGGCCTGGCGCAGCCCGCCCTGACTCAAGACAAAAAATTCCCAGTCATATATAACCCACCCTCAAGGCCAAGGTATCTGATCAGCCCACACACTGTTCAGAGGTGAACCATGATGGACTCGGGTCAAACTTAATTAAACATACATGGGCACAGAGTGGTGAGTGTTTTCAACTAGTTTGCAGACTTTGCACATTGCACGTCCAAACAGAACAATTTAAGTGTTGCTTAGGAACACAGGTTTTGTACATTTACTTTAAGGTTGACTCAATTATGGTTGATTCGCCATTATAGTGCCAAGCACTTCAAAGCATATATTTTCAAGTGTAAACAGATATCTAAAATCAGAAAGGACCAACTAATAGACCTGCATGGAGAGGTAAGAATCGAGAATGATCCAGAATTGGTAGATTCTTCATTATTGGGACCCGTGGATAGAATCTATGAATCCCATATCGATCATTTTTCTGTATGGGATAATGTCCGTGATTATCCTTTGTTACAAAATAATTGAGTTATCCCATATATGGAGGCTTTAAAAGTGAGAAAGAGAGGAAAAAAGACCACATGAAGGCAACGAGGAGCTTGGATTCTAGAATAAAAAAAGGGTGCTTCTCTTTCTTTTTCTTTTTCTCCTCCTCTCTTTGCTCCCTCGATCTTCATTGAGGCTGAGAGGCCAACCAGCTTCGTTTAAGGTATCTTCATAGCCCACAGTCCTGTTGCACTATATGTGAAGGAGGGCTAACAGGGCTGGCAGCTTAGGACTCATTCCTTTTGAAGTTGCAAGAGTGACTAGGGCTTTTCGAGAATCTCAAGCCCCAACCACAATGTTAAAGCAAAAGGAGAGACCACCTTTTGCCACAAAAATAAATGAATACATTATTTTCTTTGGCAGACGGTTTGCTTACATAGACATCAAGGAAAGAATATCCTTAACAGACGATATCTAAATCTTTCCACATGGCAAATTAGATGAGGTTGAAATTTGATGGGACAAGAAATAGTTACAAACGTCGGAGGGTGTCAAATAATGTCTAAGTTCAAAGTATTTTCTTTTTGGTTGGAATTTTTCTCTCCTTCAAAATTTTTTATCTTTTGAACTTGATTTTGGTAGAGTGACAATTCTTAAATCCTACATCAGTTGTGGAAGGTGTTTTGAACTCCCTTATATATATATATATATATATATATATATATATATATATATATATATATATATATATATATATATATATATATATATATATATATTGAGGATTAGGGGTTTGGAGTTCTTGTGGAGAGAAGTCTCTGATGATGGACCTTGAATGACACTGAGAGGGGGGGGTGAATCAGTGTGAATACATTTTCCCTGATATTTTTTTGCTGCCCAATGCTTATGATGAACAAGACTGCCCCACACACAATCGTATACAAATCTACCTCGCAACCACTCAGTGGCCAGGTCAACCAGATTTGCACACTCATCCTGCAATTCATTCCATGCATTTCACAAAGTACATAATTAAAATAAACCACAACACAGAAAGATTACGTGGTTCACCATCACAGTGAGTGATGGCTAATCCACGGAGTAATGCTCAATGGGCTTCGTATTTACTCAATACTCAACTTTTAGCCCTTTACAGGACAAGGATGCTCACCCTAAATTTTTTCAAAGATAAACCCGAGAGGGCGTAACAACGCTGAATTCGGGCATAAAGCCGGTTGTCCAAAGACCCATTGAACACACCACAACTAAGATAATTTTTGGGGCTTATAATGATGCCCTACAATTAAATCCCAATCTAGCAAGGCATTCAATATTTTCTTCTCTTTTTTTTCTTTGCCTAATGCTAGCATACAATAGATTCCCATACAACGTAGGCATTCAACATTATCAACCTACTTTAACATACAATGCATTAATCCAATAAACAGTAAAGGAGTTGAGAAAATCTCACAACCAATTTTTTCTGACAACTGACGACATTCCTCTTCTTCTGATAATCAATTTATCCCTTTTCATATGCAACCAAGCTCCACCAGCTTTCAAAAACACATCAGTGTATCGGCATCAGCATGAACAGAGATGGAGAATAATTGTCTTCAATTTCCAGAGCAAGAAAAAACAAAAACCATGAAGTTCTTCTCTTTTTCTTCAAAAAACCCTCTTCAGATCTGTTTTTCGCGGCCACAAAGTTCTCCAACCATTCTCAATAGAAAGAGCATGAAAAACCTAGCTCGGTGCAATTTGGATCGTCGGATTTAGCCTCCGGATGATCAAGTTATGGCAAAAACAAGTTCGGCCATTTAAAAAATTCTAAATGGAATCTTTCGGCTTCATTTGGTGCGCCTGCGAAGCACCATAGCCGCGCCCCGCCGCTTGGGTGTCGCGCTCTGATAGGCCGAAGAGAGCATCTGTGAAATCGGCCGTCGAATCTCACTCAAAAAGGCGGGATCTTCTGATGTCCGTCAGATCCGCACAAATAGCGTCTCCGAACTTCGGATCTTGTATCCAGCGTAGGATCTGGATCAAAAGCGCCGCGACAAGGTAGGCGCGTCACACTGGATCATTGCGCTGCTTTCGTGTAATGCAGCGCATGTCTTTAAATTGCGTCTGGCCAATCAGCGCACTCGCAATAGAATCTGACGCTGTCGACTGGTAAACACCATAGCCCGCATTAACCAGAACCCTTGATTTAGAATCACACTTGCGTGGCTACAACTGAACCGTTGATATGGGATTTTGGAATTTTCAAATTGCCCAAAATACCCCTGAGAATAAAGGAAATGAACTCTATAACTTTTTTTTTTGTTAAACTTGCTACAGGGATGATTTTCCAGAGAGGTTTTCTCTCTCCTAGAAAATCGTCGAGCACCTGGAAGACGTGCGCGGCATGCAAGAGGGCCAGCGCGCGCGCGCAGGCCTTGCGGGCAATGCCATGCTGCTGCTTGCGGTTGGCTGCTGCTTGCTGGCCTGCTGTGCTGCTTGCTGGCCTGCTGTGCTACTTGCTGGCCTGCTGTGCTGCTGGCCGGCTAGTGGTGCCATGCGGCTGGCCTGTTGGGCTGGCTGCCGTGGTGCTCGGCCAGGCTGGCTACCTTGGTGGGTACCACTGGCCCCACTTTCTCTCTCCTCTTTCTCTCTCCTCTGATTCTCTCTCCTCTTTCTCTCTCTTTTGAATCTCTCTCCTCTGTCATACTTCACAATACCTGTAACAAAACTGCATCACCTGTTTCACTGCCATATCGCCTGTAGGATCCGCATACACTCTCTCTCATCAAACTTGACCCAGTTAGCCCAATTTGCAAACAATTACAATATGTAGGCCAATAATCTCCCCCTTTGGAATTGTTGGCAACTACTCAATCCCTACTCAATCCACAGACATTTCTCCCCCTTTGACAACAAGAACAAAGGGATTTGCCACATAGGAGTGCCCACCACATCTTCCCAATCTTATGGGCGCTGTAAAAACACAAATGCAACAACACAGTAACACTGATAAATACCAATAGACTCCCCCTAAGTCCTACATAGGGAGAGAAAAATATAAGAGAATGAAACACTGCTCCCCCTCACTCCAAGCTCCTCAATGCTTGGGGAGGATAACCACTCCCAACTTTTTCCTCAAGTAACCAAACTGTTCTATGGGAAGGGGCTTTGTGAAAATATCTGCAACCTGCTCTGCTGTAGGAATGAATTCTAACTGAACTTCTCCTTCCAAAACCTTCTCTCTCAAGAAGTGATATCGAATGGCTATGTGCTTCGTCACAGAGCATTGAAATAGGCTTGTCTGACATAATGCCTAAATCCTTCAACATTTGATTCATCCACAAAACCTGTGTGCAATAAGAGGTGGCTGCAATATGTTCTGCTTCTGCTGTAGACAATGAGACTGACTCTTGCTTTTTACTATGCCAAGCCACCAAATTTTTACCAAGATAGAAGGCACCTCCACTAGTGCTCTTCCTATCATCAACACAACCTGCCCAATCTGCATCTGAGTAGGATGACAAAACCAAATCCTTGCTTTTTGCATACCAGAGACCATACTCCATTGTCCCCTTCAAGTATCTTAAGATCCTCTTCACAGCTACCACATGTGTCTCCTTTGGGTCAGCTTGAAATCTAGCTACCATGCATACAGACTGAAGAATATCTGACCTAGTAGTAGTCAAGTAGAGCAGACTTCCAATCATTGACCTGTACATAGTATGATCTACTGATGGAGAGTCATCATCTTTGCTCAACTTACAATTAGTCATCATAGGTGTGCTCATTGGTGTGCAATCCTCCATTGTGAACTTTTTCAACATCTCTTTCACATACTTAGTCTGAGATAAAAAGAACCCATCTTTCAACTGACTTATCTGCAGACCTAAAAAATAAGATAGCTCTCCAATCATGGACATCTCAAACTCATCTTGCATTCTCTGAGCAAAGTCTTGACATAATTCATCCTTTTGGCCTGCAAAAATGATATCATCTACACATACAACCACAACTGTCTGATTGTCATCCATGGATTTAACATATAAATTGCTATCAACCAAACCTTTCTTGAAACCCAACTTACAGAGATAAGTATCCAGTCTTGAATACCATGCTCTTGGTGCTTGCTTCAACCCATACAATGCTTTCTTCAGTTTACAAACAAGTGTAGGGTCTTCACTCAGTTGAAATCCATCTAGTTGCTCAATGTATACCTTATCTTCCAAGTCACCATTTAAGAAAGCTGACTTTACATCCATCTGATAAACTTTGAAGTTCTTGTGCACTGCAAAAGCAAGAAACATCCTGATAGCTTCCAACCTAGCCACAGGAGCAAATGTTTCTTCAAAGTCAATGCCCTCAACCTGAGCATATCCTTTACAAACTAATCTAGCCTTGTTCCTTACAATTTTGCCATCTTCATTGAGCTTGTTCCTGTAGACCCATTTAGTGCCAATAACATTCTTGTCTATAAGCCTTGGCACCAATTCTCAAGTTTTATTTTTCTCTATTTGATCCAACTCTTCATTCATTGCCTTGAGCCAACTAGCATCTTCACATGCCTCTGCAACTGATTTTGGTCCAATATGAGATAGTAAAGAAAACATTTGTTTTGGTTGTCTCACCTTTCTAGTTTGCATACCAGCCGATGGATCACCAAGAATTAATTGCTCAGGATGATTATTTTTTACCCTTCTTGAGCCACTTTTATTCTACCTATCTGCCTCTGAATCAGACTGCTCTTCTCTTTCTTCTGTCTCAACCACAACTCTCTGTCTTGGCACATTTGTAACATCCTGCTCCTTTTTTGTTTCATTGTCATTTTGATCAGTGTCCAGTTCTTCAAAAATAGGAACTTCATTATTTGATCATGTAGGAGAATTCTTGTGCTCATCAACTCTCACATCTGTACTTTCAACAATTTTACCAAGTTTTTTATTGTAGCATTTGTAAGCTTTGCTAGAGGTAGAGTAGCCAAGAAATATTCCTTCATCAACCCTATCATCAAACTTTCCTAGACCATGACTGGTGTTCTTGATATAACACTTACTACCAAACACCTTGAAGTGCTTTGCTGTGGCCTTCTTACCAAACCATAGTTCATAGGGTGTCTTGTCTTCATGTGGCCTCAACATACACTTATTCTGAACATATATTGTTGTATGCACTGCTTCTCTCCAGAATTTATTCCCCATGTCATTTTCAGTTAACATAGTCCTGGCCATCTCTTGAACAGTTCTATTATTTCTTTCTGGAACACCATTTTGCTGTGGTGTTCTAGGAGCTGAAGTCTGTCTCTTAATGCCGTTCTCAGAACAATATTCTGCAAAGTCAATCCAGGTGTACTCTCCTCCCCTGTCAGATCTCAGACACTTGATTTTCTTCCCTGTCTCATTTTCAACTTGAGTCTTGAAGATCTTGAATCTAGCCAAAGCTTCTGACTTATGTTTCAGAAACATTACCCAAGTCATTCTAGAGTAGTCATCTATAAACAGAATGAAGTACATTTCTCCTGCAATGCTTTGTGTTCTCACTGGCCCACATAAATCTGTATGAATTATCTCTAATGGTTGAGTAGTGTGGTATTCTTTAGGCTTGAATGATGTTCTTGTCTGCTTCCCCTTCTGACAAGATGCTCAGATATCATTGAAAGGCTTTTTTAATGAAGGAATGTCTCTCACAGCATTTTTGTTAGATATTTTGGACAGATTTTCAAAACCAATATGTCTCAATCTTCTATGCCATAGCCATGTTTCCTCTTCTTGACTCATCATACAATTCTCTTCAAATTCTTCAGACAGAATATAGAAATTTCTAGAAGTTCTTTTTCCTGATGCCATCAACTTTCCACTGTCAGACTTTTGGATCTCACATCCTTGATCATTAAAAATCACTTTGTGACCCCTATCACAAATCTGGCTGACACTCAATAAGTTATGTTTCAAACCTGAAACATAGAGAACATCATGAGATTTTATATTTCCATTAATAAGGCTGATGCTTCCCTTTCCAACTATCTTGGCACCATCATTGTTGCCAAATTTAACTGAACCTCCTTCATAACTCTGAAGCTTCTGAAGTCTTTTACTGTCTCCAGTCATGTGACTAGAACACCCACTGTCAAGAATCCATGGTGTAAAGCTGTCTGCACAACCAAAGAGCTGTCTCTTTCTGTTCTGTCCCTCTGAACCCAAACTCTCTTCTGTGATCATGGCTTCTCAACATGTTTCTGTCTTGGAGCCTCTCTTCTTGTTCTGCTATGCTGTCTCTGTAAATGTGACATAGAGGAAAAAACGGTTCTACAGTTCCTTGCTACATGCCCAAAGTTATTACAATTGTAACACTCTACAAAGTTCTCTTCAGGGGGAGCAAATTGATTTCTACTTTCAAATTTTACATCTCTCATGTTAAATTTGCAGGTAGCAATTTTATGTCCAAAATTGTTGCATCTGTAGCAATAACCCTGAAAATAAGGTCTTGACTTTGCAGTTTCCATGTATCTCATCTGTCTCTGTGGTGTACTGGGATAGTTTTCTCTGTAGAAATTGTCATACTCCATTCTCTTTCCTTGCCATGTATTTTGTCTTGGCCTTGCATAGTTAGTCTTAGGAAGAGAAATTTTACTTCCACCTTGATAATGAACTATAGGGTCCTTACCCTTTTCATTTTCCTTCACAAAAGATATGGGCTCTTTTTCCTTTGAATTTGCAATTTTTGATGTCTGTCCTTTATCAAAACCAAGGCCAAACTTGATGTGGGAAGGTCTTTGAGCATTGATAATCCTGTCAAGCTTGTTACTGCTAGGATGCACTGAAGTAGACTTATTTAAATCTTCATGTTGAGATAATTTTTGTTGTCTCTCAACCTCTTCTTTTTCATACTCTGCTACTTTTGTCTTTAGAAGAGTAAAATCATTTTCAAATTCTTCAAATCGTTCAACCATAGGAAGTTGTTCTTCAAGTTGAACTTTCAAACTTGCATTCTCATTCAACACCATGGAGTAATCTACAGATGCCTGTTTAAGCTGAGTATTGAGATTTTCTATAATTTTCTTGGACTCTTCATATTGAGCTTTCAGATCTTGAATTACTTGCTTTTGCTTTTTGGCTTCTTGAGAGGCAAGCTTGTTATGCTTTCTTTCCTTCCTAAGCTCCTTCATGGCTGCAACAAGTTCTTCCTCAAAATTTATCTCACCCTCTTCATCACTGCTTGAAAAATTATCTTCCTTGTCTCTCTCTTCATCACCACTTGAGATAGAATTCACAATTTTTTCTTTATCTGTGATCTTCTCTTGAGCTTCAATGTAAACCATAAACAAAGCCTCACTAGGCTCATCTTCAGAGATTTCATCAAAGTCATCATCTGAAGTTTCAGTGCTTCTCTTAGAGATAAAACTTCTTTTGCTGGACTTGTTTTTCTTGAAGTTATAATTTTTCTTTCCTTTAAACTTGTTTTTTCTGTCTTCTTCATCATCACTGTCAAACTTACTCTTCATGGAGCATTTTGCAGCAAAATGTCCAACCTTGCCACAGTTGAAACATTTGAAAGGAAGCTTGTTCTTGTATTTACCTATACCCTTCTTTAATTTTCTAGTGAAATGAGTTGTGGCTTCATCTTCACTTTCTTCCTCATTTTGTTTTTCAGAAATCTTCAGCTTCTTCATAGCCTTGAAAGCTACCTGCTTGTCACTAGTGGTTCCTGGATCAATCCTCATCTCAAAAGCTGTTAAAGCTCCATGAATTTCATCAATAGTAACCTATTCCAAGTCCTTGGTTTCTTCAAGAGCAGATACCTTTGACTCAAATTTTAGAGTGAAAGACCTCAAAATCTTCTGACAAACAATATGACCTTTCAAATCTTCACCAAGTCCTCTAATAGAATTGACCACTTCATTAACCCTATTCATGTATTGATCAATGGTCTCATCTTCATTCATCTTCAGATTCTCAAACTGACCTCTGAATGTCTGCAGCTTGACAGTCTTGATTTTCTTATCTCCTTCATAGATGTTTATTAGTCTATCCCAAACCTCCTTTGCAGTCTTGCAATCCATGACCTTAGACAATTTACTGTTGGTCAGACCACCTTGAATGGCATTGAATGCCTTTCTGTTATTTTCAAAATTCTTTTTGTCTATTGCACTAGGTGCAACTGTATCATGTGGGGTGTAGCCAAATTCAACTGCAGCCCAAACATCAAATCCAAGTGATCCCACATATATCTCCATTCGCCTTTTCCAAAAAACAAAGTCTGTACCATCGAACAATGGGGGTTTATGTGAACCTTCCCCTGGTGCCATTGCTACCCTCTGATCTCTCAGATGCTGATTTAGCTTTCACTGAGCCTGGTGCTCTGATACCAATTGATGGACCTTGAATGACACTGAGAGGGGGGGTGAATCAGTGTGAATACTTTTTCCCTGATATTTCTTTGCTGCCCAATGCTTATGATGAACAAGACTGCCCCACACACAATCGTATGCAAATCTACCTCGTAACCACTCAGTAGCCAAGTCTACCAGATTTACACACCCATCCTGCAATTCATTCCACGCACTTCACAAAGTACATAATTAAAATAAACCACAACACAGAAAGATTACGTGGTTCACCACCACAGTGAGTGATGGCTAATCCACGGAGTAATGCCCAATGGGCTTCGTATTTACTCAATACTCAATTTTTAGCCCTTTACAGGACAAGGATGCTCACCCTAAATTTTTTCAGCATAAAACTGAGGGCGTAACAACGCCAGAATTCAGGCATAAAGCCAGTGTCCAGTACCCACTGAACACACCACAACTAAGATAATTTTTGGGGCTTATAATGATGCCCTACAATTAAATCCCAATCTAGCAAGGCATTCAATATTTTCTTCTCTTTTTTTTCTTTGCCTAATGCTAGCGTACAATAGATTCCCATACAACGTAGGCATTCAACATTATCAACCTACTTTAACATACAATGCATTAATCCAATAAACAGTAAGGGAGTTGAGAAAATCTCACAACCAATTTTTTCTAACAACTGACTACATTCCTCTTCTTCTGATAATCAATTTATCCCTTGTCATATGCAACCAAGCTCCACCAGCTTTCAAAAACACATCAGTGTATCGGCATCAGCATGAACAGAGATGGAGAATAATTGTCTTCAATTTTCAGAGCAAGAAAAAACAGAAACCATGAAGTTCTTCTCTTTTTCTTCAAAAAACCCTCTTCAGATCTGTTTTTCGCGACCACAAAGTTCTCCAACCATTCTCAATAGAAAGAGCATGAAAAACCTAGCTCGGTGCAATTTGGATCGTCAGATTTGGCCTTCGGATGATCAAGTTATGGCAAAAACAAGTTCGGCCATTTAAAAAATTCTAAATGGAATCTTTCGGCTTCATTTGTCGTGCCTGCGAAGCACCATAGCCGTGCCCCGCCGCTTGGGTGTCGTGCTCTGATAGCCGAAGAGACCATCTATGAAATCGGCCGTCGGATCTCACTCAAAAAGGTGGGATCTTCTGATGTCCGTCAGATCCGCACAAATAGCATCTCCGAACTTCGGATCTTGTATCCAGCGTAGGATCTGGATCAAAAGCGCCGCGAAAAGGTAGGCGTGTCACACCGGATCATTGCGCTGCTTCCGTGTGATGCGGCGCATGTCTTTAAACTGCGTCTGGCCAATCAGCGCACTCGTGATAGAATCTAACGCTGCCGACTGGTAAACACCATAGCCCGCATTAACCAGAACCCTTGATTTAGAATCACACTTGCGTGGCTCCATCTGAACCGTTGATATGGGATTTTGGCATTTTTAAATTGCCCAAAATACCCCTGTGAATAAAGGAAATGGCCTCTGTAACTTTCTTTTTTTGTTAAACTTACTACAGGGACGATTTTCCAGAGAGGTTTTCTCTCTCCTGGAAAATCGTCGAACACCTGGAAGATGTGCGCGGCATGCAAGACGGCCAGCGCACGCGCGCAGGCCTTGCGGGCAGTGCCATGCTGCTGCTTGCGGCTGGCTGCTGCTTGCTGGCCTGCTGTGCTGCTTGTTGGCCTACTGTGCTGCTGGCCGGCTAGTGGTGCCATGCGGCTGGCCTGTTGGGCTGGCTGCCGTGGTGCTCAGCCAAGCTGGCTACCTTGGTGGGTACCACTGGCCCCACTTTCTCTCTCCTCTTTCTCCCTCCTCTGATTCTCACTCCTCTTTTTCTCTCTTCTGAATCTCTCTCCTCTGTCATACTTCACAATACCTGTAACAAAACTGCATCACCTGTTTCACTGTCATATCGCCTGTAGGATCCGCAGACACTCTCTCTCATCAAACTTGACCCAGTTAGTCCAATTTGCCAACAATTACAATATGTAGGCCAACAGTCTCCCACTTGAAAGATGTTCGGGTTGGGTCTGGGGTATTTTTCATACACGCACGCACAAGCAAGCAAACTGAACTGGCCTTGGCTTGGGCACAGGTGTGGGTGTGGTTAAATGACATATACTTCTTGGTTGGTATCTATTCATGTATAGAGACACATATCTGGACGAATTCACAGATTTATTCATGTATAGATACTTGTTTATACGTATAGATGCACCCATACTTGTATAGACACCCTTACACTTTTGAAAAGACATCCATTCATGTATAAGATACCTTTACATGTAAAGATATCTCTCTTCATATGGGACATGCATTTTTCTACAAAGAGCGGTGTTGTAGAGTAACTTGAAATCTATAAATACTCTACCTGAATTAGATCTTTACTCACAAATTTATAAACAAAAATACTCTATGATTTCATTCAGTTTTTAGATTTTGTGAGCATTGCTTTCCTACTCGTCCCTTTGTAATCGCATTTTGGGTATGTAACCTTATGTGATTTGAGAGTTGCTTCATCTTTGAGGAATAAATGTATATAAACCCTGATTGTACTTATAAAGGGCTTTTAAAAACCTTAAGAAGAATATTCCAAATACAACTCAACTCTACACTGGTTTGTGTTATTTCATCAACTGGTTCGACTTTTGATTTCTTGTTCGATTAAAATAAGTCTTGACTCACTGAGTTAATTCCTCTTCACTGTTTACAATAATACCGATACCGTACCAAATAAAACTTTTATTTTCATATTTTGTTACAGTACCAATTCTACTTTGGTTCGGTTCGACACAATTTTAAACTGTCTGTTTTGGTTTCAAAATACTTGATAATAAATTGACATTTACTAATGTTCCTTACTTGCATTTCAAATTTGAGACCAACCTGAGTTAGCCAAGTGGCAAAATAAAGGATTGGAAAATCTAGGAACACCATGAGAGACCATAGTGCATGGGATGCATGCATAGACATAGAAAGGTGGGTATGACATTAGATAAGAGGGTAAATAGTTAAATTTGATGTTGAAATTGATATGTAACTTATTCAAATCCAATGGCTAGATTTGTCACATCAATATTCCATGTGGCAAAATCAGGTGGGAAAACTTTTTGCTTTTTTCTTTTATGACAAGGGTATTGGTTGAAGGATTATTATCTGTTTAACAATATTTATCTTTCAAAAAAATCGCGAGTTCAAATTATTAAAGGATATTAACTCATATGATGGATGATTCTTATATATCACACAACCCTTTATCCTTTTCAGTAGTCTTCATCTTCAAACTAAACCTGATTAGATATTCTTAGATTGCAGCCCATGGCAGCTCTCTATTTCCTGTCTAGGATATGGATCTGAGACCCCTTTACATGTAAAGAACCTATTGCAAGAAAAAGCAATCAAGTGGATCAAGCCTCCATTTCCAAGTTAGTTGGGACCGATGAAACAGTGGGCCTATGGTCAAAACTCAAGTGAAACTTGGATAAGCCAAGTGTGTGATGTGTGAAGAAGAACAATACCAATATCTTTTGAAGAGACCTCAATAAAAAATTTTATTTTATTTTTACTTGATTTCTAGGGCCTGAAAATTGGGTTCTTTGATGTGAAATTATTCCTCAAAAAAAAAAAAAAAAAAAAAAAAAGAGAGAAGGGGAAAGCAAGAGAAAAAGAAAGAAAAGCATGAAATAATGCTTATGAGAAGCCATGAGGTGATGGAAATGGCTTAGTTGGTACATTATAGGATTCTTCCTAAAGAGTCTACCGAGTCTACTACGTACAGAGTCATTTCATATTTGATTGTCCTTGAAAATTCTAATGCCACCATACTACCAGTGGGTGCTATCTTGAATACAAGGTTCTAAGTTGAATCCGAAAAACTACTTTAATAATGGGGAATGGTATAGTATATAGTACTTGGTCGTAGTAACCCTAACTACTTTTTTTTTCCTAGTGAAGGTTCCCTATTTTTAAGTACAATTTTATGCCCACAAATGGGGCTGGAACCCTCACCAATGAACCTAGTAGAGGGCATGCTGTGATGCTGATGCTGTACACATGATGGGGATTCTTATGGGTTCCTAATTTTAGTACAATTTTATGCCCACAGATTGGGTTGGATCCTTAACCAATGAAGCTAGTAGAGAGCATGTTGTGATGCTGCTGTAAGCATGATGGAGATTCCTAGGGGCCACAAGGCATTAGGGGTGGTGTCCCATCTTTGACATGGCCCCCCAAAAAAGCTAGTTGATGAATGGATACCTACGGAGTACTTTGTCATGTAAGCTTATTTAGTTCTCTGTCTCCTCCCCTTCCTGCTCTTTTGTACAATTATTCCTCGTTCATGCATCAAAAAATGAGGAAAGGGCTACAAGTGCAGATTCGCAGATTCTCTCTCCACCTACTAACCACCTCATATTTTTGGGAACTGTCCATAGGATGAGTAGTGGTGGGCTTTATATCTACGGTTTCCAAAAATGTGGGGTGATTACTAAGTGAGGGAGAGGATCCGGACTCAAGATTTATAGTAGAAATCACCAACGTAATAACTGTTGAGAATTATCTCTCCATTTATAAGTTCAAACTTTTAAGATAGAAACTTAACAGCAATTGTTGCTTGGCTATGTCCTTCAAATGCAAATTCTCTTTAGAACAAGTTGGCGGACAGCATTTCACTCTTGAGTGATCCATTGAAGTTGGCCAATCATTCTGATTCTATTTTCACTAGACAAAAGTACACCCTTTCTTCAGTGTTGTTTTGATTCATTAGTTTCTTATAGGTAGTTGGAATTTTAGTTTTGGGCAGTATTTATAGGTCACCAATGTAGTATGGAATCTCCCATGCCAAGTCAATGAGGGATCAGGTGGAAACAATGTACGGTTCGTTACAATATTAATTATGGGTCAAAACAATGTGCTGGGGTCTTTATTATGAAAACAATGAGCAGCTTCAATAAATGGTAGCGCAACTTGACAACTTGTACAACTTGGAACAGATCGAATGCATGAATGTAATAATGAAATTATGTCCATATTGATTTTATGAAGTTGAGTCCAAATCCCCCACTGTATGTTACTGAGACCATTGTCATCATTGTTCAACGTACCATTGGATTCGTACACTGACCTGATTCGGATCAGATTGATTTTGGATATGTCAGTTACTGTATTCGATACCTTGTAAAAGATTTTGGATATGTCAGTTACTGTATTTGATACCTAGATTTACAACTTGTTACGTAGTGTAAATTATCTCAGAAAACCTTGTCCCATTCCTGTGAAATCAAAATTGTGTTTTTGTTTGGGAAATGTAGTTTGGGTTGTGCTTGTATTTGGTGTACTATTTTACAAAATTAAAAGTATGGGAAGAGTTGAGTAGGGTCGGTGTCTCAAACCCATCCAAGATTGGCTTTGATTGGTTTCAAACTTTCAATACTTTAGTTGAACTGATTGGGCAAAAAAAAAAAAAACCTAACTAATGCTTCTCATCCAACTCACAAAAGTTGCACCCTTTGATCCTTATTGGACGTCTCTACTATCAAACTTAAAATCCTATCTTATCCATTTCTCTTTGATTCTGGCTGCTCAGTGATGACAAACACAAATCTCCTAGATTTTAATGATAAGCCTTTCTCATCATGAGCAGCCAATGGTGAAGGGCTCTGTCTACACTGCATGTGTTGTGTTGTTGGGACCAGTACTTTAGCATTTGTCAAGATTGAATAATGTTCCAAATAGTATGGTGTGGTCATTAGTGATGTGGATTAGTTTGGTGGTCATGCATGGTCACTATTTGTGCTTTATCATTCTATTTGGTTCCCATTATATATATATGGTTGTACATACATGAAAAATGGTCCAAAATCAACCACCCTTGCTGCCAAGGAATGGGGAAAAAAGGAAAAGGCCAAAAAAAAAACCCTAG
This sequence comes from Protea cynaroides, assembly GCA_028583415.1. Taxonomy (NCBI): domain Eukaryota; kingdom Viridiplantae; phylum Streptophyta; class Magnoliopsida; order Proteales; family Proteaceae; genus Protea; species Protea cynaroides. Next base: position 12,568,632 of record CM053276.1, on the reverse strand, counting down.
CTAATTAACATGTGTACTGACAGGAACCTTTGAGGGATCAAATCAACATCATGGGCTTTGCTTTATCATCTCATTGGATTTGTATTCTTTTAGGTTGGAAGGTAGTAAGTGGTGATTGGATTAAATGATGCTTGTCTAGTTAGTTTAATGGTGGTGGATTTTATATTGTCAGCTTTGTAGATTGGCACGTGGAAGTCCATCATGCTTACTTGGATCCTTTTAGGTAAGATACCCATTAACTGTTTCAGTTAAAAGATAGTTGAAAAAGAGATTAAAAAAAGAGAGAATAAGATCTTGTTCTATCCCAAATCCAGGCCAGCCTCATCTTCTTTTTTCTACTCGATAATGATGATGATGATATACATGGTCTACTTCTTTAAACAAGAAAAAAAAATTCCCTTGATCCTCTCATGGAACCCAAGAATTTGAGAATTGAAAATGGCCCATTGGGTTGTGTTTGAGGCGCTTCAAGTTTCAAGAAGATAAATCCTAATTAGTTTGTAGGGAGTCATGGACATCTCGTGCTTCAAAGTTTTCTTCTTATATGTTCCTTCCACTCTATTATTTCCTTACTTTTTTTAGAGCAACTTGTGATGAAGTTAAATCATATGGAGCTTTGAGCGTGCTACATAAACATCACCTTGGTGGGGCTGCCTTCCTTTGGAGAGGGTAGTATACTCCAAAAGGCACAAACCATTCTCGAACCAAGAATCAAATGGGATTCCCTATACTGGTCTTTGAAACATATTTTAGGTCAAATGGTTCTTCTATATTATGAGGAAGAGTGGCTGCTATTCAAAGACATTGATTCCAATTTGTTGCTTTGTTTAGATTATGGTTTTTGGCTCGTCTGCGTTGAGAAAACCAGCCTTTTGGGTTGAACTCTGGTTTAGGGCCAACTTGAGCAAGGCTATGGTACTTCAGTTATCTAGTTTGTGCTCATCTTTGATTTGTTCAAGTTTTCATTCTAGGGTTGGGCTCAAACAGATCAAATCCTATTAACACCATGTGTTAAATTGTTAATGAACTTGTTTCTTCTTCCATATATAGAGTTGGGCTTGAGTTGGCTGCCGATTTGGACATGGGCTCTTTTTGGAGCACAAAGCACAACCATTTATTTTTTTATTTCTGGAAAGCAATATTAACCATGCTGAATGGGAAGCAAATTTTCTGCGAGCTAATAATTGAGATCCGCAGAGGAATTTAACACCCCATCTTGATCCTATATTATTGTTACACCCTTTATGTGATCTCAAGTGAACAATATCTTAGTCATTTACATACTATATAGCAGATACTCTTTTTTTTTTGGGTAGAAATATAGCATATACTATATGTTACAGAGAATTGGATACACTCAATGTGGAAGGCTCAAGGTTATGGAGTCAGCCCATGGTTTGGTTCTAGGCCAATGACTCATGTTCACTATCACAAGTGGGACGAACATCCGAGTATTCTCAGACAAAAGAATAAATACAAAACAGAGCAAAGCAGTAGACTCCACCTTTGGCATTGCCATCAGCAGAGGCTCCTAATCTTGCCAAAAATTAAAAAACTTTATCAACAAAATCAAAATCTAAGATGTACTACGTATCCCAAGAGATATCATTCCAAACTGAAGGATGGAGGACTAGTTTTTACTGGATCCTCATATATAACTAATGAACTTAATATGACACTGAGAAGGGGGGGGGGTGAATCAGTGTCTGAAAAATTCTCCTTAATTATTTACTGTTGCCCAGAGTTGATGGAGACCTAATTTTTCACACACACACACAAGCGCATGCAAATCTACCTTGCTACCAGTCAGTGGTCAGGTTTACCAAATTTGCACACCCATCCTGCAAGTCATTCCACGCATTCCAAAATATATAGAAAAATAAAGACAATCCACAACACAGGATATACGTGGTTCACCAACACAGTGTGTGATGGCTAGTCCACGGAGTAATGCCCAATGGGCTCCGTATATACTCAATACACTTCTTTTTGCTGTCTACACAGCAGGGAGTACATACATCCAATTTACCCAGCATAAAACTAGGAGGGCACACATGTGTCAGGAATTCAGGTATCAAGTACCAGTGTTCAGCACACGCTGCACACCACGCTTAACCCGCACCCACGGGAAGCAAATAACAATTATTTTTAGGCTTATAAATTTGCCTTACAATTTTCCCCCACTAGCTAGGTATTCAACAATTTGCACCTATGCTAGCATACAATAATTGAAAGCATAAATAGATAAAGAATTGAGAATCTCACAACCAATGCTTTCGAATGACCAACAATCTCTCTGAAGCTTCACACTGCTCTCAGGTACTTTCCAACAGTCTTCAATGTTGATAGAGATCGATTCACAGAGCACACCTTGCTCATAGGCTTCAAATCTCTTCCACACAACCCATAATCATCATGAATATGAAAATAAAAGCTCTACTGACCTCTCACAGGGATTTAACACTCCATTGATGCACAGAGAAGAGGTAGTTGGTGATTGATCACTCCCACAGGCACAAAACCCTAGAAAAATCCTTTATTAAGCTTCAAAACCCTATTTTCGATTTTTCTCTGCACTATTATGACTCCCAATGGCGCCCAATGTATATAGCGTCAAAAAATATAGAAACTGCAACTTGAACGGACTGATTTGGAGCTCGGATGAAGAAGTTATGGCAGTTTGAAGTTCGGCCAATCACAAATAAGGAAAGATAATCTTTCCTTTTATAACCTCGCACCCGCGCCGCACCGTAGCCGCGCCGCCAATGCGCTGTCGCGATATGATTGGTTGATCAAAGAATCTTCAGCACGAACCGTCAGATTGACTTCAAAAAGGCGGGATTGAATCTGAGTCCTTGGATCTGGAGAAATCACGCCTCCGAAAATCGGAGATCACGTGAAGCGCTGGATCGGAATCTCTTCCGTCGTTGCACGATGAACGCGCCACACCGAATATGGCGCCGATTCCGTGAAACAAGAACCACCTTTTTAAACTGCCTCCATCCAACCAGAAGCCTCGTGATGGAATCTAAACAGAATCTTCGCATCACACCTTAGCCCGCAACTTTGAAGGCCGTCCATTTGGAATCTAGCCTACGTGGCTTCATTTGGGAGGCCGATTTCTGATCTTCTTCTTTTTTCTTGACGAAATTACCCCTTAACAACTTGTGAAATGCCGAAATTTCCCCTAAACAACTTGTGAAATGACTTTTTCGAGCGATCCGACAGAAACTGCGATATCTCGCTCATCCTACGTCGGAATTGAGTGATTCAAGTTGCGTTGGAAAGATAACTCGACGCTCTACATCATTCCACTGTCGGATTTCAATGAACCTAATGCGGGACCCACCAAAAATAGATCTAAAGTTAAAACTCTATCAAATCTTGGAATTTGAACCCGAAACTTTGCGTGCATGCATGCCAAGTGCCGTGGGCTGCCGTGTTGGCATGTCACCTTGCCACCACACCTGTGGGTCCCATTCACATTTTTTCCTCTCTCCTCTTTCTCTCTCTTCTGATTCTCTCTCTTTTTTCTCTCTCTTAAATTTCTCTCTTCAATGCCATAACACCAAAAACATGAGAAACATGAACGTGATCAGAAAAGCTTCAGGAACACTGTTGCATCATCAGAAACTCGGCCACATCACCAGGGGGGTCCACAGACACTCTCTCTCATCAAAATCAGTGTAAAATTCTATTTAACTCATTGTAAGTCATCTGAAACACATGTAGAATATTGTAAAACACACAAGCAAAGTTACCACATCTGTGCCACTGTATTAACACTCTCTCTCCTACACTGACACTCTCTCTCCTCATTTCTCTGACTGAATGCTCACAAACACTGTCACATCAGCCAAGTTGCCAACAATGACAACATAAAGTCTAATAATCTCCCCCTTTGAAATATTTGGCAACTCATTATGCACATGAGATCTTTCTCCCCCTTTGACAACAAATACAAAGGGGCATGCCACATAGGAGTGCCCACCGCATCTTTCCAATCCTATGGGCCCAAAAAAAATAATAAAAAATTATATCAACACATAACAACATCACCAGACTCCCCTTGAGTCCAACATAAGGAGATGAAGGATAACAAACATATGCATACACCACTCAACATATAACTATTATAGGACTCCCCCTGAGTCTATCATCGGGAGCAAAAGGATATAACAAACACACACTGCTCCCCCTCACTCCAAGCACCTCACTGCTTGGTGAGCATGGTCATGCATGAATCTTCGACACTCTCTGTCAGAGTGTATAAGTTCCTTGAGGTTCTCTGTTCTGAAGCCACAGTCTTCCCACTGTCAACTCTTTTGATCTCACATCCCTGTTTATTGAAGACCACTTCATGCCCTCTGTCACAAATCTGACTGTTGCTGAGAACGTTGTGCTTGAGTCCTGACACATAAAACACATCATGGAGTTTCACCTTTTCATTGTTGATGCTGATAGAACCCTTTCCAGTTATCTTGGCCTCTTCATTATTTCCAAACTTCACTGTACCTCTCTCATACTGTTGAAGCTCCTGAAACATTTTCTTGTCACCTGTCATGTGACTAGAACATCCACTATCAAGAATCCATGGAGATGACTTGTTTTGTGTCTTGAGTGTTGTCTCGAAGCATGCAACACCATCACTTTCTCCTTCTACAAAATCTGTAATGATTTTCTTTTTCCACACTTTTCTAACAACTGGTGGAGTCTTTTTGTTCACTCTCTGCTTAGCCTTTCTTTGACCATTCTCTCTTTGTTGTGTCACTTTTTGTCGAGGTGGCGTGAATGGAAAAATTGTTCTGCATTCTCTTGCAATATGCCCATAGTTATGACAATTGTAGCACTCAACAAAATTTTCTTCAAGGGAAGCAAACTGATTTCTACTTTCAAATCTGACTTCTCTCATGTTGAATTTGCAGGTACCTATCTTGTGACCATAAGCATTACATTTATAACAATATCCCTGAAAATAAGATTTTGGCCTAGAAGGTGCCATGTACCTCATCTGTCTCTGTGGTGCATTGGGATAATTTCTTCCATAGAAGTTACTCTGCTTCACTCTCTTACCTTGTTTTGCATTAATAGTCTGTGAAATAGGAACTTGATTTTCTTCTTGGACATAAATCATAAGAGCTTTACCCTTTCCATTCTCTTTCACAAAAGAGATGAGACCTTTCTTCTTTGAGTTGGCACTGTTAGAATTTATAATTCCATCTAGCTTGCAGCTACTAGGGTGCACTGGAGTGTTTCTTGGCTCATCAGGTTGATTCAACTTTTGTTGTCTTTCAAGCTCTTCTTTTTCATACTCAGTCACCTTTGCTTTTAACAGAATAAATTCTTTCTCAAGCTCTTTAAATTTACTCATCACAGGGGCTTGTATTTCAAGTTGAGCTCTTAAACCTGCATTCTCAGTTATTACTGTAGAGTGGTCTATAAATACCTGTTCAAGCTGAGTCTTGAGACTGTCAATAATTTTCTTGGACTCTACATCTTGAACTCTCAAGTCTTGAATCAACTGTTTCTGCTTTTTAAGTTCTCTTGAGACAAACTTGTAATTCTTCCGTTCCTTGTTAAGTTCCTTCATAGCTGCTTGAAACTCTGTTTCAAAATTTATTTCACCTTCTTCATCACTGCTTGAGCTTGATTTTTCATTTTTGTTCTCTTCTCGTTCTTCAAGGAAAGCCATGAATAAAACCTCACTAGACTCACCCTCTGAAACATCATCTGAGTTGTCATCTGAAGTGTCACTATTCCTCTTGGAAATAAAGTTTTTCCTTTTAGGCTTGTTCTTCTTGAAGCTCTTGGCCTTGTAACTGTCATTGCTGTCATCTTCATCTGGATTTTTAGAAATTTTCATCTTCTTCATGGCTTTGAAGGCAACTTGCTTATCAACAGAGGTTCTTGGATTTATTCTCCTCTCAAAAGCTATTAAGGCTCCATGAATCTCATCAATAGTCACCTGTTCTAAATCCTTGGTCTCTTCAAGAGTTGATACTTTTGATTCAAATTTGGGAGTAAGAGACCTTAATATTTTCTGACAGACAATATGACCTTTTAGGTCTTCACCAAGTCCTCTAATGGAATTAACCACTTCATTAACTCTGTTCATGTACTGGTCAATGGTCTCATCTTCATACATCTTCAGGTTCTCAAACTGACCTCTGAATGTTTGCAGCTTGACTGTCTTGATCTTTTTATCTCCTTCATATATATTGATCAATCTATCCCAAACCTCCTTTGTTGTCTTGTAGTCTATGACTTTAGCTAGTTCACTGTTTGTCAGTCCCCCTTGAATAGCATTAAGAGCCTTTTTATTGTTTTCAAAATTTTTCTTGTCTACTACAGTGGGAGCATTCGTATCATGAGGAGTATAGCCATTCTCAATAAAAGCCCGTACATCAAAGCCAAGAGAATCTATATAATTTTGCCATCCTTCACTTCCAGATCATAAATTAATTTCCATCAAAAAGTGGGGGCTTGCAAAAATCATCCCATGTAGACATGTCTGCTCCTTAATCACTCAGCTGCTGATCAAGCTGTCACTGAGCCTGGCGCTCTGATACCAATTGATGAACTTGATATGACACTGAGAGGGTAGTGAATCAGTGTCTGATAAATTTTCCTTAATTATTTACTGCTGCCCAGAGTTGATGGAGACCTAACTTTTCACATACACACAAGCGCATGCAAATCTACCTCACTACCACTCAGTGGCCAGGTCTACCAAATTTGTACACCCATCTTGCAAGCCATTCCACGCACTCTAAAATATATAAAAAAATAAAGACAATCCACAACACAGGATATACGTGGTTCACCAACACAGTGTGTGATGGCTAGTCCACGGAGTAATGCCCAATGGACTCTGTATATACTCAATACACTTCTTTTTACTGTCTACACAGCAGGGAGTACATACACCCAATTTATCTAGCATAAAACTAGGAGGGCACACATGTGCCATGAATTCAGGTATCAAGTATCAGTTCAGCACACGCTGTGTCACACCCCAATTCCGCACCATTCAGAACGGTGTGATGAACCGTCAATAAACCAACGGTTCAACCAGGATCTCACAATAGGCTATCCCACATATGATAAACCAAAACACATTCCACATTAATCAGAGATAATAAAGTAAATAGCGAAACTCTTACAGATAATGAACTGAGGTCTAATCATGATAAATAATTAATATTTCATCTATTTTCATGTAACAAAAACATAATTTAATACATATTACAATATCCAAATACGTAAACTAAACACTACGCGTGTCCACCGTTGAAATGCTCGCTTAACGAACCATATTCTTCCTCCACAGCTTGCTCATCATAACCGCCACATGTTCATATGTTGGCGTGCCGACATAATCTTCAATCATAGTACCTGCAACATCAGAAACTAAAAAGAATTGCACGCGCGAGGGTCAGCTCTCCAACTTGAGCTCAGTGAGTAAACAAAACAATGCAACAATACATATGTATGCAGTCAATTCATATCTTTGGTCTGGTTTATAGTTTGCAATGCGTAATAGAAAGGTTGGGTGATCAAAGGTTAATGTTTATTGACCCCGTCTCTATACACAGGGTGTGGAAGTCCGCCCGAAGGTTAACATTTATCGTCGTCCCCATCCATCCTAATCATGAACATTATATAACAAAGGTTAACGTTTATTGCTATATAGTGTCATACCAACACGTAAGCCCCTGTTGGCGAGGGCTTACAAACTGGGCTCGCAACTAACCAATCCTAATGCCAAACTGTGTATCCAAGGCCTCACCCCAAAGATCCCCTCGGAATGTCCATAGAGATAGAGCTAAGGCCCCCAGTAGAGTCAGACTACAAGGACCGAGACCACCTCCCCTGATACTCTACGACATAATAGTTCTGCTAAAGTAATGGCGATACGACGATGCTAATGCACAAGACTTGAGTTAGAGATAGAGCTAAAGTGCTGAGACCTGCCAAAGGTTAACGTTTATTGACGTTCTCATCACACCTCCCCTGATACTCGCTCGCATCAAGTACACCAACCACACACATACAATCACATGCCTATTCCTATCATCATCATCATCATCATGTTATAAACAATAAAATAAATATACATGAACAGATAATAGAAATATTGGATGACATGTTGTATGCACATTACAAACATATTCGCATAGAATCAAGCATGGCATTGGACTCAAGAAAAGAGAAAACAGTTTTGTTATTAACCAATTAGTTTAGAGTTTTGTTTTCTCATCTTAGCTTGTTAATAGATCATCTTCCAAGCTTTAGAATCACCTTTATAATGTTATTATATTGCTAGAAGACCTAACAAAGTTGATAAAATTTAATTAAAATTTATTCTAATTTTTCTGTTAACTGAGGGTCGGAGGTAGGGTCGGAGTCATGATCGACCCTGGGTGCGACCCTCCCCCTAATCTGAACTTCCCGAGCACTGAGGGTCGATGCTAGGGTCGGATCTGCCATCGACCCTAGGTGCGACCCTCCATGTTTTGAGTCGAAAATATCAGATTTCGTTCTCTCTTTCATGGTTGGGTCCTATGGCTTACTTCCACAATCCATTCTATACATGTTCAATGGTTTAGAACTATACTTTATTCACCTACATGGTTTTAATGATGTCCTCCATGGTTTTTCATGAAAACCTAACCATGGATGGATGATTTGGGTTTCTTCTAAGTCATATCATCTTCATAAACCATTCTAAAGTCTTAAATAAATCATGGGGAACGTATCCATACCTTAGTTTTGCTGAGATTCAGAGTTCCTCTGAATTTTCTCTTCTTCTTTAGCCTTTTCTTCAAGTTTTTCTTCTCTTCTTCTCTTCCTTCTCTTCTCTTTCTCTCAATCCAATTAGGGTTGTAAAAGGGGTGAAAGTGGCTTAGGGACGTCCTATTTATAGGGCAAAACCTCCCAAAATAAGTCCCATTGAGTTTAGGAAAGGTTCCAATCGAAATTAGGAAGGTTTCTAAATTTTTGGTTCATGCTGTTTTTCTCGAATACCGAGGGTCGATGGGAGGGTCGGACAACTCATAGACCCTGCGACCCATGGTTGAGGGTCGATGGTGAGGGTCGATGGGAGGGTCGGACAACTCATAGACCCTGTGACCCATGGTTGAGGGTCGATGGTGAGGGTCGATGGGAGGGTCGGACCTGCCTGTTAAAACCTGCGACCCTACCCTCATTTTGACTATTTTTGGGCAAATTTTCATATTAGGTCTTGGTTTTTTTTCACACATTTGGTCCACTTGGCTCGACCATGATATGTAGACGAGTCCCGACACAAAATATAAGGTTAGGTCGGGATCGTGACGTGCGAGTCTTACAACTCCACCACCCTTAAAAGAAATTTCGTCCTCGAAATTTGAAAGTACGGATCTTACAACTCCCCCATCCTTAAAATAAATTTTGTCCTCAAAATTTGAATTTACTTCGGAGTCACTAGGTGGGAATTCTATTTCCGCATTGCATCTTCTTCTTTCCATGCCGTCTTCTCCATATCTTGTCTTCGTCAGATTATTTTCATATAATTGATACCAAGTTTTTAAGGTATTGTACCTTTCAACTAATGAACTAGGCTGGTACCACTTCAATAGTTAAACATTCTATCGAATCCAGTGACTCCGTGGTCAATTCTTTTGATATGGATCTCCAATGTACTTCTTCAATAGAGACACACAAAATACATCATGCACACTAGACATGGATAGCGGTCACGCTAATTGATATGCAACTTTTCTACGTTTCTCCAAAGTTTATAGGATTCGACGCATATATAGAATACTACTTTCTTTCTTGTCTAATCATTTCAATCTACGCATAAGTGATATCTTCAAAAACACTTTGTCCCTTATGGCGAACTCAAGGTCTTGGTGTCTATTATGACAATCCTGAGCTATCCTGCCCCTTTTCTTTGATCTTGTCTGTCACTCGATAGTTTTCTTCATTAGACTTCGGTTTCCCAAAATTCTTCATTCACCAACTTTATTCCAAAATAAAGGAATTTGACATTTCTACCGTACCATGCTTGATATGTGACATTTACATGGTAGCTTAATAGCAACTTCAATTCACGGTAACTTTTCAACTCAAGTTCCTTGAAATCAATTTTACAAACTCGGGGCATATCTCTTAGGATTTGTATAGTCCGCCCCGACTGTCCGTCGGTTTAAGGTAAAATGCGGTACTAAACTTCAACTTTGTTCCCATTGTTTCCTATAGATCCTTCCAAAACTTCAAGATAAAGCATGAGCTTCTGGCCGACACTAAGCTCTCATGCATACCATTCAATCTGACAATACTATCCATATATAGCTTAGTTAGCCGCTCCAAAGCATACCGAGGTCGTATAGCAATGGAATGAGCTATCTTCATAAGGCGATCAACAATCACCCATGCTGCGACAACCGATCTAGGAGTCAGTGGCAAATCAGTGACATAGTTCATTGTAATGCAGTTTCACTTTCAGACTGGCTCCGATAGTTATTATAGTAAGCCATGTTGGTCTTTGTCTTTCAGCCTTTACTTGCTGATAATCCAGACACTTGAACACGCACTACACCACCTTTGTTATCATTCCTCTTTACCAATACAATCTCTTCATGTTATGATACATATTGGTACTCTAGTATGTATTGAATATTGAGTACAATGGACTCTTATCATTATCCTCTTCATAGTATCCAAGTCTTTATCTTCATGTATTCAGAATCTGCCTCTGTATCTGAGTACCATCTCCGCATCCAATGTAAGTCAGGGTTAGGTTTTTCTTTCTATAAATCTCCTGACATTGTTCTTATATACAGATCTAACAAAATTACTACTTTTACTTCATCCATTAATTCAGAGATGATCTTTAATGTACTGAACGCAAGCGAGGAATTATTGCTCCATAAGTTCATCCATAAGTTCTCACTTAATTGGATCATCACTAGCTTCTATTATAAGTTACTCTTCCTCCAAATCTTAATCTGTTGCTGTGGAACATAAGACAGCATTTATACTGGGTCCTTCTTCGGACTTCATTATTCCCTTTTTGCTTAAGGCTTAGCTACTACATTAGCCTTGCTCAGTGACCTTGAATATCACGGTCTTAATTGTAAGACCCGTGTCAATCTAACCCGGTCTTACCACCTTGAACCAGGTCTACCCATCATGGTTGAGTCAAATGGACCAAGGGCGTGAAGGAGATCGAGATCCCAGGTATCAAATCGACCCAAAAACACTTAATTTGAAGGGAGGGTCGCACACCCAGCTAAGCAGGGTCGGACCTCCCAAAGCAGAAAGTCAGACCCTCAATTTTGAAGGGAGGGTCGGACATCTTGAACCCTAGGTTCGACGGGATCATCGACCCTCCCATCGACCCTCGGTTACTGTAAGAAATAGAATTAGGAAATTTCCTAATTTTCTATTGGAATTCTTTCCTAATCTCAAAGGGACTTATTTTAGGATGTTCCTACTCTATTTAAAGGACGTCCCTAAACTTCTTTCACTCCTTTTACAACCCTAATTGAATTGAGAGAAAGAGAAGAGAAGGAGAAGAGGAAGAAGAGAAACAAGGAAGAGAATTTAGCCAAAAGAGAAGATTTACAGAGAAGGAGTATTCTTCTCAGGTATGGATACTAATTCCATGATTTTTTACAGACCTTAGGTTAGCTATTGATGAGAGTGTGATCTCGGGGAAACCCAAACCATCAACCCATGGTTAGGTTTTCATGGAAAACCATAGGAGAATGCATGAAAACTATCTAGGTCGATTATACATGGTTTCAGACCATGGAATGAATGTATAATGAAAAGTAGGAGCAAGACATAGGATCCCAAGCACGAAGAATGGACTAAAAGAGGGAATTGGACCAAAGTGCACCGAGGGTCGCACCGAGGGTCGATGACCATCCGACCCTAGGTGATCCTGACCATCGACCCTCAGTGTTCGGGAAGTTCAGAGTTTGGGGAGGATCGCACCCAGGGTCGATCATGACTCCGACCCTACCTCCGACCCTCAGTTGACAGAATATTTTTTAAATTCAGAATTAATTCTAATTAAATTCTATCGACTTTGTTAGGTCTTCCAACAATATAATAACAATATAAAGGTGATTCTAAAGCTTGGAAGAGTAGCTATTAACAAGCTAAGGAGAGAAAACAGAACTTTAAACTAATTGATTAATAACAAACTGTTTTCTATTTCTTGAGTCCAATGCCATGCTTGATTCTATGCGATTATGCTTGTAATGTGCATACAACATGTCATCCAATATTTCTATTACTTGTTCATGCATATTTACTTTGTTGTTTATAACATGATGATGATGATGATGATGATAGGAATAGGCATGTGATTGTATGTGTGTGGTTGGTGTACTTGATGCGAGCGAGTATCAGGGGAGGTGTGATGAGAACGTCAATAAACGTTAACCTTTGACGGGTCTCAGCACTTTAGCTCTATCTCTAACTCAAGTCTTGTGCATTAGCATCGTCGTATCGCCATTACTTTAGCAGAACTATTATGTCGTAGAGTATCAGGGGAGGTGGTCTCGGTCCTTGTAGTCTCTGACTCTACCGGGGGGCCTTAGCTCTATCTCTATAGACATTCTGAGGGATGTTGGGGTGAGGCCTTGGATACACTGTTTGGCATTAGGATTGGTTAGTTGCGAGCCCAGTTTGCAAGCCCTCCCTAACAGGGGCTTACATGTTGGTATGGTATTATATAGCAATAAACGTTAACTTTTATTGTATAATGTCATGATTAGGGTGGATGGGGACGACGATAAACGTTAACCTTCGGGTGGACTTGCACACCCTGTGTATAGAGGTGGGATCAATAAACGTTAACCTTTGACCACCCAACTTTTCTATTGCGCATTGCAAACTATAAACCAGACCAAAGATATGAATTGATTGCATGCATATGTATTGTTGCATTGTTTTGTCTACTTACTGAGCCGTGATGTGTGCTCACCCCTCGACGTCGAATATTTTTAGTTGATGATGCAGGTTATACAGTTGAAGAATACATGAATGCTCCAGCGTACGGGAACGTGGCGACAATGGAAGCTGAAGCTGAAGTAGATACACATAACTCCTCTTGCGAGTGCAACTCCTGTGTATTCGACTAGATTTTCTTAGTTTTCTTTATTTGGATTTAATAAAGACATGTATTTGATAATTAATTATGTCTCAGTTGATATAGAATAATTTTGCTATTTAATATTACTATCACAGTAGATCCTCAGTTTATTTTATTATAAGATTTCCGCTGTTGTGTATTTACTCTGATTATGATTACGGATGTGTGTAAGTTTAGATAACGCGGGGATAGCCTACTTGAGATCCTGGCTGAACCGTTGGTTTGCTAGCGGTTCATCACACCATTCTGAACAGTGCAGAATTGGGGTGTGACAACTTGGTATCAGAGCATCTCAGGCCTTGTCCGCTAAACTAACATACATTCGAGACAATTGTGAACTGAGATAGGATAAAAGTAAAAACAGTAATATAAACACACTGTAAGTACAAGTGATGATTGAGACCAAATTTAAAAAGAGAATAATGCATCTATTAAAGGAGAAACAAGTTACATACAATGAGTTAGAGAAACAAAATGTATATACACAACTAGAGCAGAATACAGTCCACAACCCGGACAGTTACTCTGTAGTACAAGAAAATAAAGTATAATCAAGAAGCTGGAGGCGAAGGAGGAGGCGGGGCCTCACGATCTCTGTCATAGTCCTCAGCATAGACTCTAGTCAACCAGGCTGTCTGAGTCTGGGTCGTCTGAAGACTAGCTGTGAGATCGGCTACTCTCCGATCAGTCGCACGCTGTACCTCTAGAAGCTTTCCCATCCGTGTGTCTGATATACGCTGAGCGTCTAGCAACTCCTCCATCCTCAGGTTAGATCTGCGCTGAGCCTCCCTGATCTCCTGCAACATCTCCATCATGTCAGAAGGTGGGAGTGAAGGACCAACCGCATGCAAAGGACCAGCCTCAGGTGCAGGAGCCGCCTCAGAAGAAGTGCCAACTCCAGCCGCATGTGTAGGGGAAGGCGGTGGTATCGAGTCGACATCCATATACATACGGTCATCATCGTCGACAGGATCCACACGAGCTCTAGCAGCGGCAGCAGCGGCCTCGGCGTCAGCCATCTCGATGCGAGTGTGAGGGCGCACCATCGCGTTCCTCTCCTCATCACTGACCTGGGCATCCCGCATACCCATCATGCAGATAGCCTCCCAATCTAGAGGCGACGAGAAGGTCTTCTCCTGAATCTTCTCATCTACCAGGTCAACCCCCAAACGGGTCAGTAGAACTGTAATCATGCATCCACAGGGTAGATTACCCCTATGATCGGACAATGTAGCACTAATCGTGGTCCGCATGATGATGTAAGGAAGGCGAACCGGCCTGCAGTGCGAATCTTGTATATCAAAAACTGGGTCAGCCGAGAAACCCTCTCATAGTGCCCACTCTGCGGGATCGGATTATGCTTTGGATAATCTTACGGGAAGATCCGTGGAGCTGGACGCAGTAATGGCTCTCTCATCCGCCAATGATCAGGTCGTAATGGCCGATTGTCGATCTCTGCCCCCATCTCCATAGAAACAAATTGTGGCTCTCCAGGCGCACAGTACACCATGGGGCCGTCATAAGGTATGCCCAACAGATCGGCCAGTTGTCGATAATCAAAAGAAATGTGTACCCCTTTAACGTAACTGGTGATGCGCAACTCCTGACCATGCTCAACGTCATTGTAATTCCCCACCACCTGGAGATTACAATAGAACTGGCGCACCAAATCCGGACATGTGCACGCGTCGTAGGTGATGACAGGGAGCCACCCCATATCACCAAATGCCCTCTCTACGTTGAACAAGGCTAGCTCAGCCAAGTTCACCATACGACCACCCTCTACTTTCTTACGGGCATAGTCGGCATACTGTGCCTCGGCTTCATTAGAACGGAAGCGAAGTGGATCACGCACTCTGGGTATCTTGGTACGAGCCATGGTATCTGCAGATAAGAAAGAGAAAGGGAGACAAGGGGTTAATAGGGCGAACATCCAAAATTTACGAGGTAAGTTGCCCAAAAGGCTCACTTTTCACCATACACGTGGGCGGGAGGACTTACTTAGGTTCCAACACACCCTACGACACTCACACAGTAGGAAATGGAAACCCACGAAGACCAATTTGAAGAAATTTCAAGAAAATGAAAATTTTGACAATTAGGGCAAAAATGATAAATTTTTGAGTTTCTCGATAACCAACCGATGAAATTCAAAAATTTTTGAGGGCTTTCGTTCCTCGAGATACCAATAACAAAAGCCCCCAATAAAAATCAAATTTTTACGGTTGAAAAAAGTTTAATTTGAAAAATACAAGTTAAATGGATAAAAACCTAGAAAAGAAAACCTAAAAACAGGTAAAAATGAGAGAACATACCTGTATGGATGACGTGGACGTCGAAACCCGGAGTCAAACCGACCAAAAACAGTGGAGTGGCACTGTAGCAACTCAGAGGGGAGAGACGAGTCGAAACGGGAGGGAAATAATAAGAAATGACCCAAAATCGGATCTTAAAATCTGATTTTTAGTCTAAGGGTCGGACAATTCGACTAGAACAATCGACCCTCGAATCGACCCTCCCATCGACTCTCGGCTCTCGGGAATCTGACAGAAAACTAAGGGTCGGAACTGAGGGTCGGACACCCATCGACCCTCACATCGACCCTCAGCTCTCGGGAAGAACAGGTTATTCCCAGGGTCGGATACTAAGGGTCGGACAAACCATCGACCCTGCATAGAAAAGACAATATTTTTCTATAAAAATGAGCTGAAAATTGAAATTTTATATCGGTTAGCGTGCCTACATGAAGTACAAATGATTGTCTCACATATTTGATGATTTCAGGCACCACCAATCATAGAAGGAATTATGTCTGGACGTAGGGTAATCCGACAAAACCGAAATGCAGTTCCACCACCACCACCCGTGGAGGAGACCAGTCAGGAAAATAATTATGCACCGGGTAATCCAGAACAGGCAAACCCTACAAATTTGCCACCCCCACCACCAGAGCTAACAACCGTGGTGATGAATCTGGCTCAGCAGCTGCAACAGATGCAACACGCACAAGCTCAGATGCAAGTTGCGATGGGTGTTATGTTCCAAGCCACTCAAGCTGCACCTATGCAGACAGGACAAGCCAGTGCAGCACCGGTGGGTAACCACCCAGCACCTCAGACACCTCAACAACCTGCTGCACAGATTCCAGTACAAGCTCCGGAAGCAGCTCAGGTTAATTACCAGTATCCATCCCATATGTTTGGGGCATATCCCCAAAATTAGTTGGATCACTCTCGATTGGTGGAGAGATTTTTGAAGATGAAGCCTAGGGAATTTAATGGCAAGCCGTCTGATCCATTATGGCCAGCACACTGGATAGACGAGATGGAGAGAAATTTTCTCATGATGACTATTACAGAAGAAGAAAAAGTATTATGTGCCACCTTCATGCTCAAAGGCGATGCACATCACTGGTGGAAGTCTATCCGGGACTATCTATTGACCAAGCACGCCCAACTGACTTGGGCCGTTTATAGAGAAGCTTTCTTCGAGAAATATTTTCCACGAAGCTTCATAGATTCTATGGAGAAGGAGTTTCTGAGTCTATATCAGGGGCAGATGTCAATGGATGCGTACCAACAGCGTTATGAAGAGCTGTTTTTCTTCGCACCACTGAGTATGCAAGAAGAAGAAACCAAAACCCGTAGGTTCGTCACGGGACTGAGAGGAAGCATCAGAGAGCATGTTCGGGGCTTAGAAAAGAAGATTTATAATGAAGCTGTCCAAATAGCTCGAGTTATTGAATCGAGCCAGAAGGAGAGTTATTTCACACAAAATCGGGGTATAAAAAGGCCGGCTGAAAGTTCTTTTAACGGAGGCAATAACAAGACATATAAGCCTTTCCGCCCTCAGAATTTTAATGCTGCAACTAAGACTACTCCAGGGACTCAACCTCAGCCAAAGCCGAATTCTGAAAGCCTGAAGTGTTACAACTGCAACCAACCGAGACATATGGCAATGGAGTGCCCTAAGCCCAAGAAGCAATTCCATCAGGGACGGGTATATGCTGTTACATCCGAGGATGCGGCTGCATCACCCGATGTGGTCACAGGTATGACTGAAACTTTTTGAAGTTGTAATTACATTGTGTGAGCATGTAGACTAAGTTAAAATAAATCACAGGTATCGTACCTATAAATGACGCACCTGCCAGAGTACTCTTTGATTCAGGAGCTACTCATTCATTTAAATCTGTGTCATTCGAAAAGAAGATAAACTTACCCATCAAAACATTAGACTACAAATTACTTGTACGGTCACCGATGGGGCTAGAAGTGGAATTAGAGAAAGGATATGGACCATGTCCAGTCAACATTGGTGAGAAAACCTTAGATGCAACCTTGGTACAACTTGAGATGACAAACTTTGACGTCATCTTGGGAATGGACTGGTTAGCTCGGCATTCTGCGTACCTACTATGCACCGAAAAGAAGCTAACATTTAAAGACCAAGCAGGAGCAGAATTCAGTTTTACGGGAACCAAACTTCCCCGTAGACGCAAGCTCATACTCTCAGCACTAAAGGCTAAGAGATGCCTTGAGAAAGGGGCAGTCGGATATCTAGTATCAGTGGTCGACCTAACCAAGGAAGCACCACAAATGGAAGATATTGAAGTCGTGCGGGACTATCCCGACGTATTTTCAGAGGAACTACCAGGATTACCACCCGACCGAGCCACAGAGTTTGTGATAGATCTGATACCTGGAGCCGCACCAGTATCAAAAGGACCTTATAGAATGGCTCCTACGGAACTGAAGGAACTGAAGGTGTAACTACAAGAACTACTAGACAAGGGTTATATTCGACCCAGTATATCACCATGGGGAGCGCCGGTGTTATTCGTGAAGAAGAAGGACGGTAGTGTTCGATTATGCATCAACTATCGGGAGTTGAACAAACTAACAATCAAGAATCGATATCCACTACCACGGATCGATGACTTGTTCGATCAGTTGCAAGGAGCAAAAGTATTTTCTAAGATCGATCTTCGATGGGGCTATCATCAATTGAAGACTAAAGAGGGTGATATTCCTAAGACAGCTTTCAGGACCAGATATGGACATTATAAGTTTTTTGTCATGTCTTTTGGATTAACAAACGCACCAGTAACTTTTATGGAACTAATGAACTGGGTTTTCCACGACATGTTGGATACGTCGGTTATAGTATTTATTGATAATATATTGGTATACTCCAAGAACAAAGATACTCATATCAAGAACCTAAATGCTGTCCTACAGCGTTTAAGGAAAGAGAAGCTATATGCCAAATTTTCAAAGTGTGAGTTTTGGCTAAGTGAAGTCGCCTTCTTAGGCCATGTAGTATCCGCTGAAGGAATCAAAGTGGACCCCAGCAAGATCGAGGCTATTGTAAAGTGGAAAGCACCAAAGAACGTTTCAGAAATCAGAAGTTTTCTGGGTCTAGCTGGTTATTATCGGAGATTCGTAGAAGACTATTCCCGGATTGCCGTATCTTTCACCAGTTTGACTAAGAAAGGTGAAAAATTCGTGTGGACCGATAAATGTGAGAAGAGTTACCAAACGCTGAAGACCAGATTGATATCTGCTCCGATTTTGACTATTCCCGTTCCAGGACAGACATTTACTTTATACACTGATGCGTCGGGACTGGGATTGGGATGTGTGCTTATGCAAGGAGAGCAAGTGATTGCTTATGCTTCAAGACAGTTAAAGGTACATGAGAAAAATTATCTCACTCACGATCTGGAGCTAGCGGCAGTAGTACATGCGGTCAAGATATGGAGACATTACTTATACGGGGAGAAATTTCAGATTAAGTCGGACCATAAAAGTCTTACTTATCTATTTAATCAGAAGGAATTGAATATGAGACAAAGAAGATGGCTGGAACTATTGAAAGACTATGATTGTAATATCCAGTATCATCCGGGAAAAGCGAACGTAGTAGTAGATGCGTTAAGCCAAAAAGCAATGATAAAATCGCAAGGAGAGGTCAGCACAACCGCAGCAATGTGTACCATCGAAATGGTTTTCAATCACGACAATGAGCAATATGTGATAGACGCAACGGATGAGTTAACCAACCAAGGGTTCATTCATCGATTTTCAAATATGTTCGCTGCATTGAAGATTATACCAGACATAATGGAGGAAGTGAAGACAACTATCAAATCGGATCCTTATTTGAGAACAGTACAAGAAGATATCGAGAAAGGTAGGACTAACCCTGAGTTCACCTTGGACAAAGAGAAGGTACTGAAATACAAAGGAAGAATATGTATACCTGAAATAGAAAGTATGGACAATAGACACCGACTGATGAAGGAAGCCCATACCACCATCTATTCGATACATCCTGAAAGTACAAAAATGTATCATGATCTAAAGAAACTACAGTGGTGGAGGGGAATGAAAGCAGATGTAGCCAAGTTCGTGTCTCAATGCCTAAATTGTCAGAAAGTAAAGGCTGAACGACAAAAACCCGCAGGACTGTTACAGTGTGGATAATATTGTTCGATTACATGGTGTTTCAGAAAGCATTGTGTCTGATAGAGATCCACGATTTACTTCCAAGTTTTGGGGGGGACAACAAAAGGCTATGGGTACAACATTGAAGTTCAGTACTGCATTCCACCCACAGATAGACGGACAGTCAGAGCGTATAATTCAGATTCTAGAAGATATGCTAGAGCATGTGTAATTGATTTCAAAGGATCATGGGACGAAAAGTTACCATTGATCGAGTTCGCTTATAACAATAGCTATCAGGCTACTATACAGATGTCACCTTATGAAGCACTGTATGGCAGAAAGTGTCGAACTCCTTTGTTTTGGAATAAAGTTGGAGAACATAGTATTGTTGGGCCAGAATTTGTTGAAGAGACTTGTCGAGTGGTCAACATTATCAAGGAAAGAGTAAGAACAGCTCAGAACCATCAGAAGCAATATGCAAATACTCGACGCAGAGATCTTGAGTTCGTCGTAGGTGATAAAGTATTCTTGAAAGTATCACCTATACGAGGATTGAAAAGGTTCGGGCAGAAAGGGAAACTAAGCCCAAGATATGTCGGGCCATACGAAATTTTATCTAAGCGTGGAAAAGTGGTTTATCAGTTAGCACTACCACCATCTATGTCAAGTGTGCATGACGTATTTCACATTTCCCTATTGAAGAAATATGTCAAGGATCCAACGCACGTTTTGACCGAAGACTAACCTGATTTGACTGAAGATTTAACCTTTGAAGTAACGTCAACTGAAATCACCAGCCGAAAGGTTCAACGTCTACGCAACCGAGATATCTATTATGTTAAGGTCACATGGAAAAGTAGAGACATGGAAGAAATTACATGGGAAAAAATAAATGCTATGCGAAAGCAATACCCTCACTTATTTGATTCAAAAGGTACGTACAATTTCGAGGACGAAATTTTTATAAGTAGGGGGGAGTTGTAAGACCCGGGTCAATCTAACCCGGTCTTACCACCTTGAACCAGGTTTACCCGTCATGGTTGAGTCAAATGGACCAAGGGTGTGAAGGAGATCGAGATCTCAGGTATCAAATCGACCCAAAAATACTTAATTTGAAGGGAGGGTCGCATACCCAGCTAAGCAGGGTCGGACCTCCCAAAGCAGAAAGTCAGACCCTCAATTTTGAAGGGAGGGTCAGACATCTTGAACCCTAGGGTCGACAGGATCATCGACCCTCGGTTACCGTAGGAAATAGAATTAGGAAATTTTCTAATTTTCGATTGGGATTATTTCCTAATCTCAAAGGGACTTATTTTAGGATGTTCCTACTCTATTTAAAGGACGTCCCTAAGCCTCTTTCACTCCTTTTACAACCCTAATTGAATTGAGAGAAAGAGAAGAGAAGGAGAAGAGGAAGAAGAGAAACAAGGAAGAGAATTTAGCCAAAAGAGAAGATTTGTAGAGAAGGAGTATTCTTCTCAGGTATGGATACTAATTCCATGATTTTTTACAGACCTTAGGTTAGCTATTGATGAGAGTGTGATCTCAGAGAAACCCAAACCATCAACCCATGGTTAGGTTTTCATGGAAAACCATAGGAGAATGCATGAAAGCTATCTAGGTGGGTTATACATGGTTTCAGACCATGGAATGAATGTAGAATGGAAAGTAGGAGCAAGACATAGGATCCCAAGCACGAAGAATGGACTAAAAGAGGGAATTGGACCAAAGTGCACCGAGGGTCGCACCGAGGGTCGATGAGCATCCGACCCTAGGTGATCCTGACCATCGACCCTCAGTGTTCGGGAAGTTCAGAGTTTGGGAGGGTCGCACCCAGGGTCGATCACGACTCCGACCCTATCTCCGACCCTCAGTTGACAGAATAGTTTTTAAATTCAGAATTAATTCTAATTAAATTCTATCGACTTTGTTAGGTCTTCCAGTAATATAATAACAATATAAAGGTGATTCTAAAGCTTGGAAGAGTAGCTATTAACAAGCTAAGGTGAGGAAATAGAACTCTAAACTAATTGATTAATAACAAACTGTTTTCTATTTCTTGAGTCCAATGTCATGCTTGATTCTATGCGACTATGCTTGTAATGTGCATACAACATGTCATCCAATATTTCTATTACTTGTTCATGCATATTTATTTTATTGTTTATAACATGATGATGATGATGATGATAGGAATAGGCATGTGATTGTATGTGTGTGGTTGGTGTACTTGATGCGAGCGAGTATCAGGGGAGGTGTGATGAAAACGTCAATAAACGTTAACCTTTGGCGGGTCTCAGCACTTTAGCTCTATCTCTAACTCAAGTCTTGTGCATTAGCATCGTCATATCGCCATTACTTTAGCAGAACTATTATGTCGTAGAGTATCAGAGGAGGTGGTCTCGGTCCTTGTAGTCTCTGACTCTACCGGGGGGTCTTAGCTCTATCTCTATGGACATTCTGAGGGATGCTGAGGTAAGGCCTTGGATACACTGTTTGGTATTAGGATTGGTTAGTTGCGAGTCCAGTTTGCAAGCCCTCGCTAACAGGGGCTTACGTGTTGGTATGGTATTATATAGCAATAAACGTTAACCTTTGTTGTATAATGTCATGATTAGGGTGGATGGGGGCGACGATAAACGTTAACCTTCGGGTGGACTTCCACATTTTGCGTATAGAGGCGGGATCAATAAACGTTAACCTTTGACCACCCAACCTTTCTATTGCGCATTGCAAACTATAAACCAGACCAAAGATATGAATTGACTGCATGCATATGTATTGTTGCATTGTTTTGTCTACTCACTGAGCCGTGATGTGTGCTCACCCCTCGACGTCGAATATTTTTAGTTGATGATGCAGGTTATACAGTTGAAGAATACATGAATGCTCCAGCGTACGAGAACGTGGCGGCAATGGAAGCTGAAGCTGAAGTAGATACACATGACTCCTCTTGCGAGTGCAACTCCTGTGTATTCGACTAGATTTTCTTAGTTTTCTTTATTTGGATTTAATAAAGACATGTATTTGATAATTAATTATGTCTCAGTTGATACAGAATAATTTTGCTATTTACTATTACTATCACAGTAGATCCTCAGTTTATTTTATTATAAGATTTTCGCTATTGTGTATTTACTCTGATTATGATTACAGATGTGTGTAAGTTTAGATAACGCGGGGATAGCCTACTTGAGATCCTGGCTAAACCATTGATTTGCTAGCGGTTCATCACACCATTCTGAACAGTGCGGAATTGGGGTGTGACATTAATCCTTCAATGTTCAAACCATTTTCCTATCCTCATGTTCAACTCTTTCTGATGAAGAGATAAATATGACTCTTAACCTAAAATTATTCTTCATTTAGATAATGTCTCTAAGTCTTGATTGCATAATTCATCACCAGTAACTCCAATCATGAGTTGGGTAACTCTTCTTATGCTCTTTCAATTTTCTTAAAGTATAAGAAATCGCTTATTTACCTTACATCAACCCGCATCCTAGATCCAATCCGAAAGTTCCAATGGATAGGGTAAAAGGTTTCCCTGGTGCCGAAACGATCAAGATGGGAGCTGATATCAATCTTACTTTAGAATCTAGAAATATTCTTCACCCTTGTCAGTCAAATTAAACTCCTCTCCTTTCCTGGTTAGCTTGGTAAGAGGTATTGCGATCTTAGAGTGGTCCTCCAAAAATCGTCTGTAATAACCAGCCAAACCCAAGAAACTTCTGATCTTCGCAATATTCTGTAGGTGTTTCTCACCATATGTTTACTTCTATCTTAATAGGGGCCAGTTTATTCCTTTTTATGATGCTACGTGATCTAATAAGATCACTTTGTTTAATCAGGTCACATATTTTTTGGACTTGGTATAAAGCTTTTCACTTCTCAGCTGTTGTGGAGTTGTTCTAAAATCCGTTGTATGAGTTGCTTCATTCTTGGAATAAACCAAAATATCATCTATGAAAACTATGACCGACGTGTCCAACATGTCATGAAACACACAGTTCATCCGTTCCACAAAAGATGTAAGGGCATTGGTTAATCCCAATGTCATAATCGAGAACTCATAATGTGCAATCCCGATTCTAAAGGTATCTTCGAGATATCACTGTCCAAATTCTTCAGCTGTTGATACCTTGACCGAAGATTAATCTTAGAATTTTCCTTTGCTCTTTGCAACTGTTTAAACAAGTCATCGATCCGAGGTGATAGATCTCGATTCTTGATCGTGAGTTTATTCGATTCTCGGTAGTCTATACGCAGACAACACTATCATCCTTCTTCTTCATGAATTGGCGCTCCCCATGATGCAATACTTAGCCGATTAGAACCCTTATCTAATAACTCTTGTAGTTGAGTCTCAATTTCTTCAACTCCGTAGGAGCTACTCTACAGGTGCCTTTGACACAAGTATCGTCCTTGGTAACAAGTCGATGACGAACTCGGTCGCACGATCAGGTGGTAACCCAGTAAGTCTCCTGGAAACGCATCAGGAAATTTACACATCACCTCAATATCTTCCATCTGTGGTACTTCTTTGGTAACGTGTACCGCAGATACCATGTATCCAACTTCTTTCTCTTCAAAGCATCTCTTTGCCTTTAGCATAGAGAGGATCAGCTTTCTCTTCTTAGGCAACATGCTTCCACTAATACCAAATTATGTGTCGTCTTTATTTTTGAATGATAATCTCTTCTATGCACAAAATCACTTGTAGAGTGTTGAGACAACCAGTCTATTTCCAAGATGACGTCAAAGTCTACCATCTCAAGTCGACTCAGGTTGCATCCAAATTATGTTCATCCAGAAGATTTGGACATTGTTCGTAACACTCATCCCATACAACATCTAGTCCAAAGGGCTCGAACTAGCAAAATCTGGTATAAGGTCTTAAGAACTTGTCTAGTTCCTTCATCTCTTATGATTTTCAAAGACTATTGCTAACAATCTTATATCTTGAAAAGTTCATTAGCTTATATTTCCTTTATCACTTCTGTTCTATCCTGATCTCTCTTTCATATACTTCAAAAATATCTTGTGGTTGTTACTTCATTACATATCCCAAGTCTATCTATAAGCATTAGGGTATATGCTTATGAGTTCATTAATTCAGCCAAACTCTTTTGGTCTTTACTTAGTCATATCACTCAACATTGGGCATAACTCAATTATTACTTATACTAATCCGAATACTATCAATGCCACGATTTTTGACTTTATCCTTGTATTCACTCTTAGACTTGTCTTTAGGAATATTCTGCCTTGTCAAAATTCAAACCGATATAGCCATCTTTAACTCTACTAGGGTGCTATCTATTTCTTTATTGGCTACCCTTGATAGTTCTCACATTTTTTCATGCACTCTTTTATAGACATGATTCATATCCATCCATTTAGCAATCTCAAAATAAATTCTCCATCACTTCATCTGAGTTTCATTGGCTATAGCATTTAATCTGAATCCAATCATCTTTCTTCTAATAATTCCATTATCACTAATCATCTTTATCAACAAAGGTCAGGGAGTGTATGAATCAAAATGTTCATCCAAAAGTGATTCAATTCCTTCCGTCGATTTAGCATAATGACAAACACTTGCTTTATCTGGTGAACTTAGGTTTAAAGAATCAGGAGTAAATCTGTAGTAATCCAATCGGCATCAAAAGATCGTTAAGTTGCACGGTGGTCCAAATACATGCAATAAAGGTTTTACAATTCTTAACCTCATGGTTACAGGTTTTATCGAATATATAATGCCATTGGTCAAGGCACTAGAAGAGTAAATCTGGAGAAAGATTTCGTACATCGATAAATCAAGTATAAATCAGTAGATATATGCTCAACATGATTAAACATTTAACTATTCATTCAGTTCATATCTCTGTTCATGTTGTTGATCATGAGAGTGGTTCAGATTGGTATAATCAGGACTAAGATTAAAGAAACAATATCTATAACTTCAATTGACAGGTTAAATCAAGAAGGTATCCTGTCAAGGTACGAAAATTAAAATCTGATATGTGCATCCTCTATAATCATAAGAGTAAATCAATAATGCACCACATCCTATATAAACCTATCTACTTATATGACCATAATAGATTTGATCCTTTGCTGAAAATGTCCGAGGTATCATCTTCAGAAGACTTTCTTCAATCCTAGTTGGATCATTCTGTCATGATGCAACTATCCCATACATCGGTGGCTGATAAGGTTAACCACCTTGATACCCTGCTTGTTTTGCACCAAACTTCTGCACTGGGGTGTGCATTACTGGGACTTGCTATATGATAGGTACTGTGTGCTAACATGTAGTGGGGTACAATGTCGTTACTAGTTGGCACCGTACTTGGTTTGACTCGGAGGTGTTGATGTAGCATCGATAACTTGGGTAGTGATTTACATAGCAACTTGCATAGTCGGTCTCATCTGTTGTTGCTCTTGTATTTTATTGGGTCAAGTTTATGTCAACCATAACCAAGGTACTTAGTAGTCCAGGTGGTTGGCTGGAGTGGCCTGGTTGTTCATTTCCTCTTATTTGCTCTAATCTGATTACCAACTCAGTTGAGTTTTCATTGCCCGTTCTCGAGCCAGATAGTGGTTGGGTCTAGTTGCAACATCCTCTTCTTGCTTAGTGGGCAATAGATCAACTTGTAATGGATCTCACTCTGAGTCTCCACGTCACCCAGGAGTATAGCTTAAGCTTCTTTATAGTTGCTCTTATTCTTAATGTGTGGCCATTATTCTCTTATCTCCGTCGGATTTAGCCCGAGATCTTTTCCTTTACCTTTGCGGGGAATTAGGCATTACTAGCCATTTTCTCCTTCCTCTGTCCTACATCGAGTTTCACATCTTATGAGTACCAACTCGGTATTCTAATTTTCTGCTTTACAGAAGCTCCCTTCTTGCTACTATATTATATCCTTGTATACTTGGATAACTACCCAACTTATAGATAATGCCCTATATTATTTATTTATTAGGATAATTTTGGTCTTCTCTTTCTGTTTGATTGTATATATATGGTTCCACCTTTTTTATGTACATTATTGTCTTGTAAAGTTCTGACTCAACCAACACAGGTGCTTATTGTGTGTTTGTATTAAAGCTTTTAAATTATCCTAACTCAGTTCATGGACTCTAGTGGAAGTATTTAGGTTTCATGGGAAGGCCTGAGAGAGCTCTGATACCAAGTTGTCATACCCCAATTCTGGACCATTCGAAATGATGTGATGAACCGTCAATAAACCAACGATTCAACCAGGATCTCACAATAGGCTATCCCACATATGATAAACCAAAACACATTCCACATTAATAAGAGGTAATAAAGTAAATAGCGAAAGTCTTACAGATAATGAACTGAGGTCTAATCATGATAAATAATTAATATTTCATCTATTTCCAAGTAACCAAAACATAATTTAATACATATTACAATATCCAAATATGCAAACTAAACACTACGCGTGTCCACCGTTGAAACACTCACTTAACGAACCATATTCGTCCTCCACAGCTTGCTCATCATAATCGCCACATGTTCATATGTTGGCGTGCCGACATAATCTTCAATCATAGTACCTGCAACATCAGAAACTAAAAAGAATTGTGCGCGCGAGGGTCAGCTCTCCAACTTGAGCTCAGTGAGTAAACAAAACAATGCAACAATACATATACATGCAGTCAATTCATATCTTTGGTCTGGTTTATAGTTTGCAATGCGCAATAGAAAGGTTGGGTGGTCAAAGGCTAACGTTTATTGACCCCGTCTCTATACACAGGGTGTGGAAGTCTGCCCGAAGGTTAACGTTTATCGTCGTCCCCATCCACCCTAATCATGAACATTATATAAGAAAGGTTAACGTTTATTGCTATATAGTGCCATACCAACACGTAAGCCCCTGTTGGCAAGGGCTTGCAAACTGGGCTCGCAACTAACCAATCCCAATGCCAAACAGTGTATCCAAGGCCTCACCCCAGCATCCCTCAGAATGTCCATAGAGATAGAGCTAAGGCCCCCCGGTAGAGTCAGAGACTACAAGGACCGAGACCACCTCCCCTGATACTCTACGACATAATAGTTCTGCTAAAGTAATGGCGATACGACGATGCTAATGCACAAGACTTGAGTTAGAGAGAGAGATAAAGTGCTAAGATCCGCCAAAGGTTAACGTTTATTGACGTTCTCATCACACCTCCCCTGATACACTTACAATCACATGCCTATTACTATCATCATCATCATCATCATGTTATAAACAATAAAATAAATATGCATGAACAAATAATAGAAATATTGGATGACATGTTGTATGCACATTACAAACATATTCACATAGAATCAAGCATGGCATTGGACTCAAGAAAAGAGAAAACAGTTTTGTTATTAACCAATTAGTTTAGAGTTTTGTTTTCTCATCTTAGCTTGTTAATAGATCATCTTCCAAGCTTTAGAATCACCTTTATAATGTTATTATATTGCTAGAAGACCTAACAAAGTTGATAAAATTTAATTAAAATTTATTCTAATTTTTCTGTTAACTGAGGGTCGGAGGTAGGGTCGGAGTCATGATTGACCCTGGGTGCGACCCTCCCCCTAATCTGAACTTCCCGAGCACTGAGGGTCGATGCTAGGGTCGGATCTGCCATCGACCCTAGGTGCGACCCTCCATGTTTTGAGTCGAAAATATCAGATTTCGTTCTCTCTTTCATGGTTGGGTCCTATGGCTTACTTCCACAATCCATTCTATACATGTTCTATGGTTTAGAACTATACTTTATTCACCTACATGGTTTTAATGATGTCCTCCATGGTTTTTCATGAAAACCTAACCATGGATGGATGATTTGGGTTTCTTCTAAGTCATATCATCTTCATAAACCATTCTAAAGTCTTAAATAAATCATGGGGAACGTATCCATACCTTAGTTTTGCTGAGATTCAGAGTTCCTCTGAATTTCCTCTTCTTCCTTAGCCTTTTCTTCAAATTTTCCTTCTCTTCTTCTCTTCCTTCTCTTCTCTTTCTCTCAATCCAATTAGGGTTGTAAAATGAGTGAAAGTGGCTTAGGGACGTCCTATTTATAGGGCAAAATCTCCCAAAATAAGTCTCATTGAGTTTAGGAAAGGTTCCAATCGAAATTAGGAAGGTTTCCAAATTTTTGGTTCATGCTGTTTTTCTCGAATACCGAGGGTCGATGGGAGGGTCGATGGGAGGGTCGGACAACTCATAGACCCTGTGACCCATGGTTGAGGGTCGATGGTGAGGGTCGATGGGAGGGTCGGACAACTCATAGACCCTGTGACCCATGGTTGAGGGTCGATGGTGAGGGTCGATGGGAGGGTCGGACCTGCCTGTTAAAACCTGCGACCCTACCCTCATTTTGACTATTTTTGGGCAAATTTTCATATTGGGTCTTGGTTTTTCTTTACACATTTGGTCCACTTGGCTCGACCATGATATGTAGACGGGTCCCGACACAAAATATAAGGTTAGGCCAGGATCGTGGCGTGCGGGTCTTACACGCTGCACACCACGCTTAACCCGCACCCACGGGAAGCAAATAATAATTTTTTTTAGGCTTATAAATTTACCTTACAATTTTCCCCCACTAGCTAGGTATTCAATAATTTGCACCTACGCTAGCATACAATAAATTGAAAGCATAAATAGATAAAGAATTGAGAATCTCACAAACAATTCTTTTGAATGGCCAACAATCTCTCTGAAGCTTCACACTACTCTCAGGTACTTTCCAACAGTCTTCAATGTTGATAGAGATCGATTCACAGAGCACACCTTGCTCATAGGCTTCAAATCTCTTCCACACAACCCATAATCATCATGAATATGAAAATAAAAGCTCTACTGACCTCTCACAGGGATTTAGCACTCCATTGATGCACAGAGAAGAGGTAATTGGTGATTGATCACTCTCGCAGGCACAAAACCCTAGAAAAACCCTTTGTTAAGCTTCAAAACCCTATTTTCGATTTTTCTCTGCACTATTACGACTACCAACGATGCCCAATGTATAGAGCGTCAAAAAATATGGAAACTGCAACTTGAACGGACTGATTTGGAGCTCGGATGAAGAAGTTATGGCAGTTTGAAGTTCGGCCAATCACAGATAAGAAAAGAGAATCTTTCCTTTTATAACCTCGCACCCGCGTCGCACCGTAGCCGCGCCGCCGATGCGCTGTTGCGATATGATTGGTCGATCAAAGAATCTTCAGCACGGACCGTCAGATTGACTTCAAAAAGGCGGGATTGAATCTGAGTCCTTGGATCTGGAGAAATCACGCCTCCGAAAATCGAAGATCATGTGAAGCGCTGGATCAGAATCTCTTCCATCATCGCACGATGAACGCGCCACACCGAACAAGGCTCCGATTCCGTGAAACACGAACCACCTTTTTAAACTTCCTCCATCCAACCAGAAGCCTCGCGATGGAATCTAAACGGAATCTTCGCATCACACCTTAGCCCGCAACTTTGAAAGCCATCCATTAGGAATCTAGCCTACGTGGCTTCATTTGGGTGGCCGATTTCTAATCTTCTTCTTTTTTCTTGACGAAATTACCCCTTAATAACTTGTCAAAGGCCGAAATTGCCCCTTAACAACCTGTGAAATGACTTTTTCGAGCGATCCGACAGAAACTGCAATATCTCGCTCATCCGCCGTCGAAATTGAGTGATTCAAGTTGCGTTGGAAAGATAACTCGACGCTCTACATCTTTCCACTGTCGGATTTCCATGAACCTGCTGCGGGACTCACCTAAAATATACCTAAAGTTAAAACTCTATCAAACCATGGAATTTGAACCCGAAACTTTGCGTGAATGCATGCCAAGTGCTGTGGGCTGCCGTGTTGGCATGTCACCTTGCCACCACACCTGTGGGTCCCACTCACATTTTTTCCACTCTCCTATTTCTCTCTCTTCTGATTCTGTCTCTTCTTTCTCTCTCTTGAATTTCTCTCTTCAATGCCACAACACCAGAAACATGAGAAACATGAACCTGATCAGAAAAGCTTCAAGAACACTATCGCATCATCAGAAACTCGGCAACATCACCAGTAGGGTCCACAGACACTCTCTCTCATCAAAATCAGTGTAAAATCTCATTTAACTCATTGTAAGTCATCTGAAACACATGTAGAACACTGTAGAACACACAAGCGAAGTTGCCACATCTGTGCCATTGTATTGACACTCTCTCCTACACTGACATTCTCTCTCCTCATTTCTCTGACTGAATGCTCACAAACACTGTCACATCAGTTAAGTTGCCAACAACGACAACATAAAGTCCAACAATAACAAATACTGTAAATTTTACCATAAGATATTCTATACAATTTATAATATTGGTAAGGGAAAAAGATCAACAACCTGGTAGGTTAGGGATTCTTTCCCTGTTTTCTATGCATGCACTCTCACATAGCTAACATTAATTTCTCTCTCCTCTCTGACCTTGTGAATCCCCTACAAGATCTCCTACTGATGATACTGTTAGCTAGATAATGATCATGCTAGATTGAGCATGATCGTGATAAGATCTTCTATTGAAGGAAAGTTGGTTGGTGTGATTGATGCAAGATTGGTAATTTGATTGGTGGGTAGGTGATTGTGGTAAGATCTCTTATAGAAGGAAAGTTGAGTAGGCTGATTTGGTTGGTGTACAAATTGTATGGATTATATTACTATCTATGGATAGTTTTCCTTGTATTATTTCCTCTATTTAAAGGATAATAAACCTCCCCAAGAAGTATGAAGAACTTGGGGATTCTCACCGTGGAGTAGACTTCTGTGGTAGAAGTTTGAACCACGTAAATATTTTCTCGTCTTTCCTTTATGCATAAGTTAACATGGTATCAGAGCAGATACAGATCTGATCGTGGTGTTTAGGGCACTTTGTTCGCTCTCGTCGTGGTTTGCTGCCCGCATACTCTGATAAGTTGTTATTTTCTCTTGTTATTCTTTTAAATCATTTATCATGACTAGTTCCAGCACTGTTGAAAATAGTAAAACTAGTTCTGGTTCTCATGAGATGAATACTCGTCTCACCTCTATCCTTCTCACTGGCCGCAATTACTTGCCATGGTCAAGGGCGTGAATCTGTTGCCCTTGGAGGTCGTGCCAAGCTTGGTTACGTTAATGGTCAAATCAAGGCTCCTGCCTCTACGGATAATAAATTCCCTGATTGGGAAGCCAATGATAATATGGTCATGTCATGGCTTTTTAATTCTATGGAACCACAAATATATGAAATATTTGCTTATTCAGAAACATCTAAGATCCTTTGGGATTCCTTAAAGGACATGTATGGCCAAGTTGATAACTCCTCTCGAATCTTTGAGTTACAACAGGAGATTGCTCATGCTGAACAACCTCACAGTCAACCATTTACAGAGCATCTTGGTTCCTTAAAGAAAAAGTGGGATGAGTTACGTCAGTACCGCCCTCCTGCCCAATCAATTGATACTTACATTCAACGTGAAGAGCAGGATCGCATTTTTCAATTGTTGGCAAGTATTCGTCCTGAATATGAAGATCTTAAGCGTCAAATTCTTATGAGTGCTACTCTTCCTTCATGTACCAATGTCTGTGCGACTATTCAACGAGAGGAAACTCGTCGTCGTGTAATGAGCTCCAAACCTGTGATGAATGAATCCATTGAAAATTCTACTCACTCAGCCAATGGTCATGTTGCTATTGAGGGAAACACCCGTGGTACAGGTCGATCTTTCTCTCGAGGGAGAGGAAAAGGACGCAGTTCTCATGCACATTTCCATTGTGATCACTGTAATCGGGATGGTCATACCAAGGACAGATGTTGGTCTTTATATCATCACTTGCGTCCTCCCAAAGATAAAGGATCAAATACACCTCTTGCTGCTCAAGTTAGTTCGTCCACACCACAATTCTCGATTGAACAACTCACTGCCCAACTCCATCAGCTTATGCAGTCACATGGAACTCCCACTTCCACCACAAATTCTGTGACTTCCGCATCTGGTAATGCCTCTCTTGCTCTGTCCGTTTCTACTAAAGATTCTTTTATTATAGATTCGGGGGCTACTGATCATATGTGTTGCTCATCGTATTTTTTATCTGATATTCGTCATGATAATGGTCTTCGGCAATTTATTACCGTAGCTAATGGTGCAAAGGTTCCTATTGAAGGAATTGAAAAAATCAGCCTTTTTTCAAATACCGTTGATGTTTTATTTGTACCTTCTCTATCTTGTAACCTATTATCTGTCAGCAAGATTACTAAAGACCTACATTGCATTGTTATGTTTTTTCCCAACAAGGTCATATTTCAGGACAGGTTCACCGGGAAGACGATTGGTGAAGGTCGGTTCCTTCAAGGTGTTTACATTTTGGACTTTTCTCCTGCAGCATTGGTTGTTCAACAAAATCCATCTAAGGACTCACAGCTATGGCATTGGCGAATGGGTCACCCATCTGATTCTGTCCTCCATTCTCTTAATCCCTCATTGTCTCTTAATTTTAGTACTTGTGAGACATGTCATTATTCCAAGCAACATAGATTACCTTTCCCTACTCGTAATCATACTTTCACTGAATTGTTTGAATTAATTCATTCTGATATTTGGGGCCCTGCTCCAATTGACTCTCGGGATGGTTTTAGATACTTTGTCACATTTATTGATGATAAATCTAGATCTACTTGGTTGTATTTATTACGCTCTAAAAGTGAAGTGTTACAAGTTTTTCAGGAATTTTGTTGCATGGTTCAAACTCAATTTGATACTCCCATAAAATACTTGAGGACTGATAATGGCACCGAATATTCAATACCTCATTTGAGTCATTTCTTAAAGGTCTAGGTATTATTCACCAAACATCCTGTGTTGGTACCCCTCAACAGAATGGTATTGCCGAGCGTAAAAATCGCCATCTCCTTGAAGTAACACGATCACTTCTTTTTCATGGGCATATCCCCATGTCCTACTAGGCCGATGCTGTTCTCACCAGCTGTTACTTGATTAATCGACTACCAAGTCAAACCTTACACGCCAAATCCCCTATGGAGGTTCTTTACGGTCGCTCCATTGATATTTCCCACCTTCGTGTGTTTGGGTGTATTTGTTATGTTCATTCTCAAGCAGGTGGAAAGCTGGATCCTCGGGCTCATAAGTGCATTTTTTTGGGATATTCTTCTGTTAAAAAGGGTTACCGCTGCTATGATCCTTCAATTCGAAAAATGTACATTTCTCGTGATGTCTTTTTTACTGAACGTCACCTCTTCTTTCCTGGCAGGACCAAAATTCAGGGGGAGATTGATACTGACTATGGTGAATTTGCTCCTCCCATACCTATTGTACATGGTGACAATAGTGAATTTAGTGATCATAGTAATCATCCTATTGCAGATCATCCTCACCATGTTGAAGCCGTTCCTGCAGAAATAGAGACAGTTGAAGAAAGTCCCGATCTATCGATGCCAGTAAGAAGATCTACTCGGGTGTCACAACCTTCTACTAGATTACGAGATTACTTCACCTATCACACTGCTGAATATCCAATTCAACAACGTGTTTGCTATGACAATGTTTATTCTGAATTTTTGGCATTCTTGACAGCAGTTGATTCTCACAGTGAACCAATTAATTCTGCTGAGGCTAAGATCTCTTCTGTATGGATTAAGGCCATGAATGATGAGCTTTCAGCTCTTGATAGAAACCACACTTGGGACATAGTACGTCTACCTGTCGGAAAGCGTCCTATTGGCTGTCGATGGGTATACAAGATCAAGTACAAAAGTGATGGATCTATTGAAAGACACAAGGCAAGACTTATTGCCAAAGGTTATACACAAACATATGGAGTTGACTACAAGAAAACCTTTGCTCCGGTCGTGAAAATGAACACCGTGAGAGTGTTAATGTCGATGCGATAAATTGTGGTTGGTCTTTATTTCAAATGGACGTGAAAAATGCATTCTTGCAAGGAGACTTAGAAGAAGAAGTATACATGACCACTCCTCCTGGTCATCCCTTAGAACATCAAGCTGGAGTCGTGTGTAAGCTCAACAAAGCCATTTATGGGCTTAAACAGTCTCCACGGGCATGGTATGGTAAGTTGAGTACTGTTCTTATAAGTTTTGGCTTTCGTCGGAGTATGTCTGATTCATCGATGTTTGTTAGAAAGAACACCAACGGCATCATTGTTGTGTTGGTTTATGTTGATGACATTGTCATCACTGGTGATAATCTCTATGACATAGCGGCTCTCAAACAGTATTTGAATGGGAAATTTGACATCAAGGATCTAGGAAAATTACGGTACTTTCTCAGAATTAAAGTAGCCACATCGACTAAGGGTTTGTTTATCTCTCAAAGAAAGTATACTTTGGATCTCTTGAAAGAGACCGGCAAGCTCGGTGCCAAACATGTCGATTCCCCCATGGACTATAATAGTAAATTTCTCATTGATACTACTCCATTACAAGACAGCAGCCGCTTTCAACGGTTAGTGGGAAGATTAATATACTTAACAATTACCATGCCTGACATCTCTTATGCAGTAAGTTATGTGAGTTAGTTTATGCAAGCACCTACTGAAGGACATATGGAACTTATTGACCGCATCCTGCGCTACCTGAAATCTTACCCGAGAAGAGGTATTTGGATGCGGAAACATAATCACACGAGAATTGTGGGTTACACTGATTCTGACTGGGCTGGAAGTCCCTTAGACAGAAAATCCACTACTGGATTTTACACCTTTGTGGGTGGCAATTTGGTCACGTGAAAAAGTAAGAAACAACATGTTGTGGCTTGTTCTAGCGCTGAAGCAGAATACAGGGCAATGACTTCCACTACTAGCGAACTCGTCTGGCTTCGAGCTTTGTTACAGGAATTGGATCTTGTGACTTTTAACCGTCCGATGCAACTATATTGTGACAATCAAGCAGCCACTTATATTGCTTCTAATCCTGTCATTCATGAACGGACCAAACATATAGAGGTGGATTTTCACTTTGTGCGTGAAAAAGTCCAGGATAACACCATTGAAACTCCTTATATCCGGAGTGAGGATCAGCTCGCAAATGTGTTCACCAAAGCTCTACCCACAAAATCCTTTCACAAGATGTTGATCAAGTTGACCTCCGATGATATCTTCGCCCCAACTTGAGGGGGAGTGTTAGCTAGATAATGATCATGTTAGATTGAGAATGATCGTGATAAGATCTTCTATTGAAGGAAAGTTGGTTGTTGTGATTGATGCAAGATTGGTAATTTGGTTGGTGGGTAGGTGATTGTGGTAAGATCTCTTATAGAAGGAAAGTTGAGTAGGCTGATTTGGTTGGTGTACAAATTGTATGGATTATATTACTATCTATGGATAGTTTCCCTTGTATTATTTCCTCTATTTAAAGGATAATAAACCTCCCCAAGAAGTATGAAGAACTTAGGGATTCTTACCGTGGAGTAGACTTCTGTGGTAGAAGTTCGAACCACGTAAATATTTTCTCGTCTTTCCT
>CM053276.1:12480850-12532001 GCA_028583415.1 Protea cynaroides | reverse complement strand
AAATATTTTCTCGTCTTTCCTTTATGCATAAGTTAACAAATACCTTTTCCTATGTGTTCATTTGTGTTAAGTTTGGAAATTCCCTCAAGTCGACAGCTTATAAAACCCTTCTTCCCCCCCCCCCGCGTGTACACAATGTGTCAAATGATTTGATACCTTATATTTTTACTCTCTTAGTATGACACTTTTGTTTTTTAAATTTTTTTATTTTATGAGATTAACTACTATTATTACACTTGTCTATTCGAAACTGTGCAAGACAATTATAGCCCCTGACAATGGCATATTGATAGGTTCTCGAAAATTTGTGAAAAACTCTTTTTACCGAAAGCTTTTGAAAATATTTAAAATATGGTGCCACATTCCAAATGCAGTATAGAATATCAACGCTCCCCTTATGTAATGCATAAATATATATCTAGGCAACTTCTACCAGAAGCTAGCTTTCCTTTTCTAATTAATCAATCGTACATGAAGAATGAATCTAAGAATAAATCTTTGCAGGCTCGCTGTAATTTTGAGAACTGTAACCATTCTCTATTGATGGTGGGACTCCCTGACAGTTGTGAGAGTCCACTAAAAACATTCTCTTCCCTGTAATTAATTGCACCTAAGATTTAATTAGTTTGATCCCCTCTCTCTCTCTCTCTTACTTTTAGTAACACTCAATCACCCATCATTGATCATTGTACTCTCTTTTAACCAAAAAAATAAAATAAAATCGTTGTACTCTCTCAGAATCATTGTACTCTCTCAACAACAACAGCCTATCCTTCCCTTTGGGGCTCACTGGCAAAACAAGATATTTGTATCCTTGTAGGCATGCAATTATAAGTTACCAAAAAAAAAATAAAAAAGTAGGCATGCAATTATTCAAACGATCTGATTTGCTTTCCTTGGAACCAGCTTTCTTTTCTTGATAAACAAATGAGCTAGGAAGTTCAATTTCCCAATATCTGGTTTGGGTGGAAGTAGAAGCCTCACTATTACTTCACTATGCCATATTTTATATTTCTTTGTGGGTTTTAAGAAAAAAAATCAGGTATCCTTTAAAATAGTTTCAAATATCATCTATCATTCATATTTTTCAAAAAACATCAACTACTACCTATATATTTACTACCGTTAATCAAATAGATCCATTCCGTTAAACGAATCCCATTAATTGTTGATGTCATCTAAAATCGATTTTGAAATGAACAATAATACCTTTAAGAAAATAGACAGTAAACCCCAAATCTAGATCCCGTTTCTTCTACTTCTCAAGATCTATCCTTTCTTCTCAGATTATCTTCGCCGACAAGGGTGCAAGCCTTTTCTTCCCCGACGATAGCACAACGAAGCTTTGGCCGGCAGCAATCTTCGTCAAAAAAACTGAAATTTTAGTAGCTCTAGTAGTTTGAATTTCCAATTTATTTGAGAGGAAAAACCTGAAATTTTAACAAAGTTAAAAGGGAACTTTACCTTTCACAAACAAAAAACTAGAGATCTCTAAAGTTTGGGATTTGTGTAGCTTGAGCGAGAGCCTGTCCACTACAACGATTGGGGAAGGACGCGTTGACGATGGAGAGGTGCGGCAGAGAGTTGACAGATCTCTAGCTAAGCTTCCGTGGAAACGTCTTGTTAGCGGAGAGTTCACTAGAAGGACAAAGAGAGGTGGGAAATCGTTTCCGGCGAGAAGGTTCGATCAATCGCCTGGCAGGAGAGGTGACAACAATTCCATGAAACCGTCTCAGTTCATCATCATCATCACAGCACTAGGGACCGCCTGTGAAACCAGAAACCATTTTCTCTGCAAAACCATTTTCGTCCCGCCCCCAACTCCCTCTCTGCAAAATATGGTCTCCTTTCATCTTCATCTTCATCTTTGACGAGAGAGAGACGTTGGATATGAGCGAGAGAAAGGCCGCCATCTTCAAAAACAGATTCCTTTCAAAATGAGAGACTCTGTTTTTGGTCTCTGCCATCTACATTTTTGGTCTCCGCCATCTTCAAAACGAGAGAGCCGTTGAATATGAGCGAGAGAGAGAGGCAACCATTTTTTTTTTTTAAATAAAAAGTTAAGAATCATGCCCAAAGCTAAACACCCATCTGAACTTTTCAAGAATGAATATAGAGAGACCAAAATTTGGAGTAACATAAAAAATCAACCTATCATGAATCAGTAGCAAATCCAAGGAAAAGGAAGGTTTATGATTAAAAAAGAAAAGAAAAAAGAATGCAAATGTCATAGTTAATCAAACTTGCTTGAATCGCCTAGTGTAAATTTCGAGAGAGCAAAGAGAGAGACGCACCTAAGCCCATGGATCTCTCCCAATCACTTCTCCTCCTTGCACAGCCGCCGTCGTCAAGCCCTTACCAACATACTCTCTCATCAGCCGATAACCTAGAGTTCTTTCCCCCTCTGGTTCTTATTGTTATTATTTTTCTCTACAACCGATTTCTTCTTCTTTCTTTCACTTCCTCTCAATCCCGAGTATGCAAATGTCCAAACCCCTTTCAGAAATCGATCGGTTCCCTTTGTATTCCTCTCTTCTACTTCTTCTCTCTCTCTCTCTCTCTCGAATTTCTGCCAATACCCACTCTTTCTTCCTTTTTTCTCTGAAAAATCGAAAGACCAACACCCTTCTTTCCTCACTCAATCGCAACTCCCTCATTCAATCCATCACCGGTGGGACAATGGGGCCATCACTGGAGAGAAAATAAAAAATTTCTCTTGTCTTCTTCTCTGCTTTCTCCAGCCAGACCCCATGGTTTAGATGCCCTGAATGCGATGGCTACACAAGAGGGGAGAAGATGAGGGAGGGAGAGACGAGAAGGAAAGAAAAAGATTATATTAGTAATTTTATTAGTTTTTAAAAATTTTCAATTAAAAACAGAAAAGGTAAAAATGTTTAATGCTGATCTTCGTCTTCTCCGTTAGTTACTTGGTGTAGTTGATGTTTTTTGAAAGATTGGATGGTAGGTAATGTTTCAAAACTATTTTGGAAGGTAGCTGATTTTTTTTTCTTTAATTTAACAAGATATGGACATAGGGTTCAGGAACTAGCAAGTACTTTGAATATATTTCCCAATGATCAAAGTATATCTAACAGCATGCTTCTACACAGTAAAATTCTTACAGAGCTGGCTTTATCATTTCTCTTAAAAACATATAATAGAAAAAGAGAGATATGGATAAAGAATGATTAATTAAAGAAAAGAAATTCAAGATAAGGAATATATATGTGACTGCAAAGATAAGCCCAAAAAATAAAATAAAAGATTATGGTGGTTTAAATATTGATATGAATTTCCCCATGACAGATTTAAGGTAATCCCCATCCCTTGACATTTTAAATTCAATAAAATCAAGAAAAGTGAATGGTGGGGAAAAGAGGATATCCAGAGGTTTATCCATCTTCTATTTATCTATAAAGAGAGATATGGGAATTTTATTCCTATCATAATTGCGAACCCATCCATTATGTGGGAGATCCATCAATTCATCCCTATATGTTTTGGATTTATTTTATTTTGAATTCTATCATGATGAATGACCTGGTCATCTCTTTATCCCACCTGTCAGTAAATCTAAATCTATTGCTAGAGCATTAAAGAGTAGGAAGAGAGAGAACATTGTAGTATCATTGCTAATTTTGTATTGTAGAGATTGAAGGGAACTCTGGAAAGCTTGGCAAGATACATAATTATGGTAGGAATTCATTATTTCCTTAGAGAGAGAGAGAGAGAGAGAGAGAGAGAGAGAGAGAGAGATGACATGCGGTGGCGTTGCATGAATAGAGAGCATGAAGAGAAGGGTCCCATATGAGTCATCTTGAGTCATCTTCCAATATAAGTCGTCACATCAAGACGTGATAAGGTGGTGAGATAATGGGCCATCGGTGTGCGCGTGGCGCTGCGGCTGCGTGCATGATTGCAGTCCCTTGGCCTATTTCTAACTGAAAGTCACTAAAATCTTTAAATCTTGTTTGGTTGGGCAGTTTTCCGTTTTACCAAACTGAATACCAACACGACGAGTGTCACAAAAGTGTCAGAGTAATGTCATTAAGAGCACGTGTTGGAATGATGTTAAATAGGATTTTAAAATTAGGATTTTGAAGGAAGTTTGGCTCTTTGGGAACTTTTCGAAATTCAGCCTATGTGGAGAAATATATGTCTTGCATGGAGTCCATGAAATGGCTTGGGATGTCACGTTTGTGATTTTTTTTTTCTTGGTAGAGGTTGGCAAATTAATATTAATAAAAGAAAGGTAAATTTTGTTGTAATCAATATTGATGAGAATAAAATAAGTTTTTTTTTTGTGTCCCTTTAGCATTATATAATTATTTTCTATGAAAGTAA
Organism: Protea cynaroides; assembly: GCA_028583415.1. Classification (NCBI taxonomy): domain Eukaryota; kingdom Viridiplantae; phylum Streptophyta; class Magnoliopsida; order Proteales; family Proteaceae; genus Protea; species Protea cynaroides. Next base: position 12,527,657 of record CM053276.1, on the reverse strand, counting down.
ATTATATCATTTTACATGCCTACTCAAAAAAATGTGGAATGACAATGATATATCTTTTATTTTTATTTTAAATAATATTTTAGAATAAAACAAGAGGCAATCAAACAAATATTATAATTTCTTAATTCGCCTCTTTGACGATAACAAATTGCACTCATGCGTAAATGAAAATATAAGAGTACAATGAAAAGTTTGGATTAACCCCGACACTAAATTTACAAATACCTCATACATCATGTTACATTTGTGATCTCACACAAATAGGAGTTGTTTACAACGTTTACAACGAGATAAGCTTTTTAAAAAAACTGATTTTTTTTTCTCTCCTTTATCAAAGCCGTTGGAAAGAAGGTTAATTATTTATTTTCTGATAGTAAAATTTTTGTATGATTAATAACGTTAAGATGAAAAGAAAGTTATTTAATAGTGCTTAAAAGAGATGAAAGTCATATAGAATGGTTAGTTACACAAGTCCTTCCATAAATAAGAGACACATTCTGTCTGATCATTCCAATGCATGGTTGTTTTTTTCTTAGTATAGATTAATATCTTTATTTCTTTTCACCTAAAATTGGACAGTAGTAATGTCACAACTCGGTTTCCGAGTAGATTGAGGTGTGACTGGACAGTTTACAATGAACCCGGTCCAACCCAGGATAACATTAAGCTGTGTATTCCCACGAGCCTTTAACTGTCTAGAACACACTCATAAGTATAAATCAGAACTCAAAATCATAATAGGCGGAAGACTTAATTAAATGAACCAAGGGAACTAATGATATCATATATCTATAATCTCAATTCAACTGTCATTAACTAAAATATATTTAAATAAATAATCCAATCTATCCATCAACCATTGCTTATGAAACTCAAACCGAACAATTGTTTCTTAAATAAGGGAGATCACGAGAACTAAAACTGAGGCATTCCTCCTAATGGAACACGCAATTGTTGCATTCGCACGTCGCAACAATTCTGCCCTACGGGGTTGCACCAGATGGAACAGTTGCGTTGACATAGTCGGCAACAGTAGTACCTGCAGATCCATTTATAAAGATTGTATGTACATGGGGTGAGCTATAGTGTTATAAAACATTGTTTCAGAGGTAGTTGAGTAACTTTTGTCAAGAAAGAATAGTTCTTTATAATAAATCAATTGTCAAGGGAGTGTCTGAGTAAATTTTCCAAAGATAAATTTCCACCGGACCATTCAAAGAAGGGTTTTTATTTTTCTGTACTCAAAAGAGAGTTTATAAAAGCCAAAACAAAAGGCCATCCATCATTAGAGGCATTACTCAATTTAAGACCTTTCGGATTAATTCTTTTATATCTGAAATATCTATGAACTTCACAGTCCAATCATAGATCAGAAAAATAATTTTTATCTTTTATTCCCCTATTTTGCAGGTTTTTCCTATGCATGCTTTCAATGAATCTAAATTATGTTTTTCATTGGAGCTTTGCATGGCTGTGGGTTCTGTTTGTTTTTCGTTGCTTTTGATTTCGAAGAACCTATATCATTTAGAGAGAGAGAGAGAGGAGAGAGAGAGAGAGAGATGGCAGTATCAAAATACAAACAAAAATGTTGAATTGACAATAAAAATCACAACAATGAGAATTGTAAGTTGTACCATCAATTGATTTTTTTAAAAGACCTATTGGGGAGGGATCTGAATCGTCTTCTTTCTGTACTTCAGGAAGGAGGGAGACGTCTCCGTCAAATGGTCGACATGTACTTTTTGGGAAAATCCCAGCCCCACATCCGAGCCGAGACCCCTTGTTAAATTGGCTTATCGGCTGGGTGTCGGTTCAAACGTGGGGTTCAGATTTTTTCGAGAACCACATGTCGACCATCCGACGGGGGCGTCTCCCTCCTCCCTAAAGTACAGGGAGAAGACGATTTGAATCCATTGGGGAGGCATTTATCCTGATTTGTCGTGTTCTTTGATATGACAATACGTGTAGATGACACACTACTTTAAATTATAAATAAGTCAAAAAATTCGATTGAAGTGTATTAGAAAAACCGATGTCAATCATTCAATCATGTCTATACTACTTCTTTGCCCGAACAATGTTGTTTGTATATCTAATTTTTTTTACAAGATTATACTCTCAAATTTTCTCTATGTATCTACTTTTATATGTGATAATTTATGATATTTTATTATATGTGAATTTTTATTTGATATTGTTGTACGGTACAAATTACAGGAAACATATTAAGCTATTACATAAATTACAAAGCTAAGATGTAGGATCTATTTATTTGCATGTCTAATATCTAATTAATTAAACACATCATAAACACTGGAAAAAGTGAGTGGGGTTGGTTGTCTCATTAGTTTTGAGCCATATATAAGAATGAGATAGTTAACTTGGGTAGTTTGTATATCAAATTTTGAGTCTCATGAGCATGTGACCCACCTTCTAATGGATTTTCTTGGATAGTTTGTATGTCAAATTTTGAGTCATAAGTAAGTATATGGGCCAACTTATAATTGGTGACTCAATTCTGAATGTTAGATAGAGGGTGCGATTTTTGTTGTAACTATAGTGGTGGACTTAGGAGGTCGTAATTTTATTTATTATTTATTAAAAAAAAATCTTCTTTATTGCCCTTTGATGATTTTTAAAAGTTATTTTAAATCAAGGATTAAAGAGAGTTTTAAAAATAATTTTGAAGGTGACTTACAATCATATCACTTTAAAGAGTGTCATTGTCATGCATGATTTCCAATTATACGTGAAATGTCGGAGTTAGTCTTAGGCTCCATTTGTTTTGATGTAAAATTTTATATGTAATTTTTTCCAATGTTTGCTTCCAAGATCTAAAAGAAAGACGAACATCTTTTTCCCTCCTCCTTAGAGTTCACTATATTTTACCTCTTAGAAATAAAATTTAGAAAAATTTTTAACAAATAAAATTTTATATTAAAACAAATGGAACCTTATTGAAAAAAAAAATTTTTGAATTATACCAAAAAGGTGAAAAACTAAAAAGAAAGTTAAGGTTACAACTATTTTACCAGGAAGCTTGGTGATGTGAGTTTTTCTTATTTATTATTATTTTTTTTGGGTAGAAATTTTCATTATTTATCACGAGCCATATTATTAAAGGTCAATTTATATCAACACATAATGTAACACAATTAACAAATGACTAATCAATGTGGTCCCCTAACCATTTAGAAGGTAGATTGCGACTTCAGCATTTCAGAATGAAATCCCATAGATTGTGGTAACACTGAATTTAACACTAAACATGTGGCCCGAACTAGTGTTGTGAAAATAACCTTATTCACATGGGACCAAGCGAATCAATTTATGCTCATAAATTGATTATTAAATTTAACAATCAAATACCTTGAATTTTTTTAAAAAAATTTCAGTTTGAAATGTTATATTATCATATTAAATTCCTTAGATTTTAAACAAAAGAAATTATTCCATTGTGAAGTTAAATAATCATATTCAATAAAAATTTAAAGTAGTTATCCAATCTGATTACAATAGTTTCCTTGTTTTTTTTTTTGGTAAAGGATTGCCACGCTTGCAACATGGGATAGAATTTCCTCATCGAATCAAATGGAGCACAAGAGAAAGTGAGACGCAAATTAAAAAAAAATGGAAAATTTTGTAATCATTATCTAACGTCATTGTTATATAATTAATTTAAAATTTGATCATGAAGTTTTAAACTCCAATCTTTGGATTCAAAAAATAAAATAAAAATTTTATTCGAAAATCAAAGTAATCATATTTAATTCAATAGATTAGAAAATAAATATACCATTGGAAAATTATAATTTAACATTTAAAAAGAATCATAATAATTATACAACATGATCACAAAAGTTTCCTTCTTCCTCTTATAGGAAAGGATTGAAAAAATTATTTTTTATTTTTTTGAAAAACGTTTCTTTGATCTACCCTTGTCTCTAATATCTCAATTTAAGAAAGGTGTAAAATTTTGAAAATAATTCTCCTGCATGTATTTGTATTTTTTTTGAAATCTGACGATAATATTCAATGGGTCCCACACTCTAGAAGTGGGTCCCACACCATATCAACGGTGATGGAATCTCATGAAAAATACATGTACATACAGGTATACCATATCAACGGTGATAAAATTCAATGGAGAATACATATACATACTGGTGATCTAAACTCCAAAATCTTTCATTTCTATATTTGAATTTTCCATAATATCTCTTTTTTTTATCCAATCATCCACAAATTTTTTTTTTTAAAAATTACTCCCATAGAAAATCCATCCTCCCCCTTTTTTTTTTTTTTTTCTCTACTTTTTAATGTTTTTCTTTATATTTATATTAAAACAAATAAATAAAAATCCTAGTTTCTAAAGAAAAATTTTAAACAATATGATAAAGAAGGACATTGTTACAGAGAGGGGGGGGGGGAGGAGAGAGAAACTGTGAGAAGTCACATGATTGATGACATCCAGAGATCATTTCCTTTTTTTTTAGACTGATTTTCGCTTCCCTTTACTTGCAAGTTTGTTTAGGAATCTGTGCCGACCTTTGGTGGTCCACTGGTTCCTACTCGAACCCTCCTTCAACGTCCACCTGCACGTGTCTTGCACAACCAAACTAGAACAACTGGAAATTGGTCGGACGGGAAAGGTCAGCACACGTGTAGTGTCGGGTATCCGACCCGACAAGGACCGTCTAGGTTGTCCGTAATGCGAGTGCAGGACAAACCGTAGGTCGTTCGTAGGTTGAAGATGGTGGAACAGGAACCTGTACGTGGATTCATTTTGACACGTGAGGAAATTTAGGAGCTGAAAGATTCCTTGATGTTTCGTGCTGGGTAGCCGTCCAACACGTTACGAATCTACCGTCGAGACCTCAGTTGCAGGTAGTAGTTTCCAAAGTTCTAGAGAGAGAAAATTTTAAAGAACATAATAAAGCTGTCAAAAAAGGAGAGGTTAGTGAGGTAGGCAATATTAATAAACAAAAGATTTATGGGTGAGAAAAGCATAGATTTAGCCGTGGAAAACGGGATTACTTTCTAAGAAAGAACAAGGAAAGGTTCTTTTCTTTATATTTTTTTCTTAGTTATTTCAGTTTCTCTACACCAGAACCAGTCATTTTCCCGTGTTTTAAGCATCTCTCTGAGGCCTCTGGTATTGACTATTGATTTTACAGGAACCCATCATTATGATATCTGATTTCTGAGAGTAAACAAAAGAAAAGAAGAGAGAAGAAATCTTCTCTCACTCTTCAATGGAAACCCAAAGAGAATAAGAAATCAAAGACAGAGAGAGAGAGAGAGAGTGAAAGAGAGAGAGAGAGAGAGAGAAGAAAGAAACTAGTTAAAGGCACTATAGAGCATATAAGGAATTTGGAATGTGAAGACCATTATGTCATGAACGAATCTCTTGCTTTCGCAATACCCGAAAAACTAAGTTCTCTTTTAGATTAATGGGGTTCGTTGGCAGGTCGGTGGCTGGATATTCTCTCTTTCTTCTCTCTCTATCTCTATCACTATCTCTCTCTCTCTCTCTCTCTACATTCGTTAAACTTCTGGAAAATCTTTAAGCCACGTTCTTAGCAATCTCTTTAAATGGGTTCTTATTCGATTACGTTACCTTTTAACGACGTAAACACTTACGTAATCTATACAGAGAACATCATAACCCACATTTCCAAATTAGCTCCAACCTACTGAAGTTATTATGAGAGAGAGGAGAGAGAAAGAGAAAGAGAGGGAGAGGTGTTTTTACCATAAAAAGTAAAGAAGCAACAAGAAGAATCGAAAGCTTTAAGTGTTTGGCTTCAATAATAGCTAGGTATAGAGTTACAGACTGCAATAATCTATCCAGAGAAGAAGAACCATGAATGTAAAGACAGAAATGTACTACCACTATAGCTTTTCTTTGATTGAAACCTTACTTAGACCTACCCCGGTCGATCTATCAATCTATCTATCAATTTCCTCCCGTGACTTTATGGCTTATACTATGACCTTTTGCAGGGTTGGAGCTGAGTCTGACTGAAGCTGTAAAAAGTGGAAAGAAGATATTTACCCCCAAAAAAAAAAAAAAAGAGTGGAAAGAAGATAGATTTTACCAAAAAAAAAAGAGTGGAAAAAATAATAGTAGTTTGGACTTACTTGGGATTTCTATATTTTAAAATGAAAACAAAATGAAAATAATGGCTTATGGAGCTCAATCATTGGGGGGAAGGGGGGCTTGGAACAGGTGGCTGCACCACCGGCTTATGGTGCTGAGACTTTTCTAAGGCCAGCACCCTACAATCACGGATCTTTCAACAAGTGTCCCTTGGCGGTAAAAGCAAACCTCCTCCAACAAGACAGGACACTGAGACACTGGGAGTACAGTCAGATGGAAGGAGATTGCAGCTTTTGAGTCCCAGTAGTCATGATTTTGCCAGCGTGGCCCCAATTATCTGTACTCAATGACCAATGCTTCATTGACATGTGTACCTACCATTACCAACTTAGGACCCATTACCCTTGTTTCAAACCCTTGAGTTTTCAACCTTTTTTTGGGGGGGTAAATCTTGACTTTTCAACTTGTTTGAACATTGGAGGAATACTTCAATTGACCCTAGCACTTTTTGTTCAAATGCTTTCTTTGCACGGAAATACGGTAATACGTAGGAAGAAACTATTTCTTGAAAGAAAGAGACCAATCAATATTCATGATACAATTTATTTTATTATTATTATTTTTTTGAGATATTACGTGCAATTTATAAAAGGGAATGGAGTTCTAGCCCCCAAAAAATTCCCCTATGGTCTAGCTGTTTTTAGAAGAAAAAAAAATTTCTTCAACACGCGATGGTATCTAATGTTTCTCGGCATAAAAAAATGTTTATAACATGCGAAAGGATGGTTTGGTTATTTTAGTAGTTGGATACATGGAGAGTTTCTAGAATGATTACATGTTTGAGTTTAATTTTACAATTCCAAGATACCGTATGACACACCGTGCATTGTAATATTTTGTCGTCACTCTAGTGGTCCCAGAGTTCTTGAAAAAGAAATAAAGAAAGACACTTCAATTAAAAAAAAATTTCATGTAGTTTAACCATATGATGAGTAGATGATGACTACAAAATGCCAACATGTGAAGAACATTTTAATTACTATTGTTGCTAGAACTTAATTCATTCCCATGCATGTCTCATCAAAATGAAAAAGAAGGAAAAAGGTTGAAGTATAAATTTTCTCCTATCATATAGGCTGTGAAAATAAATTCAAAATCATAAGGTCATTACAAAAGCCTCAATATACAGGGACAGGTTAGGCATTCATTTTGGAGACTACTGTGAAAAGATGCGTTTACAATAAAAAGTTGTAATCGCGTGTATTACCAATAGAAAAAAAAAACCCACAATAAATCATATGATGTTATGTCAAGTGAACATGTCAAATATAAAAAGTCTCTTAATTAAATCTAGCAAGTAAAACTAAACGTGCAAAATACTTAATTGGTTACTCAAGATCTCGGAATCTTTTGACAAACTAACCAGTACATGAATGGAATAATCTGTGGCCAAATGGTTTTCACCGCCTCAACTCTCTTTCTCTCTCTACATCGCACCCTCCAAAAAGAAAAGGTGATGAGTAGAAAATCATAATTGAGGTTGGCAAAGTTGGGGAATAACATCTTTGTTGAACAGGAGACCAACAGTTGTTGATGCGTGGAAGAATCCATGGGTGTTGAATGAACCAAACTTAGGAACTCTCTACAACTGCTCCATTGAAGTAACCTCATGCTAGAGTCAGCTGGTTGACATTGAGAGTGGGACATGAAGAACCGCCATTTAACTACCTTCAGCCCCAATCAGACAAAATAGTATGCCCCACGCAACTCCTGATCTCCTCATGAGACCTATACCAACTAAGTCCCAATATTAACCCAAATTTCCATTAAATGGAAATTTTTTTTTAATCAAATACCAATTTCAAAGGAGGAGGAGGAGGAGAAGAAAGAGATTTGTAAAAGGAGTTGAAAAAAATAAAAAATAAATCATATGAGACGATCCTTGATAAATTTTATTTCTTAATTCTTCAGTTTTTTTTTATTTTTTCTACTGATAGCTAGCAATGCCAAAGGTGGGATATCAATGTACCGTCTTTTTGTTTTGTCGACGTTAACTCCGCCTCTATTCTTCCCTTTCAATACAATTCCTTCTGATTCTTGGGAAAAAAAAAAAAAAAAACCCTGAAATGTGACCAAAGTGCAGTTATTCATCATTATAGATTAATGTAAAGTTTGAGTTTTGGACCATCCAATAAATTATTTTTCTTTCGAACAATGTAAGAGGTGGATATTGATGATCCTCAGATTCCATATATACCTTCCATGAAGGGATGTTAATGGGCCCATATCAAATTGGAGTCCACCTTGCCCTGCCTCCATTGGTTAGCACTTAGTGTAGTTGGGTACAAACCTTAAAGTATAATTAGGACTGGTTGGTTTTGCAGAAACCTTGGGCCCCTGGCCTGCAAGATCCTACTCCAGTTAGCATATGAGATCAACAAGTCCCTAGCATACATCAGGTTTGATTAATATTTTATAAGTTAGATCTTTGGTATCCCTCCTAACATGGAAGGGATCCTTTGAATTAGCTAGGCTACATTATTCCTTTAAGTCCTCTAGTTTATCTTGTAAGCATGGTCTTAGTAATCAGTATCGGATTAATTGATTCATATTGATTGATTTCATCCATTTTTTGTAAACCAATCCTTATCACTATCAGATTGATTTTGGCATCGATCAATATCGTGTCCGATCTAGATACCCTGAACCTTATTGTGTCCGATCTAGATACCTTGAACCTTGCATATAACTGCCCACATGATATAGGGTTGCTTACTGTTGCTCTGACCTATACAGAGAGAGAAAAGTCATGGAGAAAGAAACAATAACCATTTCAGATCTCATGTAGGCTTCTAGACCAAACAGGTGAAGCTTGATTAGGTTTAATTTAACAGAACCTCCTTTGTAGAATGCTTTTCACTATTTCTTGGTAATTATTTAGCTGTTTATGCAAGGAACCTTAGGTCATATTATTTGGTAGATTTTTTTTTTTTTTTAGAAGACTCTATCATCAGGTCTCAAAGCCATGTGAAACCGACCCGGCCCTTTTTGTCCATTTAAAAAAAGTAATTAAATTAAAATTTGAGGTCTGTTTGTATTTCCCGTAAAAGCAGGAATTAATACATGAATAGAGGAATAATCGCTGCTGGTTTTGGAGTTTTGGTTAGGTTTGGGAGCTGCTTGTTTTGCTTAGGTTTACACCTAACAAGGGGCGGTGCATTTCTCTAGTGAGTTCAGTTCCTCTATCCCTGTCTATCCGACCAACCGGACGAGTTTTAAAGGAAGGGGTCTGTGTATAGATGGGAGATTCCTATATCGGTCTCGTAATATAGAAGGGAGTTTGGGATATTTCAGATCAACAATTATGCTTATTTGACTTCATTGAATGCAGATGTACACATACACGGCCGCATATGAAACCTATGTTTAGAAAATGAAAGATTTTCTGACTAGTAAAGTAGCAAAAGAACCCTCCTCCAAACGTGTGGGGTGTAGCCAAGGTGGCAAACACGTCCAAGGAATGTTGCATACGTGGCAAAATCGAAGCTAATTATAATTGGTTGGCCACTGCCAAGACGGCGGAAGGAGAAGTCCCTTCCTTATGTGGGGTCCGGGTGGACACTAAAGGATTTCAGGGACCATGAGGTTTTGTGGGTCCAATCCGGTAAGAGATGAGAGAGAAAGGAAGAGAGAGAGAGTGGTAGCTTGGAAGGAGTTTTCGTCCTTTAGTGTTGAGAAACAACTATAAATTGACTACACACGCGTCTGTGTCTCTCACTCTCGATCGACACCTCTGCAACCCTTAACCCTCAAATCTCTCTCTCTCTCTTCCTCTCTCTCTCTCTGCTTCTGTGCGGTTTGACCATTCAGTATTTCAGTTGGGTTTCTACCCAGAATCTGCAGGGCAGAAAGTGAGAAAACAGAGTTTTCGTGCTCCTCTCTGTGGGTTCTTCCTCTTGTTCATCGGTCATTACAATCTTTAGATTTCTAGTTTCCTCTCAGTTCAGGTACAGTGTAAAATCCTGAATGGGTTCTTTTTGTGATTCTTGTTGAGTTTCTAACGAGTGAGTAGCAGAAAATCTGCTTCTGACTCTGTTTCTTTTAGTTTTACTAAAATTGGAAATTGGGCTCTGTTTTAGTGCATTTCAGTGACAAAACAAAGATGACAAAGCAGAATGTGGTCGTCTCTGATGCAAACTCAGCAATTAACATGGAGATTACGTTGGCAGCGTCCAACTCATCCCTGTTTTCATCTTCAGGGCAGAAGCCACCCAATCCAAAGAAGAAGTTTCTTAAAAAGCTTGAAATAAAAACTGGTCCCAAAATCAATGCTTGGGTTGATTCAATGAATGCTTCTTCTCCTACTCATATCAAGTCCTCTGCTTCTCTATCGGCTAACGAAGAACATGGTTCTTGGATCGTTCGTCACCCGTCGGCTTTGAATATGTTCGAGCAAATTACTGGTGCTTCAAAGGGGAAACAAATCGTGATGTTTCTTGACTACGATGGTACCCTTTCTCCGATCGTAGAAGACCCTGATCGAGCTTTCATGTCTGAATCGGTTCGTCACTGTCCTTTGTTTTCTTTATTTTTTATTACTGCTCTGCTCTTCTCTCTAGAATCTTTCTTATTTATTCTTCTTTTGTTACGATTCTGGCAAGTAGATGAGGGCAGCTGTTAGAGACGTAGCTAGATATTTTCCCACTGCAATCGTGACCGGGAGATGCAGAGACAAGGTACATTTTTTCTAAATTTTTTTTTTTTTTCAGTATCTGGGTTCTTCTCCTCTGTTGTTGTTCTGTTCAGTCTAATCTAGCTGGTTTGGTGTCCATCTCTATAAATAGATATTTGTTGTTTTTACCTGTAGGTGTATAGATTTGTACGATTAGCAGAGCTGTACTATGCTGGAAGCCATGGGATGGATATTAAAGGACCAGCCAAAGGTCACAATTACAAGAAAGTGAGTTGTACTCAGAGAAGTACAGTAGCCTTTTTTGTTCTCACTTTGTTGTTTTCTGTTTCTAACAATTTGGCTTTTTTTTTTCCAGGCTAATCAAGGAGTTCTTTTCCAGCCTGCAAGTGAATTTTTACCCATGATTAATGAGGTTGGTTTGGTTTTCCTTGATCTTTAATTGCTTATCATTAAATTAGAGAAAGAAGAATGGGTTTTGAACATTAAAATTCAAATGATTTCAGGTTAACAAAACATTAGTGGAGAAAACAAAATCAATACCAGGAGTAAATGTTGAAAACAACAAGTTTTGTGTATCTGTGCACTTCCGACGTGTTGATGAGAAGGTAGAAATCCTAGACACATTATTTTATTTTTAATTAACATTTAAACCCAATTACTTTTATTTCTATAGTTCTAACTTAAAAGTATGATCTTGCAGAAATGGAGTGCACTTGCAGAAATGGTTTGGTCAGTTCTCAAGGACTACCCAAAGCTTCGACTGTCTCAAGGGAGGAAGGTAAGGCATGCACTTATTAAGTGGTCATCAGATTCCTCTCTCTCTCTCTCTACAAATCCTTAATTGTATAAGAGTATTAGAGAAGGTATCTCACCATTATTTTGTGCTTAAAACAGGTGCTGGAGATCCGACCTACCATTAAGTGGGACAAGGGGAAGGCACTTGAATTTTTATTAGAGTCACTTGGTAAGTCTTTTTATTTTAATCATTGAAAACATAAGACACACATTCCATCACAAGTCACAAGATTACCTTTGTTTATTAGCTTGTTGAAGTTTTTATATGATGGAAACTGTGGGAAATCAAAGTTTAAGAAAAGCAACTTCCATGGCCCTACACCTTCTTTTATTTTTTAATTAAAATAATATTTTCATTTTATTCCACTTATAATAGTATTAATAAATTTGAATTTTTTAATGATCAAATAGGTAGTTCACTGAAATATTTTATTTTATTTTTATAGGATTTGCCAATTGCAAAGATGTTTTGCCAGTTTACATTGGTGATGATCGAACAGATGAAGATGCATTCAAGGTATTCAATTTTTACCAAAAGTTCTTATTGCAAGTTTGCAACTGTTATTTTTACTGAAGAATTTATTTTGCAATACAGAAAAATAAAAGGGTATTTTTGTAAATGTCTTTTGTATGTAGGTCTTGAGGGATAGAGGCCAAGGGTTTGGCATTCTTGTCTCCAAAACTCCAAAGGACACAAATGCCTCTTACACTCTTCAAGAACCCTCTGAGGCAAGAACTTTGTACCATGAATTTCTGTTGTTTTATAGACCTTTTTTTTTTTTTTTTTTTTTTTTAAATTTACTGAGAAGCATTTTATTGATTTGTCAGTAATTTTTTGTTTCCAGGTTATGGACTTTTTGCTCCGTCTAGTAGAGTGGAAGAGCACATCTCTAAGAGGAAACTTGAAGGTGTAAATAATTACCAGAAGATTGCCCAACCCAAGAACAAAATTACCCCGGGTGGGATTAATGAGTAGATGATGAGGACGAGTAGATAATATGTAATTTCTTTGTTTAGAGAAAAAAAAAAAAAGGAAAAAAAAGAAAGAAAAAAGAAGAAGAGATAGAAAACCTTTTCTCATAGGCTTTTAAAGCCTTGTAAGTCTTGTATGTAACTTCTATGTACAAGGAAGAGATGAAGATATAATTTTGTAATCTCGCTCTGTCTTCTTGTAGACCCCTTTTGTTTAAAAAACGAAATTAATGTTGGAATTCATCTGCAACTGCACCTGCAACTTTTTTGATATGGGCATTTTTCTCCACAGTTGCATTCACATTAGTATATTAAAATTATAAAAAAGTCTGAGTGTAACTGTTTTGAATAATTAAGACGAACTGCAAAAGTCATTGTCAAATTAGTATCTTTCATGGAGCTGGGTTTCAGTCTTGTACTTCAGTGCAGGTCTTTGCCATCTGGGTTCATTATTTCCAAGACATGCATGGAAAATTTTGTTAAAAAAATAACAGATTTGATGTAGTGAGAGAGAGAATTCAACATCACAGGGTATTAGCTTAGGTTTATTTAGGCTCGATAGTTGAAAAGGAGAATCTTTGAAAACTGAGGCTTAGAAAAATATTCTTTCAACTGTCATTTTATTTTGTGACACAGTAACATCAAATATTAAAGCTAATTAGCAGCAGGTTGACACATTTCTTTTTCCAAATTTTAATGATTTCTTCCCATGCTATAGGTGAGAAAGAAGACTTGCACTATTTTTTTTTTTATGGTTAACGGTAGGTATCCAAGATCTTTAGCCTGACTTGTCCACGGATTTATTTTGACCCCACAACCACATGAACTAGATCATTCCAGGATTAAATGAGAACCATTCTACAAGCAACCATAGTAGGAAAGAAAGAGCAATTAACACTTTTGTGTGAGTGGCCCTAACGCAGTAAGAGAAGTCGAACTCAGTACATTCTGCGCCAACTGAATTACCCCTTGGGGTTAGACTTGCACATCTCTAAGTCCATCATACTGACTGTTGTAGACATTAGATATATTTTGTTCTATATCATCGATTATTAAATAACTTTTCATACACTTAAGAGTCTCTTCATACATCGACCTTGTAAGTCGAGAGACGCCACATGTATGAAGGGATTATAGAACATTTGGTAATTAGTATGAGACTATACCTCTGCATCTTTATATTCATCAAAATCATAGATGAGTGCACTGCAAGATATGTATATAATATAATTGACCGCTATCAAGAAAGATCCCTTTCTTTTTTTCTTGTTGCAGCCAAGGTTCAGAGGGGCCACAAGAAGCTTGTTTTGAACTTAGTGATGAATGCTCATATTGCTATTTTAAGTTGACTGCTTCAACCTTCTTCATCCCAAGGTTTGAAAACTCAAAATGGTCATAGATTCCGGTTCAATTCCATTTGGATAGCCCTAGAACAAGTTGGACTCGGTTACAAGTGGTTGGATTCGGCCAAACTCGATTGGACCCGGTATAAATTGGGACCAGCATTGGTCAATTCCGAATTAAAACCCAGGTTCATTCATCTTTCAAAAAGGCATTTTCTTATTGAACCTGTCAAGCTTTTCCTTTTCAAGTTCATTTGTCAGCTACGTGTATATATGCCCTTGGATTCCTTTATTTCAGGTAACCCTCTATATCAAGGTAGCTTTTATATCATCTAAGGCCAATAATTTGTGTTTCTTAGACCTGTTGATGGAATAAAAGAAGGCATCTAATTCCTATTCTCTCACATGTAATCAGCTTATATTGTAGAACATTGACCAGCAAAAATGAAGATAATTGTTCACAATAGTATTAATTATTTTCCTTGGTAAATTATGTCTGACGCACTGGTTGTGAGTTACTAATTGAAGACAGATTTATCTATTGTTTTCCTTTTGTCTCATCTCCTCCTTGTGTTTCCTCCTACCACACTTGCCATAGATCTTCTCCCTCTTTCTCAGACAAGGTTTTGAAAAGTTCAGTTAAGTTTAATATTATCAGGAGATATATCCTGTGTAAGACACTAGAGACATTAATATAGAACAAAGTACTAGGATATTTTATACATCTGAAGGCCAATAGACTATATATGCTTTTCATCCAAAAAAATACCTTCAAGGCTTGATACTTATTGGATGATAGATGATCCTCATAACCCCACAAACAAGGGACATGCACCATGTTAGACTAGCTACTAGAACCACCTCCTCTCTTCTACAAACCCCAAAATGGTGGAGACACAGCTATTGCTCATAATGTAAAGAATAGAACAGCTCCATTGGAAGCTAATAGATTTGAGGTGGACCCACTTAAGAGATGATGAAATAAAACGTTAAATTTGTTATTATTTTAATATTTTTTCCTTTGCTTTTTGGGTTTTTTTTTTGGTTTTTTTCTTGAGAGATTTAAGGGTGATACCCTTTTTGGGTTGGACATGAAAGGGAAAACCCACTACTTGAAGGAATCTATGGTTGAAGGAGGAGTTGGATTCCACTCAAGGGTTTGATGTGAAGAACACACATGGATCTTGAATGGGGACATGAACATGCCCCCAAGCTGGGCTCTTTTAAGACGTGGAAAGATGGAGTCCACTATATTCAAATTATGATTGGGTGCCTAAACTGAAATAAACTAAGTTTGAGTAAGCCTCAATAATTGATGGGAAGGAAAACAACTCACCCTCACTGGAAAACCACTAACAATCTCTAGCTACTTCAAGTCAATCATTCATGACTTGGGTTTGAAAAAAAAAAACCTTCTTGAGATCTCTTTTTACAGGATTCAATCTTATAAACTTTAAACAGAAGGAGTTCTTCGAGGCAATTTAGATATGGTCTCACCTGAATCCCTCTTGCTTCCACCAAACCAGACCCAAACAAAAGAAATGAAAAAAAGCTGCCAGAGCAGAACCATAGGTGTTCATATATTACTCATTCCTCCTACCCATCATGTGAAATTCTGAATACTTAAGACCCATATGCTCCTCTTACCATATAAATTTATAAGATCATATGTTCCATAGACATTATAACCTGAAAAGGAGGAGGGTTTGTCATTGGTGTGCCAATGACACATGCATTATATAGATTCCTGGCTAGAGTCCAAATAGATACTCTACACGTGTGCATCACTCTATGTGGTCCCCACATAAAGGGTTGAGACGCACTGGTTGCCAGTTGCCACCCATTGATTTATTGTGTTGGAATACAATGTATTGTATGCACAGGGACATTAATAATAGGGGGCGGTCAATGGTGACTGGTCATTGGCCTGGGTGTGCACAAGCCTTCACATGTACTACCATGTGGTTGCTCTTGTTATGGGGAACAAATTATTCATGGAAACGTGTCATCAGGTCAATGGTCGGATCTTCCTGAACTAACTCAATATATATATCTAAAAAAATAATTTTAAAATTTTTCTTAAGTGAAGATCAAGGTAATGGCAGTGACCACGTGTGTTATATTGTGGGTTATAATGTTTGGGCAAAGCCGGAGTACCTCAAATGCACGGTTCCTTATGTTCTTACCTATCTAGAAAGTCTGAAACACATAAAATAAATTTAAGTTGTGTAATGAAAACTAATAGTTAAGAAGTGGTTTGGCATGGCTGCATGAGGGAAAACTAATAGTTAAGAAGTGGTCAGGCATGGCTGCATGAGGGTAAACAGTAAGGAGAGACTGAGGGAAGCATTCATTTTTATTAAGACCAAAGTATGGACTTAGATATATTAGAATCCCTATAAAGAAATTAAACAAACGAAGACCCTATAATTGCAAATAGAAACTATTTAATTACGTAGTCAATGATCCTTTATTAGATTTTTCCTTTTTGCATACTGATTTTCCACAGGTAGTGGCTCATTTGATAAGTAATTAAGAATCCCTTATACCTTAAAAAAAAAAAAAGAGAAAAAAAGAAAGAAAAATTAGAGTTCAATTCACTAATACATTCGAGTATTCTTCATAGGAATCTATCATTGTCCATGAAATGTGGGATCCATTAAATAAAGACGATGATACAATCCCATAGAAAGTGCAAGTATGTGCAGGTGCTATACTACCTTACTTTGTAGCCCACGGGTCACTATTATCTCAAGAACAACGGCTAACAGAAAAAAATTTCTTGCAAATCGGGTAACAGGAAAATTCCCGTCGTTCGATTTTGTATGCGCTGATCTAGAATCTGTTTGTTCCCGCCAACGAGATCACAAACCGTTCTTTAACCATTAGTATTTTTAAATTGCCCTCTAATTGGGACAAAATTCTATATAATTATATATAATTATACGTGAAACCGAACAAGAAAATTTAGTCCCAACTAACCCTGACAGTAAGACACGCATAGATAATTAGGTACAAATAACCTCTTATTTCAAATAAAGGAAAAGGGAAGGTAAATCACCCGGCCCCACATTTAAATATCATTATCCTTTATTTTAAAAAAAAATCCTCAGAATTATCTAGAGTCTTGAAGTTTGGGTTTTTTTTGTCAAGTTTCTAATTTAAAAGTTCGAATTAATAAGTGGAGGGACTCTCCATATATAAGAGCACATGATTTCAATCTCATTAGCAATGTGAGACTCTATTCTTAATACTCCCCCTCACATGTAACCCCATCCTAGGATGGTGTATATGTGGTATTGCATAGCACTTTTCAGGTGACTGGTCTTTCTTTGGGTGACATATAATCCCTATTTTGGTGACATATAATTCCTCTTTGGGTGACATATAGTCCTTCTTTTGAGTGATCGTTCCTCTTTGGATGACCATAATCCCTCTTTTGTGTATCTTGGGTCCCTCTTTCTGTGACTTGACCTCTTTTTTTAAGGTTATTATGGGAGGGAACCTGGAGTTCTGATACCATGTCAAGTTTCCAACTCAAAAGTTCGAACTAGTAAGTAGAGGGACTCTCCATATATAAGACCACAAGATTCTAATCTCATTAGCAATGTGGGACTATTGTTAATGAGATTGAAATCCTGTGGTCTTATATAAAGAGAGTCCCTCCACTTACAAATTTGAACTTTTGAGTTGAAAATTTGACATGGTATTAGAGTTTCAGGTTCCCTCTCATAATAACCCTAAAAAAAAAGAAAAAAAAAGCCAAGTTACTGAAAGAGGGACGCCAGTTGCATAGAATAGGGACTATGGTCACCCAAAGAGGGACAATCACCCAAAAGAGGGATCAATCACCCAAATAGGGATGATCACCCAAAAGAGAGACTATATATCACCCAAAGAGGGATCAGTCATCCAAAGAGAGACCAGTCACCTGAAAAGTGATATGTATTGTCACATATTCCACCACATATACACCATCTAACGGTAGAATTACATGTGAGGGGGAGTATTGGGAATAGTCACACATTGCTAATGAGATTGAAATCCTGTGGTCTTATATATGGAGAGTCCCTCCACTTTGTAAATGGAGGGACTCTCCATATATAAGACCACAGGTGTAAGGACGAAATTTTGTAATGGTTGATATGGTTGAAATATAATGAAAAAAAATAAAAATGGAGTCGTCACCTAGATAAGGTCTAGGACCTATGTGTATAATTTCTCAAATTAGAAATACTAATGATTCACGTAATGGATTAAGGTTTATGGTTAAACTAAGAAACAATGGATAAGTATCATGTTACAATTTGGGAAGGTGTTAGGCACCCAAATTATCTAATCCGAAGATTAGTCTCCATATACTATAATTTTCTATCCTAATTTAAATTATAGGCAATGGTTAAACAAATTTTAATAGATACTGGACCTAGGTTCTAGATATATTTCAATCTAGGAGCAAGTCGTACAATTGTGAATATAATAGAAAGAAGAATTAAAAATGTGATACAGATCAGAAATAAAATAATTGGATGATGGGTCATTCAGCCAATTTCGAGTAATAAATACCCAATTCTCAACACATTGACAGATAAAATCATTTTAAACTATTAAAGCGTAGTCCAATGTTTGAATGCAATGACTTGAAATTAATTCTAAAATGACATTTAAATGATATGAAAAATAGAAATTAAATTAAAGTAAATTAATTTACGATTGAACTTGAATGATAAGCACTTAAGCTTCTTACGTATCTCATGATAAGCCCAAGAATCAAGCCCAATGTAGTTCAACCGCTTGGACTGGTAAAATGATAGATCCCTATAGCCACTAGTCAGACTAATAGGTCATCTAGGTTTAGGATATTGAATAGACTCCCACAGTCGTTAGTCAAACTGGTAGATCGCCTATGTAAAGCAATCAAATAGACTCCTACAGCTATTAGTCAAGCTGATAGACTGTCTATGTAAAGCAATCGAATAAACTCCTACAGTCACTAGTCAAGCTGGTAGACCGTCTATGTACAAATAGGATTTGAAAGGGACTTCCATGCGATGATGAAATATTTGTCCAAGGTTGAAAGGGACTTTCATGCGATGATGGAATGCTTGCCCAAGATTGAAAAGGACTTTCATGCAATGATGTAATGCTTGCCCAAGGTTCTATGCGAAAATAACGAATTGAAATTAGATTTGAAATTTGAAATTGAATTTAAAATTAAATTGAATTTGAAATTGAATTTAAAATTGAATTGAATTTGAAATTGAAATTGAATTTGAAATTGAAATTGAAAATTAAAATTGAAATTGAATTTGGAGTTGAAATTGAAATTGAAATTGAAATTGAATTGACTTTGAAATTGAATTTGAAAATATGATTGAATTAGTAAAGTTTGAAAACACAATTAGAAGCAAATGTGCAAAAATACAAGACAAATCATGACACAAATTGAATATTATTGCAACCCTCATTGCAATTGGACTTAGCTTGGGTAATGGATACCGAGGCAGCCTACGTATCTCGGAGTGAAATCAGAGAATCAAACCCATGGATAGTTCGGAATGAACTACGCTTGAAAAATATAAAATGATCTATACTTATCAACACATGAGAGTGCTCTCGACATTGGAAGATAGACATCTGATCCTCACTTTATTCTTACATACATCCACATATCTACATTTATTTACGCATCACAAGCGGGTGAGTCCGCATTGTGTAAAAATAACTATAAAAATTGTACAAATTCTTATGGGATACATGAGTAGGGATTGAGAATCAAAACTATTAATACATTTTTCTTTCACATTTATGAGATACATTGCGAGGGTAGGGAACGTCCTAGTCTCTCCCGCCCATCACTACACTAGGGATGGCAAGTGCCGCATGCATATCGTATTATCCACCCGCATCGAATAAATATGGGTGCATGATGACCGATCTCATATATCACATAAAGTAAAGAGATAGAGTTAGGACGTTATCTGCCTGTGAGTAGAGGTGGACTGCGAAATAAGGAATGTGACCCATGTATTCAAAGCTATGCGAAGTATAGAGGTGCTCGGGGACACGTTCTCTAATAGAAACTTTGACACAAACGAGAAAATATTGAAAATAGAAATCGAATGAATCATAGATGGTTGAAAATTTATAATTGTAAACATGTTGTGTAGAGGACTTGTTTAAACAAATATGACTTAATAACAATATTTCTAAAAAAATTTTAAACTCGAATAATTAAATATGTAAATGGTAATCTCTTCAATCAATTATGATTTTAGTTGGGAAAGACAAATTCTAAATCTTATGGAATTAATTCAATTAGAAATGACATTAGATTTGACTAATCAGATCACAATTAATTAAATTGGACCAAAGACTAAAACCCTAAATCAGATTCCAATTACATCGGGCTAAACTATAAAGAGCCCAAATAAAAATTAAAACAAACCACATGTATTCACCTCTGTACAAATTCAATAGGCAACACTCTACAAGGAACATATTATTTTGAAAGAAAGACATACCATAGTGGGAGCTTAACAGTCAAAGAAAAAAAATCAAATGAAAACCCAGATTGTGCACTTGTCTTCACAAATTTAACTGAAATATATAATGCACTTAAGAAAAATAAATTCTGAACAATCTCCTTAACCAAAGGTTACTGTACTATAAGGGTGTCAAAAATGGACCCGGTCCGATAGTACGGACCGAGCTGACCCGATATAATCCGAACCCAACTCGGACCGAACCTTAATGGACAAGTTTCGGTCTCGGCTTGTAAAGCCCAACACCGTTTCAGTCCAAACTAAAATCAGATCGGACCAACCCGTTAAGAAGTCTGAACTAGTCCGAATCAATAATACCTAACCCGAACATCGATAAGGTCCATCCAAGTCTAGTTTCTTAATTTTAATGATTTTTAAATTTTGATGGATTATATTACACTGTTATAGTTCATTTTTTGATCTGAAAGATTATAAGAATCTATAGTTGAAAAGAGTATGTTAATTGTTACAATTTACTGAATTACATGCATATAGAAGGAATGATGCTAATTTTATAGATAGAAATAATAAAATAAGCTATATATTTTACATATAAAATAGGCCCGATAAGCTTGATAAGTCCGGTTCGGATCGAACCAGTCTGAAATCACCTCAATAAGTCCAGTCCGATAACAAATCGACACCGGACCAGTCCGATAGTTATTGTGTCCAGCGCAGCCCAACCCAGCCTGAACTCTTAATGGACATGTTTTGGGCTGGACTTATAAAACCCGACATCGATTCAGTCTGTACCGAAATTGACTCGGATCGACCCGTTGACACCCTTACTGTACTACATACCAATTTTGTAGAATATAAATTTCAATAAATTTTTTTATCTCAACTCTAAACCTGCGGCAAGACTGAAAGGGAGGAATAAAATTAGAACCATTCGTTGAAAATGAATTGAAACAAACTCTGTCCACACTATGGTTCACTATAGTCGAGTTTACTTTCTATAAAAAAAATACAGAAAAGAGATAACATGCAGTAACAAAAAAAGAAAAACAGAAACACAGAAAATATATATAAATGCCATTGAAAGGATAACATTAAAATTGGAACATAAAGAATCAGCTACCTCAGCAATTGGTATTCTATTGACTCAGTTCTTTTCATGCATTGATCAAGAATGATGTATAGAACATAAGAAAACCATAAACATCTCATTGACATTTTTTCAAACATTACATGTACTAAGAATAAACCAGAGTCAAGAATAGAAATTGCAAGATTAATAAATCGAGATAGAGATATGACATTAATGATAAAAATTACAATCAACAATTTACAATAGAACAAGAAATGTCATGGAACAAACTTCAAGAACGGGAGAGTGAAGAAAGACAGTATAAAATAAAATCTAACCTAGAAGTAATTAAATAAAAATCAGATTACAATTTACCTTTGATGAAGATCAGAACAACATTAAATTTGTCATCAAGAAAGCTATGAAATCGAAATTTAGGCACTATCTCTCATTCAACCAGATATGATTTCGAGAAATGTCCAATCAATTCGCAATAGACTTCACCATCAGTCAAAGAAAACCAATCAGATTACATTGGAGAAAGAAAGCAGATCTTAAATATCAAATCGAAATATCAGTATTGTCACAGACACATTATTGAGATTTTAAAACCGAATTCATCAAAGAATAGAGAAACCTTTGATCTCAGATTCACAATAGAAAGAAATTTTAATTTCAGATTTATTTTTTCAAGAATTTCATATCAGATTTTAAGAATCGACTAGTAAGAATCTTGGACTCAATTTCTAGAAAAAAGATCTTATCAAATTTCTAAAGTAAGAATCACAAAATAAAAAGAATAGATCAATAAATAGAGGCCGGCAGCTGAACTTACCTACGTTTGGAGCTAACATAAGAATCGAACCACCGTTTGGAGGTCAAGAACAGCATTGCCTCTTGAGAAATCCACTGAATCATGTTGGAGAAAAGAAAATCAAACTTCAGATCTGGTGAAATACACCACGTCGGAGAGCAACGGATCAAGTCGAAGAACACTGGTTCGCGTCGGAGAGCACCAGGTAGCCACTAGGAATCACCGTCGATCGTCGTTGCTTCAACTTCTTCTCCTTCCCTCTCTCTCTGCTCTCGATTCTCTCTTCTTCACTCTCAAACCCTCTTCTCTCTTTAACTCTTGCTCCTGTTTTAATCGTTGATTAGAAATGAAATATCTCTATCTTTTTTCCTTTTATACCCCATATTTTTTATTATACTAAAATACCCTTTTAGATTAATTGGAACATTTTAATATTTGATCCATCGTGGATTTAGAGTTTCGTTTTTTCAAAACCACGTAGACATCATCTTTAGTTATGTAAATTGATTTATTTGTTTATCATAATTATTATTTATTTATTTTTTTGTTCGTTTTTACTTTTTTTATTTTAAGCTTTAAAGTAAAAAATTAATTAGCCAATTTTCTTTTTC
This sequence comes from Protea cynaroides, assembly GCA_028583415.1. Classification (NCBI taxonomy): domain Eukaryota; kingdom Viridiplantae; phylum Streptophyta; class Magnoliopsida; order Proteales; family Proteaceae; genus Protea; species Protea cynaroides. The sequence goes on along the minus strand of CM053276.1, from coordinate 12,504,751 downwards.
TCCAATCTAAATAATTTTAATAGTAATTTTAATTTAAAACTTTATTATTATTATTATGTTCTTCTTTTTATTTATTTATTTATTTATTTATTTATTATTATTATTATTATTATTATTATTATTATTATTATTATTATCTTTGTTTTTTATTTTTACTTTTATTTTTATTTATTATTTCTTCTTTCTTCTTTCTTCTTATTTTCATTATATATTTTTTATTCTATTATATATATATATATATATATATTATCTTGAGCTAAGAAGAATCAATTTAATTTGCTCGACAAATTTGAAGCGTCTAGAACAGGATTCCAATCTCATTAGCAATGTGAGATTATTCCCAATACTTCCCCTCACATATAACCCCACTGTTGGATGGTGTATATGTGATAGTATATGTGGTAATACATGACACTTTTCAGGTGGCTGGTTTTTCTTTGGGTGACTGATCCCTCTTTAGGTGACATATAGTTCCTCTTTGGGTGACTTATAGTCCCTCTTTTGGGTGATCGTCCCTCTTTGGGTGACTGATCCCTCTTTGGGTGACATATAGTCCATATTTTTTGGTGATCATCCCTTTTTGGTGAATGATCCCTGTTTGGGTGATATATAGTCTCTCTTTTTGGGTAATCAACCCTCTTTGGGTGACTATAGTCTCTATTCTGTGCAACTGGAGTCTCTCTTTCGGTGACTTGACTTTTTTTTTTAGGATTATTATGAGAGGGAACCTGGAGCTCTGATACCATGTCAAATTTTCAATTTAAAAGTTCGAACTAGTAATTAAAGGAATTCTCCATATATAAAGAATACAGAATTCCAATCTCATTAGTAATATAGGACTATTCCCAATATTATGTATATTGGGAATGGAGGAAGGATCGTAGTACAATAAGTATAAGCAGGTAGTGTTAGATTTGCAATGAATCTTTTGTTCTATATAAAACTCCATGGTGAAAAGCATTTTCTTTGATTTTATCTAGTAGATTGCCCCTTTGTTTGAAGACAAAAAAGGTTGATGGCCCTTTGATTTGAGTGACTTGATCAGGTCTGTTTAGAGCATTAATTTTGGCAATTGGATATAAAAAACCCTTTGAGCATATCAAATTTCATTACTCGCATCAATCATATGATACAATTAATATATCAATCATATGATACATTAAATATTAAATTTATTTATTTTTTCCATTGTAATCACATCAAAGTATTAAATTAAGATTTGCATTTAGCATGCAATAATTCATTCTCAGAATTGAGAATGTATCCCTATAATAGAATGGGAATGGGTTAAGGAACGATAAGGCATTTTCGTTCTAAGCTTCAAATGTAGAATGGATAAAATAGTACGTTTCGAAATGGATAACATTATCAATCCATGATTTAAGAATACATACTAAACACTGATTTTGTCATCTTCGAATATAAGCTTAACCAAAAATGTATTTTAAGAATATATACCAATTGCAGCCTAAATTTTGTTGACTTCAAGAAAAACTAAACCACATGATTATGGTATATGACCACCCATGATACAAATAGTATCTATTAATGGATTTTTTTACCCACCCCCTAAATCAATGAACTATATATAAAATGGAGTATGGGAATTCCCTTCTAATGTAATTCCAGTCCTTTCTTTTTATATGACATTGGTTCGTGTCAATGGCTCATTGACATTGATTTCCTTTCACGGGATATCATTGGAGGTATCATAGAAACCTAATATACAAGGGGTATTTTATTATTTGAGATAGAAGTGGTCTTGAGTTTTTATACGATCTGCCAGACATCAATTGTTAGTGTCTATTGACCATTGAGTGGTGTCAAAAAGAAAAATCCATATAAAAAGGGGCCAATCTATCTATACCATTGTGTGGAAAGTAAAGATGTTAAAAATGAATCAAAATCGAGTCAAATCATTTAAACTGAAATCGTGAAACTCATTATTAAATAGTTCGATTCTATTTGCAAAATAAAATCGTTTAGTTAAATGGTTCGATTCTTGTTTCGGAAACGAAACCGTTTAGTTAGAACTGTTAGATTCTGATTTAAAAAATGAAACCGTTAAAATAGACTATTTGGAACCGTTAAGACCGATTAAATCCCTTACTTTAATCCCTTAGTGCTAAAATTTTATATTTGTAGAAATAAATTTTATTTTTTAATGCTTACCACATGGTTTACTTCTAAATCAAAAATTCTCTTTCATATATAATTAAAAGAAAAAATTTCATCTACACCCCATAAAAAATTGTTAACATCATCTACACCCACAAGAATGCAAAAACATCATCTACACCTCGAAATTTTGACTGTGCTAATCAAAGAAGTCCACTCCGTCAGTTAATTTCTGTTAGATGTTGACGTCAGGTGGATTGAAATATTTGAAAGACGATAATACCCTTTTGACCTGTTGAAAAGACCATTATACCCTTTATCCAAACCCCTCTCTTCTACTTGTGCAGTGCTTCCTCTCTCTCTCTCTCTCTCTCTCTCTCTCTCTCTTTCTTTCTCTCTCTTACTCTGTTTTTCGACCTGGGTTCTTTTCTCCGGTAAGCCCTTATTTAGATCTGTGAGGTTCTTTTCTTTCAAGTTTTTGAATCTCTGAGGTTCCTTTCTTTCCAGATCTATGTTTTTTTTTTTCAGCTCTACATTCTTGTTTTTTCTCCACTGTTTTTTTCGGTTCTTGAACCTGTTTTCTTGAGATCTAAAGTTTTTTGCATCATTCCTAAAAATGTTATTTAGATCTAAGTTTTCTTCTAGTTATTCTCTTCAGATATGAGTTTTTTTGTTTTCAGCTCTATATTCTTGTTTTTTCTCTACTGTTTTTTTCGGTTCTTGAACCTGTTTTCCTCAGATCTAAAGGGGCCAATCTATCTATACCATTGTGTGGGAAGTAAAGATGTTAAAAATGAATCAAAATCGAGTCAAATCATTTAAACTGAAATCGTGAAACTCATTATTAAATAGTTCGATTCTGTTTGCAAAATAAAATCGTTTAGTTAAATGGTTCGATTCTTGTTTCGAAAACGAAACCGTTTAGTTAGAACTGTTAGATTCTGATTTAAAAAATGAAACCGTTAAAATAGACTATTTGGAACCGTTAAGACCGATTAAATCCCTTACTTTAATCCCTTACTGCTAAAGTTTTATATTTGTAGAAATAAATTTTATTTTTTAATGCTTACCACATGGTTTACTTCTAAATAAAAAATTCTCTTTCATATATAATTAAAAGAAAAAATTTCATCTACACCCCATAAAAAATTGTTAACATCATCTACACCCACAAGAATGCAAAAACATCATCTACACCTCGAAACTTTGACTGTGCTAATCAAAGAAGTCCACTCCGTCAGTTAATTTCTGTTAGATGTTGACGTCAGGTGGATTGGAATATTTGAAAGACGATAATACCCTTTTGACCTGTTGAAAAGACCATTATACCCTTTATCCAAACCCCTCTCTTCTACTTGTGCAGTGCTTCCTCTCTCTCTCTCTCTCTCTCTCTCTCTCTCTCTCTCTCTCTCTCTCTTTCTTTCTCTCTCTAACTCTGTTTTTCGACCTGGGTTTTTTTCTCCGGTAAGCCCTTATTTAGATCTGTGAGGTTCTTTTCTTTCAAGTTTTTGAATCTCTGAGGTTCCTTTCTCTTCAGATCTATGTTTTTTTTTTCAGTTCTACATTCTTGTTTTTTCTCCACTGTTTTTTTCGGTTCTTGAACCTGTTTTCTTGAGATCTAAAGTTTTTTGCATCACTCCTAAAAATGTTATTTAGATCTAAGTTTTCTTCTAGTTATTCTCTTCCGATATGAGTTTTTTTGTTTTCAGCTCTATATTCTTGTTTTTTCTCTACTGTTTTTTTCGGTTCTTGAACCTGTTTTCTTTAGATCTAAAGTTTTCTGCATCACTCCTAAAACGTTCTTCAGATCTGAGTTTTCTTCTAGTTATTCTCTTCAGATCTAAGTTTTTTTTTTCAGCTCTACATTCTTGTTAAAACTCCACTGTTTTTTTCGGTTCTTGAACCTGTTTTCTTCAGATTTAAAGTTTTTTGCATCACTCCTAAAACGTTTTTTAGATCTGAGTTTTCTTCTAGTTATTCTCTTCAGATCTGAGTTTTCTGAATCATTAGGTATGAATCACCATTCTATTGTGGATCCTCCGTTGAATCCTCCAAATAACTAATGATTTCTTCTCAACCCCCATATCATGATATCGTGATTGAAGACATTTTTAGTGATGTTTCATTCGAATCACAGTAGTAAAACAGAAATTAAAGTTGCAAACAAAATTACGACGGAAGAAACTTCAATGAATCATTCATATTTTTTCAAAAAAAAAAAAAAAAAAAAAGAATTAAAGCTTGGGGGTGTGGGAATACGGAACCGATATGAGATCCGAAGATGAGAATTGAAGAGCTGATATACATGCTTCTCTCTAAGGATTCATAGTTTTCCCTTATATTTTAGTAGAATAAAAAGAAATCATAAGAAAAGGGGAAAAGAAGAAGAAGACGACACCATGGAAAAATAAACACAGAAATCATATCGGGCAAGGAAGAATCCTGAGATGGATCTTCGAAGTCCGGCGGGTCGGGTTGAAAACCATAGTGAAACCGAGGTTGGTCATGATAAATACAATTTTGATTTGAAGGATAAATTAGTAAATAAACATAATTTTTTAATTTTACAATTTATAATTTGAGGGGTAAAATTGTATTTCAACAAATTTAGTGATTTTCGTCAGTTAAGTGGACCTAGGTGATGTTTTTGCATTCTTATGGGTATAGATGATGTTAGCAATCTTTGATGGGGTCTAGATGAAATTTTTTCTAATTAAAATTATTTTAATGCTTTCCTCTCTTTTCCTCTCGTTTATTCCTAACTCTCTTCCTAACCCTCTAATCAACGATATCATTAAAAAACCGAAAAATCAAAAAACTAAAATCGATTAATAATCATTTTTGTTTAGCATTTTGAAACCTTTTAAAATATGATTCGATTTTAGTTTTACTCATTATACATCGAACCGAAATTGAACCATATCGTTAAACCGAATGGGAAGAGTTCCACAGTATATCAATCACTATCAAATCTTGGGCCCCATCTATCGTACTTATCACTCATATATTTTTGACAATTCAAAATCCTTAATTTTTTTTTTCTTTTGACTATTTAATTAATTTATTTTGGCAAGTAGCATAGTAATTGTGGAATCCAACATGGACATGTGTCGAAGGGTTTGACCTATTTAGTCACTAAAATTTAAGTAAAAAAAATGCTATTATGTGTGTGGACATATTATTTACAACATCATTGCAACATCATTGTAAATAAATTATTTTTGTCATACTCTAACATAATATTTCAAAAAAAAAAAAAAAATCAAGGTCATCTATGTATATTTTTTAACAATTTATACAATTGAAAAAAACAAAGGGAAAAACTTATATATGTTGATGAGGTATATTTTTCAGGTGGATCATCAAATTTACATGTGGCCTATTCAATAGTTTCCCCATTCATAAAAGTGAAAAATGGGTGCAAAAAATCCCTGCATATGCTCCAACTAACAATTGAAACTTTCTATTTCACCCAAAAAAAAAAAAATTTAATGAAAATTATTAAAAATACAAGCAAAAAATGGCAACAATGCTTTTCTCATGTTTCTCTTAATTTAAGAACCCGTTGAGATTGTCATGTCTGTCTCAGTATTGGTGGGCCACCTCACTCAAAAAAATCATACCAGCCACATATCATTAGAATGATGAGAATGTACTCTTCCCACTCAAGTATAGTAGGACCTACTATGACAATACACCGATGGAGAATATAGTCTACAACCTACTTCATTCCGACCTGATAGATAATTGCGGCTATCTTAGAAGCCAGTCACTTTGCCACTGATTCTCTCTCTCTCTTTCTTGTTGTTGGATGTGGGTTGGAGGTGATGAGGAGGTGGGGTTGTTGAAAGAAGAAAGTTTAAATGTAGTTAAAAAAAAAAAAAAAAACTTTAGAAGAAGATCTTGCGGAAGCAGCAATTGTCAATAGTGAAACCATAATTAAAACGTTTCCAAGAAGAACCCATCAAAGGTGAGCACATAGATTCTTCACATGGAATTTGTTTGATAATTATCAGGGACTATCTTCCACAAATGCTAAGAATCCATATACGAATTTTACAAGTTCCATCCCGATTCTTTTGTTTAGATTCCATGTTCAATGATTCATAATGATGATCTTGTAAATTCTTTGATTCTTTTATTTAGATTTCATGTTCAATGATTCATAATGATTATCTTGTAAATTCTGGTAGCATAAGCATGCAACTTGAGATTTGAAGCTGTACAGTTTTTGTAATTTTATTTTCTTTCAATTTTTATTTCAGATTATTTTTTATCAAACATGATTTGGTTCTCTTCTAGTTCTGAAATGATTCCTGATCAATATGTTATCAAACATGTTTATGTTCTAAAAATGTTTTGAAATCTATTCTAGAACTATATTATCCAATATGTTTCTACTCCCAAATAATATTGAAGTACATTAGAATAGAAGTTCTATTTCAAACCGAAGGTAAAGAATTCAAGAATTTTTATCAAACAAGCTCTAAAAGATTAAATGCTACCATTGCCACCCAACCCTTCACCAACCACAGGTTTGGAGAGAATATCATTCACACCTGTGATGGAACATTCATGGGTAAAGCAGAAATCTAAGTATGGTGAAATTGTGAAAGTCTCCTCCATTCATTATTTTTGGATGTGAAAATGTATGAGTGAGATTGAGACAGAGAAAGGAGCGCTAGCTAATTTTAATTGTGTAAGTGAAAGTGAGAATTTTGATGATTTTGATACCGTGACATATTGACATGGACAGGGACCAACCAGTTCACACAAATATCTCCACTTTAGTAGTTTGTTCTCCTGATAAATTAAAACCATCTCATTGCAATTAAAAGATGGTTAAGATACCTAACTCTCTCCTTTATTAAAGAATCACGAATCTTTTGCTCTTAGTTGGGGTCAAAACTCAAAACCCAAAACCTTCCTCCATTAAAGATTAAGGAAGTTTCATCAACTTTTTTAGGTATTTTATGTTGGGAATAATTCTATATTAGTCAAGGCCAAAATGCCTTATATGTTTGAGAGTTTTTTCGTTAATGGTTTGAACATTTGAGATGAAAACTGAACAAGTCATCCAAAAAGACCGGGGATCAAATAACACACGTGTACTATTACCTAAAAGAAGAGCAATACGTGAGGGAGAGTATTGGGCATAACCCTATATTGATTAAGATTAGAACCTTGAGTTCTTTATATACGTGAGAATCCCTGTATTTACTAGCTAGTTCTGACTTTAGAGATAGAAACTTAACATTATAAATCTAGAACTTCATTTATCATAAATTTTACATGATAAAAACCGTTCTTTCTTAAAATCAAATCCTAACGGAGTTTGGAACCTGTTGTTGGTATAATTCTGCAGGACACTTTCACTAGTGGCAGGAAAGAAGCATCAAAGTGGTGTTTTGCTTGATTTAAGGGCTTGAACTGCATTTACAGAACATCTCCTTAAACACAGCATGCAAATTCTATTTCTTGGGATCTATGTTTGAGTGGTTCATTGTTTTCAAATTTCTAGAAGACATTAGTCATAAAAGACGGCACTACCAAGTGAAAATCGAGTGCCAAAATAACAATGACAGCACTCATATGTCTCAAAAGCTTTTCTATTTTTATTTTCAAGAAAAAAAAAATAAAAAAAGATAAAAAAAAAGAGATGAAAGTAATGATGAAGGGAAAAAGGAAGAAACTAGTTATCATTCAAATCACTTTCTTAGCATGTTAAGTGGAGGATGCAAGGGCATCCCTAAATTTCCTTATACCAAGGATTGATCATGTTATTTGGTGGGGTCGCTAGTTATATATATATGCCCTATCTTATTTTGGACTATTCTCTTGGCAACTCCGGTTTCTAAGTTTTTCCATGAACAGTAAAAACACGTGAGATATGTCCAGTTGTCCAACACAAGCACTTAGTAGATGGAAATAAAGCAAAGGCATCTTGAATGCCCAACTATCTACAGTACGGTAAATTTAAAATGAGGTAAAATTTGGTGGACAAATGAATCTTAAGATCTTTTTTCTATATGTTAAGTTTAAGCTCAAACTGAGTTTTCCAAACTAAAGTTTTCAAAATATAAGGACTCCTAGATGGTGCATCAACATGTACAGACGGTTGAAAAGTATAAGGATGTATGGACATGCTAAGAAGGGTTCGTTTGAATGTAACAAGGGTTGTTACATTATGTAGTTGTAATCAATTTGCTTTAACGTACACTCACTGAACTGATAGTTTTGATATTTCTTTTGGAGATTGGCGCATGACAATGAAAAAGGGTGATTACAACGATACCACCTTTGTTACAATTGGAAAAATCCTAGTAAGAATGTATATTTGAATCTAAGTCTAAAAGTTCATACATGTTTAATATATAAGATGTACAACTAATCCAATAGTCAATTCACTTCGGATTTTTAGCAAAAAAAAATTGGCTAAAATCAACTGTCCTCATACAGTTCTGAAAAACTAATTTGAATGGGCCATGAAAAAGAAGTTTTCCATGGTGAAACAAAGATTACTTATTAAAGGTTTTTTTAGTTCTTTTATGTTGAACTTTTTCTTTTTTTGGAATGGATTTCTCTTTCTTTTTTTTTTTCTTTTTTTTGGGGGAGGGGGAGATGTTGAGGGAAGGAAGAGCAGTGACCAAAACCCTCAAAAAAAAAAAAAAGAGGCTAGAAAAGGAAGGCTAAGATCCTAAACAAAACTCAAAAGAGAAACAAAGTCAAATCTTACCAAAACTGAATAGATAACTGTTAGAGATCAAGCAGATAAAAAATCCACAGGACTGATTGCTCATTGAGTACTTAAAAAGCTTATAGGGATGTTTCTCAAAAATGCAAGAGAGACTTTCTAGTTCAACAATAGAGTCCATCCACTGGCATGGCAACACCTTCAAGATGTTTTTTTTTTCCTTTACTGATTAGACCTTTGCCAAAAATATATAGCCGTTGTGATGTATGTATCTGTATCCACTTCAAATGAAAACCAGAAAAAAAAAACCTTTGATGATGTAAGAATTTTCACTTTCCACATAGATCATAAAAAAGTAGACAGCTTTCTGCATTCCTATTAGTTTCAAAAGATTTGAGGTAAACTACCCATCAAACCATATCTCTATTTTTCAAATAAACTTCCTTTTGTGTTGATATGTTTCGGGTTTAATTACACCTTCATGTTTTAATTACAATCACCACCAAGGTGAGATAGTGTCTACATTCATGAGAGAGAGAGAGATAATGGAACTCTTTTGAAGGAAAAAGAGAAAAAAAAAACAACTAAAAGATCTTTTAGCACATTAAAAAAAGGAAAAAAGTTAATGGGTGTTTAACACCATTAATGATCCCCTAATAAAGACTCAGAAAGAAAGTGGCTTGTTATCAAGTACCGAGCCATTATTAACACTGAGAAAGGAAATAAAGTAACAACGACATTTTTTTTTTATGTGTAAAACAACATTGCAATCGTAACTTTTTACGTAGTATAGGGCCTCTTAGGGCATGAGACTCCCTGTTACTGTAAAAAATGGGGAGGGGCAGTATGTATGCAGTTTTACTCCTACAACATAGAGAGATTGTTTTCGTATTTTTAACCTGTGACCACCAGATTGTAATATGACAATCATATCGTCACACCAAATCTTGCCCTCTATCTCTTTACATAATACAATAGCTTTTTTTTTTTTTTTATGCTTCAGTTTTCATAGTTTTCCCCACATGGAAAGGATTGCCAATCATTTGTTGCATAGGGTATAGTTTAAATTGATCATTCATCAAATTTAAGAAAATTAAATAATGCAAATTCATTTATTGCCACTTTCCTTTCTATTTATAAAAAAATTCGTTTCTAGTTACATTCCTCTTTTTTATTTTTCAACCATTTTTTAAAGGGTCTTACTTCTTTCATTGACAAAGATTCCATGGGAGGGAGGGAGGGAGGGAGGGAGGGGGGATTGGGGGTTCTAAAAGTAAAGGTTCGATTGGTAACTCGTAAATGAGTGGTAAGATGGAAACTTCGTAAATAGGAGGAGGGTTTGCGCCAGCCTGATGGACATCAAACCTAGTTTTAAAAACCTTGACTTTGTATAGATTCATAAAGCGTCAATCTATTGGGTAGGAGTCACATATGAGAGTTATGGCTAGAGAATGGTTCCCCTGCATGTACTTGTATCCTCTATGGGAACTTATCACCGTGCATATCCAATGGGTCCCACACTCTAGAGGTGGGTCTCACACCACACCACATTGTTGGTGATGCATGAGATCCTATGAAGAGTACATTTGAATTGAACTCTTAGGGCATAAGATTTAGGGATATTTTCCTTTACCGATTAGAGTGGGAGTAAGAATTTCTATTACTTAGTATGAAAATGGGCTTATAGGGCCTAGGAAAAATGGGCTACAGCCTATAGAATTTAGATTGAACTGGGCCCAAGATAGTAAATATCCAAATATTTGTATTAATATGCCATATCTATCTACATCTATTTCCTAGGTTATAGTAATCAGTATAAGGCGGTCCCATTGGCCAATTTGTATCGGTTTCAGTTGTGTCCGATACTTATTTTTTTAGTATATGTTGTTTATTTAGTAATCGTATCAGTAAAGTTTCAAACATCCATTGGCTCTGTACCTGATCGGTATCCATATCAGATCTGCCGATACCGTATCCAATGCTGATTACTAAAACCTTGTTTATCTCCCCTCACTAACTTAGGCCACCTAAAGGCTGGCCAGTTGAATCCAAGGCCTAAACCATAATAAAACTTAGCCAATATCGAGGTTGCACGTCACAACCCCAGATATGGGTTGGAAACCCAGTCCATCAGTGAGCAAAAATCATGTCAGGCCTGATTGGCCAGGATATCCTGGCCGAGTTTGCATCCTATGTAGGGGTGGGCTTAGGCGGGTTTACTCGAACCCATTTGGGCCCAACCCGGAAAACCAAGGGTTGGGCTTTTTTTTTATATTTTTTTTTAGGCCCAGGGTTGGCTTGGCAGGTTGAAAATGAAAACCTGAAGTGGGTTGGGTTGATAATCTCAGGCCAAAAACCCTTGATCTCATTAACAATCTTAGTTCAGAGGATAGTTGGGAAAATTTTCAAGAACCCCTGAGCCATGGGTCACTACTGCCTGTACTACATCTCCTTCGTTGATGATTACAGCCGTTTTACACGGATGTTCCCTCTCTTTCGTCGATCAGAAGCTTTGGCCAAGTTTATTGCTTTTCAAGAACTTGTAAAAGTGTATTTTGATGCACATGCAAAAATAATAATTTTCGCTCAAATGGGGATGGTGAATACACTAAATTTGATTCTCATTTTACTAAAACTGGAGTCACTTTCCACAGCAAAATGGGAGAGCAGAGAGTAAGCATCGCTATATAGTAGAAACAGACCTCACATTATTGGCTAGGGAAAACATTCCAAATTCTTAATGGGACTTTGCATTCTCACAGCAATATAAGTGGTGAATCGTCTCCCCACCCCATTGCTTGGAATGACGTCTCCTTGTACTTCTCTATTTGATGTCCAGTTTGACTACCATCTTATAAGAACCTTTGGGTGTGCCTGTTATCTATACATGCGTCCGTCCTTGTACAAAACACAAACTTGAATATCGCTCTAAGCGATGTGTACTTTTGGGTTACAACAACTCGATCCCACAAATGATATAAATGTCGTTATCCATGCACTGGACGAGCATATATAACTCCACATGTTATTTTTCATGAAAGTGTTTTTTCTGTTTATAGAGTTGGTTTGGTCATCTCATGCGCCCCAAGTACCTCTGTCTTCTCAAGACACTATGACAACACCTGTTTGCAATATATCCCTGCTCTTCCAGTTCGACTCTCCTTTCTTCACAAATAGTGCGTTCTAGTATGCATGGGTCGGAAACGTGCGAACATCTGCTTGGTCTGATCGCTGGCCCCTTGCTTGGGCCGCCCTTGTTGGGCGTGGTCTTGCTAGTTTGGCTATTTGTTCTCATCATCAAGTCTTGCATAAATTGGCAAATCTCATCAAGTTCATGGAGTCACCTTTCCGTGTCTAAGTTCACAGCTAGGCTAGGGGCCTGAATTTGAATCTTCTTTTAATTTTACAATATTTGATTAGACTTATCAGTTTTGGGCTTAGGCCCAATTGGGATCAAACCTGTCTGAAACACACTAAAGGAATAATGTTGGGCTAGAAGCACATCTGACATCTTATATCAAGCCTTAAAATGCATTACTCATCTCAGATAATGCATCAAGCGATTCAAGCCTGCAAGCAATTTTGCATCTATTCGATTAACCGATTTGAAACCAACGATTTAATGGTTTAGATCCGAATCAAATCGTGTAATATTTGGTTTTGTTTTTACCAGAATCGTTTTTTCTAATCGATTCAAACGATTCGATTAGCTTTTGAGACAGATTAAAAGAACCACCGATTATCCCTTTCTATGTTGAGTTATGGTTATATTTGGATGCAAAGAAAATAAATTTGAAATGAAAAAGAAAGAATCAAAGAGACACATAAAGTGATCATTGTTTTATCATTCTTTTTATCTTCTAGGTTTTTTATTTTTTATTTTTTGGAATTTTTTGAATTTTTTAAATCTTTTTATACATCCAAATATAGCCTAAACCTCTTTACCAAAAAAAAAAACCTAAAGCTCTAAGATGATTTTTTTTTCTTCATAATAATGGAAAAACTTTTGGTTTTCAATTTTCTTCAATTTTCTTCTTCTACCCAAAGGAAAAAAATTTTCTTCTACCTTTTTGTCATTGGCCTTACAATCAAAATCAGTAAATAAAATGGGCAAAAAAAGTAGCATGACCTCAACAATCTAAATCTTAGTATCGATATTGGTCAGGTCCAAAATTGATGATCCGGGGTATAGAATCAAATAAGAAACTGACATGTGACCAATACTATGTATAATAATATTAAAAGTGAAATTTTGTCTTGTTAGAAAAGGATAGGAACAAATCCATCCGACCAATTCCATACCAGTACTTAAAAAGATCCACATCCTCTCCTCCAAGAGAATCTGGACGAGAGGTGACGCTCCCATTGGATAGACGACACCTGGGGTTCGGGTAAAATCCGAGCCCTCCATCCTAGCCGACACCCCCTGTTGGCTTAGCTTGTCGACTTGGTGTTGGCTTGAATGAATCTAAGCCCCAGGTGTTCTCCATCCAAATGGGGCGCCAAGAGAATCTGGAGGAGAGGATTTGAATCCTACTAAAAACCATGTGGGAGTGGGACCTTTGTACCCTAAAAACATTAATGAGACCATACTCACAAGCTATTGTTTTTCTTGGGGTGTGGGACCCACTAAATATGGATGAGGATGGACTGCCACGAAAGATACAGCACTCTTAAAAATGGAAAATATCCTCTGTAGTGAAGCACCTGTGTAGTGAAGATCCCATCCACTCAAAGTGGATTGACACATATCCTGATTCTCTCAAACTATATTAGAATACACATAGATCCACTTTGAATGGATGGGAAAGATCCTCACTACACTTCAATAGAGGGGTGGCCTCACTACGGAAGATCCCAATCCCTTAAAAACATCCCCGAGTCTATTGTTTTCTCCACTCAATAAAATGGCTGTGAGCATGTTATATGATCACAGCATCACAAACTCACGGTAATTCAGAAAACCAGAAGATAGAGAGAAAAAATACGCAGCTAAAAAGATGGCTTCGAGGGTCAGGAACGATCATCTCCTCTTCTTCTTCGCTCTCATAATTTCATCTGCCATTGTCGCTCAATCTGTAAGTAATCTCCCATTTCCCATCTCTGCTTCTGCTCTGCTCACACAATTGTTAATGTAATTGATGATGAATGTGAATACACAGGATGATTGTGTGTATACAGTGTATGTAAGAACTGGATCGATAATCAAGGCAGGAACAGATTCGATCGTGAGCCTGAGATTGTACGATGCGAAACATGATTATGTAGAGATATCAAATCTGGAGAGTTGGGGAGGTTTGATGGGAAAAGATTACAACTACTTCGAGAGAGGAAACCTAGATATCTTCAGCGGCAGAGGTAGATGCTTAGAATCGCCCGTCTGCGCAATGAATCTTACGTCCGATGGATCAGGGGATCATCATGGTTGGTACTGCAACTATGTGGAGATTACATCGATGGGTGCACATATCCCCTGCAAGCAGCAGCAATTCACGGTGGAGCAATGGATCTCGCTTGATGCACCTCCTTTTGACCTCACCGCTATTAGGAATTACTGTCCTTATGATCTTCAAAACATCAAAAGAAGCATAAGCAGCAGCCATCAGCAGATGAAATGATTCAGGAGATAAATCAGAAGACAGAATGATTCAGAGATTAAACGATCGGTTGTTGGATTAGTACTTTGTGGAATAAAAATGAAGTTTTTTTACTGAGAATTTTTGGGTACCTTTCATTTCTCTAAATCTCTTTCTCAAATGTCAAATTTCAAAATTGGATATTAATCTCATTTCGGTTCCCAAATCTAACTGAACAGAAGGAGAGGAGGATAAAACCTGCAACAATATTTAAGCTTTATTCACAAGGTGAGATCTAAATTTTAGATTTTTGGGTAGAAAGGTGAGATGTAATTGGCGTTAATAGAAACTAATTCTTGAATATTGAGTATATAATTTCGCGAAGGGAGATATTAAGTTACACAGTGGGATCCTCTGTAGTGAGGCCAAAATGACGATGATGATGTGTTTTGATGCACTTTGAGTGGCTAAGATCTTTACCGTCACTTTGGCCTCGTTACAGAGGATATTTTTCCTTAATTTACTAACTTAGAAGTTACGAATAACACCATTGAAACCATAGGAGAATCTCGTGAGTAGGGACTCATATCCTCCTATGGTTGGATGACATTCAGTCATGATTCAATGGTTAAAGTTCACCTAGTACGCATCCAGCTATTGGATCTTTTTTTTTTTTTTTTTTTTTTGCTAACAATGAGTATCCAGACCTTTGATCAGACTAATCCCGTGAGCCCATACTGACCCCACAACCGCATGGACCGAGTCATTCCAGGGTTGAATGAGATCCATTCCACTTGTACCTATAGCGGGAAAAAAAGAGCACTTTAATACCCCCGTGTGAGTGGCCCAAAGGCAGTAAGAGGAGTTGAACTCAATACTTTCCATTTCCTGAGGTGTAGGCTCCTTGTCGACTCAGTTACCCCCTTGGGGTTCCATCTATTGGATCATGGCTGGATAAACTTGACAACATGAGATTTTTTTTTTCTTTTTCTGGTGAGTTGAGCAGTGGACGGTGTATGATTTCATTTTTAACCTTTAATTTAAGGGTGTCAAAAATGGGCCCGGACCGATAACACGGACCGAGCCGGCCCGGTTAGCCTGAACCCAAACCTGACCGACCCTTTAATGGGCATGTTTTGGGCTGAGGGTTGTATTTTCGGTTCGGTTTGGTCCAGTCCGGGCTAGCCCGATGGGCGGCCCGCTATGGAACCCGAGTTAGCCCGAACCGAACCTGCACAGACCGAAAGCCCATTAAACCCATTAAGCCCATTGAAATCTTAATTTTTCAGTTTCTAACCCTAGTATAAATACAACATTATAACTGTTCAAGTTCAACTTTTACTGTTTACACTGTTTTACACTTTAACATTTTCACCGAAACTCAGCTACTGTGGCCGCTAGTACAGCCTCCCTCAATCCCTCTTCGACTCTTCCATCGTTTTCGGCGACCACCTGCAAGACCACCTGCAATGGTGATAAGGATCGATTGTTGGTTTCACCGAGACTCAGCCATTGTGGCCGCCACTGTGCGTGCCTCACTCAATCCCTCTTCGACTCTTCCGACATGGTTTCCGGCGACCACCTGCAACGCCACCTGCAACGGCGATAAGGATTGGTTGTTGTTTTCTTTTCCAGGTAGGTAAGGATCGGTTCTTGTAATGTTATTCTTCTCTCGTTTATTTCTTATAGTGCCTTCCCAAAATCCAACCCTATGACTGATGAGAAGTGGAGGTTTATCCATTTCATGGTACCACATATGACTTAAATGGTCCTGCAACAAAAGCTGCTCTTTTCTTGCTAAGATGCAGCAAGGTACATAACCACTTAACAAGGGATATCTTTTACATCTCAATATTTTTTCTCAAGCCTAAACCACCCAACTCCTAAGAAGATGAATCAACTACTAACTCTCTGTTAACTGAGTAGAACAGAGATTCATCCCTCTGCCCTTTCTTTAAGAAGTTCTTCTGGAGTTATAGGGATAGGGAATGTGTAGGAAAACTGAAATAGCTATTTTCCCTTTAATAACTGTTAAAAAAAAATTAATGGCTAGTTTGGAGGGGCTTGTATTTTTTTATTTTTTTTAGATGTATAGAGATACAATATGATTCAAAATGAACATCATAGCATTTCGGTTGGCATGACATAAATATTATGTCATGTAAATTTCAACTAGAACATTTGTTAATAATTATATTCCTGTTATTTTGTGCGGCACCTATGCATCTGTAGAACTAGAAATAGTCAATATTTTTAGGATTGGAGATTGAAACTCCTTAAGATTTTATGAATAAGAACCTGGACCTAAGTCCATATCATTTGCTCTTACAACTTTCAAAAATGATTTATTTAATATGTATAATAAGGAGATGAGATGATGACCCGAAAAGCAAGACCAGCCCGAAAAGCCTAGTCCGAACCGAACCAGTCTGAATTCACATTGATAAGCCGAGCCCGATAATGAACCGAAACCGGACCAGCCCGTTTGTTACTGTGTCCAGCGCAGCCCATCCCAGCCCGAACCCTTAGTGGACATGTTTTGGGTTGGGGTTATAAAACCCGACACCGGTTTAGCCCGGACCGAAACCGGCTTGGACCGACCCGTTGACACCCTTACTTTAATTAATGACCCATGCTCAGAACGTGAAAGTTAGTAAGAGAATAGGGAGAGGATTCCACACCAATGGGAGAGGGATTGAACTAGGATTGTCTCCTATCTTCCGGTCAGTCCAGTTGTCCATTGGATAGGTTGAGGTGTTCGGTACATATATCGATGCATCCTAGCCCGTCCGATGGACGATAGGAGACAATCTCCACCAATGGGAGAGGCCATGAGGCATCTTAGAGGAAAGAGACAGATACAAGGTTGCTAGTCAGGGTTCAGGAGCTTGGACTCGACCACAGGATCAATTAGTCAATCTCTATTTGATCTCTGTTGGATCAGCCCGGATCAAGTTGAATCGGCCAAACCAATCCTGTTCCCTTAAACCCAAATACTTAACAATGAAGGTATTAATGGTTTTCAATATATGACTAACTAGTCATTTTATAATAATGCATGTCCATATTTTTAATCACATGAGAGAGAGAATCAGAGAATCCCTGTAACAAACTCAGTGGAATGTTCGATTTGGAATATTGGGACTATGAAGAGAATGTGTGAGAGTTTAGGTTAGTTTGATTGGAAGGGAAATTAAAGCGAATGGAAGTGAAAAGAATTATTTTAATTTAAAAAGAAAATTTTTATAATCAAGGAATTACATAATTTTCTAAACCGCATAATTTTTTTTACCATATTTAATAATGATAATTTTTGGACGTATTTTTTATTTTATTATTTAAATGCAAGAGATTTGGATGCAAAGTAACCCCAAATTAATAATCAAATATAGAATGATTTGGAATGATGTAATGATTTAAAAAAAATTCTTTTGAAATTTCACTTCCGTGTCTTGCAATCAATTAGAGCCTTAATGATTGAATTGACTTAGTGATTTGGAGTTAATTACTTGGGGCTTTTTGTTGGACTTTATGTTGTCATTGTTGATAACTTGACAGATGTGATAGAGTTGATGAGCATATAATCAGAGAAATGAGGAGAGAGAAAGTCAGTGTAGGAGAGACAGTGTTAGTGCAGTGACAAAGATGTGGCAACCTCGTATGTTGTCTACAGTGTTCTACATCCCTTATAGTGTGTTTCAGATGATTTGCAGCGAGTTGAATAGTATTCTACATTGAATTTGATGACATAGATTGTCTGTGGGCTCCACCAGATGTGGTAGTCTCACTTGCGATATAAGAGAAATATTGGTATTGTGGGCATCATCTGAAGAATGAATGGCATCTTTTGGAGGCTTAAATGAAGAGAGAGGATGAAGAGAGAGAAACTGGAGAGCGAAAGAGGAGAGAGAAAATATGGGTGGGACCCACTGTGCCTAGGTGGCATGCCACCATGGTAGTCAGCCTGGCCTAGGGTTGTGGCACCACAGTGGCAGCCAATCCCCATGGCCAACCAAGGCCATAGGCAGCAACCATGAGTAGCAACAGCCGCAAGGCACACTGCCCAGGCCACAAGGCATAGGAGCATGCACCACAGGCAGTCCGCAGGCCCATAGCCACGCACATTCTTGGCATGGCTCCCCCCCCCCTCGATATGCATATCACCTGTTTGATAAAATGGTTAGAGAGAGAATGGAAGATTTTTCTGGAGAGAAGTCTTCTCGGGAAGAAAACTTCTCTATAGGGTTGTTTAATGAAACTCAAGTTCCAGAGGCCTTATTTTATAATGATAGGGGTATTTTTGGCAAGTAACAAAGGAGTAGATGCGAGATCAGCGGCCAAAATAAAGCCACCAAGGTTAGATCCAAATCTGATGGCCCAAAAAAATGCGAGCTAATGTGTGGCGCAGTTGTCGCTTCTTGATTCTGTCGCGTAGACTCTGATTGGTCTTTGGCTAGTTAATACAATGCTCCGCGTTCCATATAGTATGCGCCTTGATTTTGTGTGGTGCACATGTGGTTCAGCGACAGCTAGATCTAGATCTTATGGCCGTGATTGAAGCCGATCGCCACCTGACGCAACTGAGACAATCTAATGGGCGAAATATGATCTCGCCTTTTTGAGTGAGATCCCACGGCCAAATTTATTGATTCTCTGCGTAGCGAATCACAGCTCGACAATGTGGTTTGACTAGTCAGCGACGACAATACTTTGGTGTAGCGTGCTTACAGCATGGTGGCATGATGGATCCCAATCTAATGGCTCCGATTGAGATGCCAATCTTATTTGACGGGATTTAGCGGATCGGACGGTCATAATAAAATCCTGCCTTTTTAGATTTTTAGTTCAATCTAGCGGCGGATATTAAAGATGCTTCGATTGACGAATAATAAGTCGACAATGCAAGGGGGCTCGGCTTTGGAGAGGCGTAGGTGCACAAAATCGTTTGGAAAGATTCTTTTTCCTTATATATTACTGGTCGAACTTCAAACTGCCATAACTTTGTCATCCGAGCTCCAAATCAGATGGTTCAACTTGCATTTTTCATATTTTTTGGATTCTCTATCTATTGAGTGGTGTTGAGAGTCGTAGAAACACTGGAAAAAAAAAATCAAAAAGAGGGTTTTGAAGGTAGACAAAAGGTTTTCTAGGGTTTCGTATTCTGTGAGAGTGATCTATCACCAACTACCTCTTCTCTACGCATCAATGGAGTATTAAATCCCTGTGAGAGGTTGGTAGAGTTTTTATGTTTACATTCATGGTGATTATGGGTTGTGTGGAAGAGATTGAAAGCCTGTGAGTGAGGTGTATTATGTGAATCGATCTCTATCATCATTGAAGGTTGTTGAAGAGTTCCAGAGAGCAGTGTGAAGCTTCAAGGAGATTACTGGCTGTTCGAAAACAATTGGTTGTGAGATTTTATCATTCCCCATCTTTTTATTATTTTCTATACATTATATGCTAGCATAGGTGAAAAAAAAATTGAATACTTATCTAGTCTGTGGGTTTCATTGTAGGGCAATTCTATAAGCGCAAAAATTATTATTTGCTTCCCGTGGGTACGGATTAAGTGTGGTGTGTTCAGTGGATGCTGGACACTAGCTATTAAGCTTGAATCTTGACATTGTTACGCCCTCTTAGTTTTATGCTGGGAAAACCTAGGATTAGTATTTTTGTCTTGTTAGAGACTAAAAACTGAGTATTGAGTAAATACGGAGCCCGTTGGACATTACTCCATAGATTAGCCATCACATACTGTGGTGGTAAACCACGTAATATTTTTCTGTTCTTTATTTTATTTTTCTGGTATTTTTTGAAGTGTGTAGAATAGCTTGCAGGGTGGGTGTGCAAATTTGATAGACCTGGTGTAAGACCCCCATTTTGGCCTATTACTCATCAAGGGCATTTTTGTCATTTTTTGGTCATGTTAGAATGTCTCTACCATTTTAGTTATTATGAAATGAAAAAAAATGGGAAAAATTGTTAAGAGAATCGGGCTTGGGCCTATAACTTTAGTTTTGTGGTAGTGGGTTTTAATTTTGTTATTTAAATGGGTTTAGCTTAGGTGTTAGTGGGTTTTAGTTTTGTTTTCTTTTTGTTGTTTTTTGGGTTTTAGTTTTGTTTTCTTTTTGTTGTTTTGTTTTAGGCATTTGTTTGTTATTGGGCTTTATGATAGAGTTTTTTTAATTCTTTTAGTTATTTGAGTCAATGGGTTTGGGCTGTGGGTTTAAATTAGGTGTTAATAGGCATTAGGCTAATGGGCTTGGGTTTGGGCTTAGGATATCAATTGTGTAGTAATCATTTTTCTATCACATGTGTTGGGTTAAAAGGAAATCAAGTGAGAAGAATCTCGGCCCTTGGATTAGGGGTTAGAAAAAAAAACCCTAGATAATAAAAAAAGGAGAGGGACTGTTGTGGGAAGGAGAGAAGGAGGCGGCAGCAAAGGGAAGAAGAGGAAGCCGTGGCCACCAGAGAGAAATCAAGAGAGAGAAAAAAAAGCAGTAGCGGAAGGAAGAACAGTGAGAAGAAGAGTTGAGAGAAGGCGGCAGAAAAAGAGAGGGGAGAGACAAGCGTGGGTGAGTGGAATGGAGAAGATGATAGAGAGTAGAAAAACCCAAAGCTCCTGTGGTATTTTTTTTATTGCTATTGTTTCTGGATTTTCTGATGGCGTTGGAATCCAGAGACGACGGAATCCAATCCTCTCTTCCTTCGTTGAAAACCCAAGGTCTTAGCTTTTATTCTTTGTTGCTTCTCTAATCGAACTTCTCTTTCGATATGTGTCACGAGCTCTTCTTTCTAGTATAAGCTTGTAGGTTTACTTGGTAACGGAAGTTGGTAATGGCTGACTCGGTAGAAGTCATCTTGGAATTCCTCTGAAGAAATCGATTTACAAGGGCTGAAGCTGCTTTCCGTGGTGAGATCAATAACCGTCCGGATTTGAATGGATCACTTCAGAAACCCATCGTGGAAGAAAAGGAGTTTGGTAATTTGTTGAATGAAAAGGAGGATAAATGGGGAGAGAACAGTGGGAGACAAATGAAAAAGAAAAGAGAAAAGGAGTGGGCTAAGAGAAAATTCTGGGGAAAGAAGGCTTCGGTTGGAGCAGTGAGAGCAGAGAGAAATTGAGATGGAGAAATGGCCACAGAAATAGGGAGGAAGAGTTGCAGAGGAGAGAAGAAGTTAGAAGAGAAAGAAGAAATTAGAAGAATTCAAAGCAGAATCTGCAGAAGAAGTCAATTGCTAATGGTTTATGATGACTTCGGTTGGATATTGTAAGTGGCTTTCCATCTTTTCTCTTTCTTCTCTGTTTAGTTCGACAAAATTCAACTCCAGCTAAAGTGTCCAGATCAAACATCGCATGACACTTCCCCTGATGCCCTACCCATACCAACACGTAAGACCCTATTGGCTAGGGTTTACAAACTGGGCTCGCAACTAACCAGTCCTAATGTCAAACAGTGTATCTAAGGTCTCACCCCAACATCCCTCAATACTTCCATAGAGATAGAGCTAAGGCCCTCTCACACCCTAATTCCGTACTATTCAACATGGTGTGATGAACCGCTAATAAACCAACGGTTCAACCAGGATCTCGAATAGGCTGTGTCCGTTTGCTTAAACCATACACATCCACAACAATAATAAGAGTAAATACACAATAGTAGAAGTTTTTATACTAATGAACTGAGAGTCTAACAATTATAAAATAATAAATTATCCAATTATTCTCCATTGACTAAGTCATAAAATAAAATATTTAATCAATTACATCGTCTGTATAAATTGAATAAAATTCTAATCGAAAACACAAGAGTTGCACTCGTATGACGAATCATGCGACTCCACCATAACTTCAGCGTCCATCGCCGCCGCATGTCCATACATAGGAGCATTCATATAGTCTTCAATCGTGGTACCTGCATCATCAACTAAAAGCATTCGACGTCGAAAGGGTGAGCACACATCACAGCTCAGTGAGCAAACAAAACAATGCAACAAACATATGCATGCATTCAATTCGTATCTTTGGTCTGGCTCATAAGTTTGCAATGTGTTATAGAAAGGTTCGGTGGCCGCCTCGCCTCTATACACAGGGTGTGTAAGCCCACCCAATGGATCAAACACCATTGTCGTCCACATTAACCCCACCATGGGATAGAGATAGAGCTAAAGTGCTTAGGATCGCACCGCATCACACTTCCCCTGATGCTCTACCCATACCAACACGTAAGCCCCTATTGGCGAGGGCTTGCAAACTGGGCTCGCAACTAACCAATCCTAATGTCAAACAATGTATCCAAGGCCTCACCCCAGCATCCCTCAATAAGTCCATAGAGATAGAGCTAAGGCCCCTCGGTAGAGTCAGAGACTACACGGTCCGAGACCACCTCCCCTGATGCCCTACGACGTAATAGTTCTGCTAAGGTAATGGCAATACGACGATGTCAGTGGACAAGACTTGAGTAGAGATAGGGCTAAAGTGCTTAGGACCGCACCGCATCACACTTCCCTTGATGCTCCACTCGCATCAAGTACACTAACCACACACAAACATTCACATGCTTATACCTAGCATCATCATCATCATCATCATCATGTTGTAAATAAACTGAATTAAATATGCATGAACAGTAATAACAGAAATAATAGATGACATGTGATATGCACATTACAATCATACAATCATAGAATCATACATGGTATTGGACTCAATAAACGAAAATAGTTATTATTAGCCAATAAGTTTAGGTCTTGTTCCCTTACCTTTGATTAAGTGTAGATCCTCGTTCAAGCTTTATGAATCACCTTTAAATCACTAGAAAGGCCTAACAAGTCGATAGATTTTAATTAGAATTAATTTCAATAAATTTAGACTAGCTGAAATCTTAGGGTCGCAGGTAGGGCAGCAATTAGGATCGGTTACCAATCGACCCTAGGGTGTAGGGTCGGACGTGGGGTTGGTTACCAATCGACCCTACGTGCGACCACACCCTCCCTGGAACTTCCCGAGGGCATGTGGTCGATCCTGTGGTCTTGTAGGTCCATTCTAAAATTGTTCTATGGCTCATAACTATGATTTTTACATATTTTTCATTGTCTATGATGATTACTTTTATAGATTCCTTTGGAACTTGTCCATGGATGGATGATTTGGGTTTTCAAATTCTAACTTCTTCATAATCCATTCTAGGCTCTTAATTTATGAAGGGACTTAGATTCATACCTGAAGTTGGCTGAGATTCAGAGGTTTTTCTGAACTTCCTCCTCTTCCTTAGTCTTTTCTTCAATTTTCCTTCTCTTCTTCTTTTCCTTCTCTTTTTCTTTTCTCACTTTCAATTAGGGTTCTAAAAGGAGTGAAAGAGGCTAAGGGACGTCCTATTTATTGAGAAAAACCCTCCAAAATAAGTCCCATTGAGTTTAGGAAAGAACCCCTTGGAAGTAGGAAAGTTTCTTAATTTATGGTTTGAAAAAATTTCATCTACACCCCATCAAAGATCGTTAACATCATCTACA
>CM053276.1:12428073-12480350 GCA_028583415.1 Protea cynaroides | reverse complement strand
ACACCCCAGCCGACAATCTGAGCCGACAGGTGTGTCGGCTCGGCTGGAGGGCTCGGATTCACCAGAGAGTCAGGTGGCGGCCATCCATCCGAGCTGCCAACTCTCCTGCCCAAACTCAGGTGGGAGAGGATGTGGATCCGTAAAGACCAACCCTTCAAAGAGGTCATGAATTCAACAGTCTTTTGAGGCCTATATATGCCAAAAAAGAAAATTAATACTTGAAAGCTTTCTTTGGTATATATTATAGAATTAATTATATAATACATTATGATATATGTAGTTGTTTGATATGATTTATAATATTTATTTATGTTTAAAATAAATGAATATAATCTAAAATAAAATTTCAACCTTTGAGCTCATGGTGGGTAGTGGACTTTGCTTATTATTTTTTTTGGATAACTGCTTCTGCAATGTTACTACCAGATAGAGAGAGAGAGAGAGAGAGAGAGGTAGGTCTTTGAGGGGGCGGTGTTTTTCAATCACGTCTTTTACTGCCCAGCCCTACCTTAAGCCCGGCCAAGATCATCCCATTAAATTTGGTTCGGTTCGACTCAACATGCCTCACCTAACCCACTTGCGTGGTCTCTAGTAGGGCTTCAATAAAGTTGGGTTGGACCAGACATTTTAAAATCTCCAGCCCAACACTCTGGGCCCAGGCTAGGCCAGGCCCTGACTCAGGGCCTGAAAAATTTAACTCTGCCCACCGTCAGAGATGGGCCAGGCTGGCTTGACCATTGGGAGGGGGAAGGGAGACTAGGCGTAGAAAGAAAAGATAAAAAGAAAGAAGAAGAAGACATGGCCAGGTCAGGCTGGGCTAAGCCCACGATCTCAACCCTCGTTTGGTCCAACCCTAACTCAAGGTCAGACAGCCCTGACCCGCCCTCAGGGCCACATCTCAGTCAGGCCCTGTTGCATCTGAGGAATATCAACACTTGAAGGTTGGGAAGGAAAAAATTTGCAAAATTTCATAAGGATGGATGTTTCAGTGGCATTTGATGGTGGATTGAAGTTGAAACTGCTTAAGGTGGACCTTAGGTTAATATTTCTTCCTTCATCTTTTAAGCACTGATCTGTTTTAATGGTTTAGTATAAGGTACAGACTTAGCAAAAAATAAAAGGAAAAAAGACGATTGTCTCCCCTCTACTATGCGTAAGGACAAATGTCATTAAAAATTTTAGAAAAAGACAAATATCTCTTTTATAAATACTATTAAAATACAAATACATCCACATCATTAGGAATATTCCATTAGATGATGATGAGAAGTCAATTTTATTTTAACAATCAAATTAATATTTTACAAGAGTGACTCACCTTTACCTTAAAAAAAAAAAAAAAAAAAAAAACCCAAGGAGTGGCAGAGACGGAATCAGACGGAGTGATGGAGACGGTGACTCTGGGTTTTCTCTTGAAATGGAATAGCCACATCGAATGGTTGGGTTTTCGATGGAAGACGGACCTAGGTTGGATATTAAATCCCATTCCATGGTGTTGGGGGTGTCATCGGTGGTTTTGCATGGGCTTCTTTACAGGTTGTAGCGATGGAATTTGGGAATCGTGTTCAGGTTAGGGGTTCTTCCCAGGGTGCGGCAAGGGTGTTTGGGGATCACACCAAACACCAGATGAGTGAGCCGTTGATGGTTGCCGGGACAGGGTCTCTCTAGGGACCAATAATCTGCAATCGGATATATTGGGTTCCCCAAGAAGATCTGCGACAAATGAGGGTGGGCTTAGAGACACTCAGAATGCTAGTGGTTTAAATCGAAATACCTCATTACCGCCACAGGCAGGCTCTTGTTTCAGGAATGCGGTAATGGCAGAGACAGGGGTAGGGCACAGGGAGACGGCAACGACAGGGGAAGGTCCTGGGTTCAGGTTTTCTACTCCCCCTGAATAGCCATTAATGAGTTACATACAAGAGACACAGCAGGAAAACCAAAGGAAGTGAGTAGGAAACGTCGTTGGACGTATCAAGAAAAGAGGAAGACGCCGCCTGCTGGGCATCTGTCGGATGGGATGCAAGCGGCCATGGATCTTATGCCTGGTACTGTACATACAAGGAGGACTGAAGAAAAGCAAACATTAAAGGTGGCGTGAACAGAAAATGCAATTTTCTCGTGAGGGTTTCTAAAAGAAGGCTTATAAGTCCTTATAAGCGAGAGATTAGCTTCCTCCCCACCAGAATCTAATGCATCTCTGCCCCATCATGAAGGTGGGGGAGAATGAGAAGGAAGATGAGAAAGATATCAGGTTGAATTGTCCAACAAAAAAATCACTTTAACATCGTTAAATATAAAGGGATGTTTGTCTTTTCCAAAAAAATTTGGGGGTATTTGTTTTTTTAGGCATAATACAAAGGAGGCAGTTGTGGTTTTCCTAAAATAAAAATACAAATAAAATTTAGAGTTGCAGGTTGTTCAGGTTAATCATCACTTCTCAATATACATTTATCTTTTCTGATTTTAAATTTCTATGAATATTAAGGCCGGAAATTTGAGTAGAAGTCATAAAGCAAGTGTGTAATGGCCCCAACAGATCCTAATATTAGTGAGATCCTAATATCAGAGATCCTTCAAAGCTTCTGTTTTATATCCTTCATGTTCAAAATTTGTTTAAAGTATTATTCGATGTGGATGTGCCAATTGGGATGCTTTTGAGTAATTGGACAGTTTTTAATCCGTTTCGATCCCAAAGATATCATTTCTAGAACCATTCTATTTACTAAATGGTCTCAAAACTAGAAACACGTCCTATTTAATAATGATATTTTATTTTTAATACTGATCTGGTGTAAATTATCATTGATACTACACATTGGTGTCCGTCTGATCAGCACAAAACCCAACCCCTTTTCAATCTAAATACCACTAATACCCTCCCCTATATCAATGTTACCATAATGACCCAATGATGGAGCACAAAAGGGATTCGTTGTCAAATGAGCCTTGACACCTGCTATGGTCAATTAGAAAGACCCTTTAATAATGTGATGATCCGGTTTTGGTTCTTTATAGTTCTGGAGACTTAAAATCCTACCTCTAAAGATTTATATGGAATTGAAAATATTTGAGTCCTTCATTCATTCTAAGAAAGATGTATAACAAATAAATATATTTAAGGATTAATATAAAAGTTGAAAATTCAAGGAATAAGTCTACCATAATTCAAAACATGACTAATATTATAACTTAAAATTTCTGGAATCTAATTAACCAAATATTCAATTCCCAAAATAAGTTCATATTGTGTCTTTTCTTAATAAGTATGACTTCAATTCCCTATTCAATGGGCATTTCTAGTTATTAAGATTGTGAGTAAGAGTGTCAAAATAGAGCTGTAATGAAGCGAAGGTTTCGGAAGTAGAATTTTACAGATTTAAATATAAATGCATTTATTGTAAAATATGCATCGTTAACATGGGCCGCCATTGAAGTAACATATTTTAGTGTATTTGGAAATAGTCTCTCCACATAATAGGGGTAAAGCTGCAAACATTATGTCCTCCCCAAACCTTGCAGTAGTGGGAGCTTCGTGCACTGGGACGTCCTTTTTTTAAAAAGATGTGGATAAGTTTGTCTTTTTTAAGAAAAACAAGGGACGTATGAACTTCGTGTAAAATATGCAAATTTACTAACTATAGTTCAGATCCTCTCCCCATCTACGCATGGTAAATGATGTAAATGGATTGAATACGATATGGATGTGACCATATCCGAAAACCAATAAATGAATATAGATGTGAATACTCAAGATCATTAGTAGCTACTTAATTTTTTTTATTAATTGAGGATATATGTACAAATCAAATAGATTATCTAAATTCATATTCAAATACCACTAAATGAAAAGCGGATGCGGGTCAAATATGAAGTTCGGACTATTTGTTTACATCCCCATCTGCCCTGCTCTGAATTAATAAGTCAACCCCAAGTAAGGGTGTCAACGGGCCGGTCTGGGCCGGTTTCGGTCCTGATTGAATCGGTGTCGGGTTTTATAAGCCCAGCCCAAAACATGTCCATTAAGAGTTCGGGCTAGGGTGGGCTACGCTGGACACAATAACTAACGGGCTGGTCCGGTGCCGGTTTGTTATCGGGTTGGGTTTATTGAGGTGATTTCGGGTTGGTTCGGTCCGGATGGGGCTTATCGGGTTTATCGGGCCCCTTTTATATGTAAACTATATAGCCTATTTTATTATTTCTATCTATAAAATTAGCATTATTCCTTCCATATGTATGTAATTTAATAAACTATAACAATTAACGTAATCTTTTCAACTATAGATTCACATAATTTTCTAGATCATGAACTGAACTCTAATAGTGTAACACAAATTATTAAAATTTAAAACCATTAAAATTAAGAAATTGGGCCCGAACGAACCTTACCGGTGTTCGGGTTGGGTTTTATCGGTTTGGGCTAATTCGGGTTTCTTAACGGACCAGTCCGGTTTGGTTTCGGTTTGGACTGAAACGGTGTCAGGCTTTACAAGCTTAGACCAAAACCTGTCCATTAAGGCTCGGTCCAAGCTGGGTTCGGGTTATATCGGGCTGGCTCGGTCCGTGCTACCGGGCCGGGCCCAGTTTTGACACCCTTAACCCCAAGGCCCAAACTCAAATTAAGATGGATCTCTACACTGTGGTCCAACTTCACTTTGGGCCTAAGGTTAGTCATACATTGAAATAGTAAAGGTCGATAAAAAATTGAAAGAAAGGGTTCCCACTGGGATTCACATCGTCTCCTCCCAGTCATTCTGGGAGGACGGTGGCAACCTTCCTCGGATAGTTGCCACGTGGCTCTCGGTGAATCCGAGACCCATGTCCGAGCCGACACCCCCCTGTCTGCTTGACTTGTCGGCTGAGTGTCGGTTCGAATGTGGATTTTAGATTCATCGAGAGCCATGTGACAACCATCCGAAGAAGGTTACCACTGTCCTCCCAGACCACTGGGAGAAGACGATGCGGACCCTTCCCACTGCCAATGTGGAGTCCACATCGTCTCCTCCCAATGATTTTGGGAGGACATGGCAACCTATCTCGGATGACTACCACATGGCTTTCGGGTGAATCTGAGACCCACGTCTGAGCCGACAACCCCTGTCGGCTCGGCTTGTCGGCTGGGTGTCGACTCAGACATGGGTCTCAGATTCACCCGAGAGCCATGTGACAGTCATCCGAGATAGATTGCCATGTCTTCCCAAAATCATTGGGAGGAGACGATGTGAATACGCCAATGTGGGGAACACGTCTGGTTTTTACAGCCAGACGACACTGGTCAAATCTTGATATTCAGATAGTTCTTTCGTAGTATTTTTTTTTTTTTTTGGGGTAGGTAAAATAACGATAACAAAAATAGTTCTTTCGTAGTTACTAATGAATAAGTAACAAAAAAAGGATTTATTATTTCTTATTAGTAATAAATAATAATAATAACCATGAAAGTGGATTTGTTTACATGCTCAACCTTGTACCCTACCCTGAAGCAGTGAAAGAGGTCAAGCACACCAGACCCATTCAGTAGATGGGTTTTCTGAGTTTGAAGGATGCATGGGATATCTTTGTAGAACATCCCGAGGAACCTGATCGATGTTGTTCCTGAAAACACTTTTGGCCTTGTTAAAACAGAAAAAAATAAAATAAAATAACAGTGCTTATCCTGACTGTTGAAAGAGTACATTGTGCTCGATGCAGTTTCAACGGTCAAGATAAGCATGGCTACTAATCATCGTTACACACGATCCATCACCTACTCCCTCAGTTTGGGAGTGGATCGTGTGTAGCGCTGCTCTGTAACAATTTTGTAACAATACTGATCTTGATCGTTGAGTGAACAGCATTGGTACAAAAGCAGCGCTACACACGATCCACTCCCGTGCCGCCATACTAGGACTCCCATGCCGCCATACTAGGACGCGACTCGAGTTCCAATGAAAAACATTTTTTATTGCAAGATTTGGATGCTGCACAAAAATAGGAGGCTGGGTTGGATTGAATTTATAGAGGACAGGGGCAGGACGGGTCTTGTGTGCCAGGATCCACCACCGAACTCTCCGTTTTGAGAGTGGGTCATGTGTAGCGCTGCTTTGTAACAGTGCGGATCTTGACCATTGAGAGAGCAGCACTGCTACAAGCAGCGTTACACACGATCCACTCCCATGACGCCGCAATAATAGGAGACAACCACAAAGTCCTCTAAAACACTAAATCCAAGCCACTTCCTCCAACTCCACAAACCTTAGCTCTGTTCTCTGAGAAGAAGGCCTCCGCAACGCCACCTCCAATACCCAAACCAGCTGTCGTCTTCTATCCGATCAACTCAAGGAAGAACTAGGCAATTGATATGGTAAGTCACTCACTCCTACCCATCTCATACAGATCTGAACCCTCAACCCACCATATATGTTACATTTCCAGCTTCTTCCTTGAGACTTAAGAGTTGGTTATTCATATCAGGCATTCATCAGAATTGCATTAATGGGGGTGACGTTTCCGGAGAGTAAGCTCCCATCCCCATTTTTTTTTGTTTTTTTTTCCTTTTTACAGAGGTATATATATCCGCCATAGACTTTACAGAGGTATCCACGCTATACTGATTTTTGGTTTCATTGGCAGCTATGGATATGATCGCTTCCATCTCAGCAACAAATTAACCTGCAAATTTCACCAAGTAAGTCAACTTTTCATTCGCCGAAGAAGTTGACGACAATCCCTGTAAATCATCGTCTTCAATTCGTCGTCGACGGGATCGGGTCTAGTTCTTGGTCGAAGGACCCACAAAGTTGAGGACAATCCCGGTAAAACATTCCCTTCAATTTATCATCGACGAGTTCGATGTCAAGTTCCTCGTCGACGATTTCCACGTTGTGTTCCATATCGAAGAACCGACGAAGTTGAGGAAAATCTCTGTCAATCATCCCCCATTTACTCAAATTACAAATTTAAGCTTTTTATATATATATATATATATATATATATATATATATATATATATATATATATATATATATATATATATTATATAGGTTAATTTAAGCTTTACTTCATAGTTCATATGATAGTCTTGTACCTGGGCTCTAGGCTTGGACCTTTTAAAAAGAATTCCTTCGTTTTCAGATATGAAAGAGAGAGAAGAAGTACATAGAGCTAATTTGTCAACCACAGGCCAATGTTTTCATCTCCACCAAATTTCTTCTTAATGAATTTCTTTTCATTTTATGCTCACTGAGAGAGGTTTCATGCTTGTTTTATTTAATTTGAGCTAGGAACGAATACAATTAATCTATTAAGTGTTGTGGATCATTTGACATGAATACATGAATTTATATAGCAGTTTCATATATCTTCTTCACAATAAGTATTGTTGGTCTACAGATATAAGATTTATGAGCTCATCCATGCTTGATTGGAAATGTTTGATGGCTTTATCATCCCAAAAGTGTTCAACAAATTTGGTACAAATTATGGTCAGGAAACCATTTGGTTCAAAGTATGTAGCTCTAAATATCTTGACAAAAGAATTGAACTCCTCATCTACGATATGACTCTTCTCTATGTTGTTGTGTTCCTGACGCCACTCTTGTAGAGGCACAACTTTGGGTGTCTTATGTTAGGCAAAAACCAATTGAGCAAAGATAGAACTAAGCCATGGAGGTCGTTAGAGTTGGACATAGTTGAGCCTTCATTTTATTTCTAGGCCCATTCTTATTTCTTTTATTTCTAGGCCCATTCTTATTTCTTGTATTTTAGGCCCATTCATTTTACTTGCATTTTATTCATTCATTGTTAACAGAAAGTTTGAGTGACACCTACTTACATAAAGGTGAACTCTGTAGAACTTCATTTTACTTCTCTGTGTAATGAGTAATGAAAAAAAATAAAAAATGGTTATGCTGAACTTTTGTGATTCTATCATTTTGATTTTCTTTCATTTTTATTAGAGGCATGGCCAAACTGTATCACACCTTGTCTCGACAAAATCTATATATGCAGAATACAGCTCCTTCATGGCTCCTTCAATCTACAACAATGCATTTTTAAGTTCATTCTCTTATTTGTTTTATTCCCTTGTACCAATTCTTATAGTTTGTTCACCATTGATTTGAAGGAATCTTAGCATGGGTAACACAATCAATTTTCAAAGTCACCTTTAGGTGCATCTAAAAATTTAGGTTCAAAGCACTCAAAACTATTATGTCATTTGATGGATTTTTGTTCACCTGAATCAGGGAAATCTTGGAACTCTTCATGGGGAAAGTCTAATTATGGTGTGTGTGTGTGTGTGTGTGTGTGTGTGTTTTGTCACTGTCATTTTATGATTCTATTTAAGAATGAGATTCTGCAAAACAGTTTTACCGTGCTTTCTTTCTAATTTGGTTGTGAAGGATACTTGAGGGGAAAACTATTTTAAATTATAATATCTTTTATTTATGATCAAATCTTAATGTTATCTTTATCAAGTTTTATGATTATCAAATCTAATTAAATATAAAGATATTCTTTGTGTTTGTTTAAGGAGGAACAGAAGACAAACTATAAGCTCTGCCAGCATAACAAGTCGGATACCGCCTTGTGACCTCTTCATTAACCACCGTGGGAAGGAAACGAGGATGAACATAGCTACATTGCTTTACAATGATTTGGTCGACCTAAAAATCCATCCCTTCTTGGACTATATGACCATGAATCTCGACGATGAGTTTTAGGAGAACATTGAATCTGCTATATGGGAATGTCAGGTTGGAGTTTTTATCATCTCACCAAGTTATTGCAATTCTAAAAATACTCTCGATGAATTGACTCACCTAATGAAATGGAAGAAGAAGATCATTCCCATCTTCTTTAATGTCAAGTCCTCTGATCTTGTGCTTTTAGATGATGACAACAATTTTACAGACCAATTGCATATAAATTAGCCCTTGAATGGGCCAAAGGCAAGATGGGCATCGTGTTTGGTCCTAGCAATAGGTAAGGACTCCTTTGCTCTGCCCAACCATTTTTGTACTTTTTCATGTTTGGTGCCTCTACTCTCTTGCTATGTAATGTTTAAGTAACCATTTTAGTAAATTTGGTTACCATGTGATTCAAATTTTCAAGTTCCTAACATATTTTCTTTTTCAAGTTTTATAACTTTGATTTCCTAGGATTTTTAACCATTTTGACTATTGGTCTTCCAATGTGTCTTCTAGGAATTGATCGGATCTGCTAACACAAATTACTGACACGGTGGTGGAAATTTTGAGGGGTCCAAAGGTAGAATAAAGCCCTCTTTAATGTCATTTTTGTTTGGAAAAATTACTCGTACTTCCCTATGGTTTGCTTGTAATAAATGGACAAATATGCCTTGGAATAGTTTGAAAACAATAAGTCACTAAATTTGAAAGTTTGTCTTCTATTCCAACCGATGTATTAAATTGATTTGCATTTTTTGTCTCCACTTCACTATATTCCACCCAGAACCCATCACCATGAATCCATTAGAGAAGCTTAGAAGGTTCTCTTCCTATCATGGATGACCTTCTTTCAAAAATTGATATCTCCCCTCGCGACATTAACATCTTCATTGTGAATTGCAACCGCTTCTGCCTTTCCCCTTCTTTGTCTTCCATTAATTGTTGTCAAGAGATACGCCATGAGGCCCGACATTAAAAGCTCAAATCTTTCTAGATTGGGTTGAAGTGTCATCACAATTGGTGTTAATCTAGCTAGCAATATATTAAAGATTCACAAGAATTCCTTCGTCATCGTTCTCAGCACGGAGATTCTCTATTATTTTTTTTATCTATATATGTTTTTTTTTGGAAATTCTATTCCTGAGACGTTTAATTGAGTTTTGTTCGGTTTTCAAGAATTTCTAAGATAATTTGTACTAAGATTTGTTCAGTTCTTCATGATTTCCTAAGACATTTTTACTAAGATTAATTCTGTTTTCAACAATTTTCTCATACATTTTTACTGAGAATTGCTTGGTTTTTTCACGAATTTCTTGAGATATTTTTTGCTGAGATTTGTTTGGTTTTCATGAATTTCTTGATATATTTTTACTAAGATTCATTTGGTTCATTTTGTGAATTTCCTAGATTTTTTTTTTCTGATACTCATTTGGTTCTTCAAGAATTTCTTGAAATATTTTTTTTATTGAGATTCATTTGGTTTCAAGAAATTCATGAAAGAGTTGGATTGGAATTCGTTGGAATAGACCGGTGTAAAGTTTTCATTCTAAAATTTTGAATTATTAGATAAAGAAATACCTAGAGACCATACATTATCGGTTAAGACTAAACTCTAAACACTCTAATCCCTAGATTTGCATATGAAGTAATAAAATTTGTTGTAAAAGATAAGTTTCATTGATTTTCTATTAATTCATTAAATAAAAACAGTATTCATAATCAATTCCAAAATGGGTCATAGAAATTAACATTAATCGACCAATTCCATTGATTCTAGTCTGAATATCCGATTCCTGAAACCATCAATCCTCAAGCAACCTCAAACTGGGGGCCCCTTCAGTTCAAGGTTCAAACCTTTAAATATGAATTTCTGACTCCAGTACAAAGTTAGTAAATTCGGATTCAAGAATTATTAGAGAAGAGAATAGTTCAAAACAAATCATTTTAGTAATCTAAGAATTTGGTTAAAATTTCGGTCAAAAAAGCGGGCTTAAAATAAAATTCAAATTTAGATCGATTCAATAATTAATCATTTGCTAAAAAAAAATTCAAATGTTAATTACACAAGTGGTGCTTATGTAAATTATTTTTATGATGTGAAGAGATACTACATATTAAACAAATATTATATAACACTATATAACAATCCATAGTCCAATAAGTCCAGATGTAGACCATAGACCTTCTTCCCGGATAGAAAAATATTGAATTTTATTAGTTTTATTGGAATTTATTGTTTTTTTCTGTTTTGGTTCATTTGGTTGGTACTTATAGTGGGACCAAAAGGACTCCGATTTGGTTTGGTGTGGATTTTTTTGGTTTAGTCTAGTTAGCCAACATTTTGACACCCTTATTCAATGGGAATTTTTGGTTGTGTAAGATTGTGAGTAGGGGTGTCAAAATTGAGCCTTAAGCTTTGCTTGGGAAATAGAGATTCAAAGATTTAAATATAAATGCGTTTATGGTAAAATATGCATGTAATTTACATGTTAATATGGATCGCTATTAAAATACATATTTTAGTGTATCTTCAGAAAGATGAGGACAAGTTTCTCTTTTTACAACAAAATACTAGGACGCTTAAACTTCGTGTAAAATACACAAATTTATTAACTACGGTTCAGATCATCTCCTCACCTGGGGAATGCGCTTGGTAAGGAATGTAAATGGATTGAATACAATCTGGATGTGACCATATCTGGATACACCTTAACAGATAGAGATGCAAACTGAATATGGATTTTCGACAATCTCTTTATATTTGCAGTCATACCTTCCTCCCCCAACTGATATGTTTCGTTCTCAATCCTTGACTCTAAGTTGTATATACTTTTAATTCTCTTTTCCTCATTCTCCTGGATCTATTAAATCTTCAAGAATACTCAATATCATTAGTTAATTAATTTTTGTTGTTAGTTGGATATCTATATGAATTGAATAGATTATCCGAATTCATATTTGAATACTGCCAAACGGATACAAATGCGAATCGAATCTGAATTTTTGACCATTTGATTAATCCCTACCTGCCCTGGTTTGAATTATTAAGTCAACCTGAAGACTTGAAGATGGATCACTACACTGAAGTCCAACTCCAATTTGGGCCTAAAGTTGGTCAAACATTGAAATAGTAAAGGTAAATAAAATGAGGGAAAGTGTTCCCTCTCTGCCAACGTAGGAGGAATCCCTCATATCCCACGTACCAATAAGAGGGTACAGCAAATGGCTTTGTCAATAGGGGCCCACGTGGTAGGGAGGACTGTTATGTTTCATGAGCTCTTGTTGCATTGAACTGTTTTATTCTTGATTGGAGGATTGGGGTGGGCTTCTGGGCAGATCTACCCGAGCCCAACCAAAAAAAGACCTGAGATCAGGCCAAATCAAGCTTTTATACTATGACATTCATGGGGTATATAATGATTTATTATCTAATTCCTATCTTTCTCAATGGTGGTAAAGGTTTATTAATTTAGACTTAGAGAAAGACCGTTGGCAGCGTTCTCGTAGGACCCTTTCACCTGAATGTGAAATGACCGCCTCTTTGCTTTTGGTTTTACACCCCATGTGAGATGGCGTGGGGGAACATTGTCGGGCAAAGAGCCTCATTCTCAGGTGTGACGAAACCTATCAACATCCACCCATTGTTGTAGTGTGGAAATCATTCCCACTGGGGGTTTGTTGGGCTCATGGATCAGGCCAGGGTTGGGATTTCTAGGCCCACATAAAGGGTGTCAAAAGTTGGCCTGCACTGGTAGAACCAACTGGACCCGACTACATAATGCCCAAAACCGGACAGACAATTTAATAAAGGGAAATTTTCATAGACCTCTCTTGCATTTTGTTAAAATGTTACAAAAGTCCCTCTTGTTTGAATAATATATAGACCTCCCCTCTGGCAGACTTTGTTAGAGTTCATTTTTAAACGGACCATTATGCTCTTAACCATTTTTCTTAGGTAGACCATTATTCCCTTAACCATTATGAATTTATGAAATCAAGTCTTTAAGACTATTTTCACCTCTTCGTCTCCCCATTCATCTCTCTTCCTACAAATCATGAATCTGGGCTCTTTTCGTTTTTTAGCCATGATTGGTAAACTAAATCCCCATTTCTTCATCTTCTACGCTGCAATTGCAAGTCAGTCTCAGCCGGCCATTATAGCCATCTATTGCAACTGCGAATTGTTTCCGCCCCCCAAAGTCGTAAGCCCCCTAAGCCCTTGCATCACCAAGCTCCATACACTTCTATGCTCGTGCTTCGGTAGAATATGAATCTAAGAGAGAACGATGGCCTGGTTGAAGATAATATTTTCTGGAATAATCCTCCCCAAAGCTCGAAGCCCGTTAATTTCATTAGCATGACCAAAATGTTGTAGAATCAGCGTTTCCAAGACTCAATTTGATAAAAAGTTAACAATTAGTAGCACTCAAACTGAATTTAGATTCATGAAGGCCCAGGGAAGGACCAACTCCAATTGACATCAAGGGAAGTTTCAAGCAAAAGCAAAGCACAAACAATTGGGTGGGAGGGGAGAGTAGTGTATATAGAGCCTAAATTATTTAACCCAGAATAATCCACAAATTCTTAAGAAAAAAAAATAAAATAAATAAATAATCCACAAATGAAAACTCGCTTCCAAAAACCTAACTCATGGTTGTACATCAAATAGACCAAATCGATTGTATACGGCCACAATCATTGGTTGGATTTCGAATGACAGAACCAGATTGCTCTTTCTTCAATATCAAATTTACACAAAAAGCCAGAATGACAGAACTCACCAGTAGAACTAGAAAGACTGGCTTTCTGGCAACGGATGGGATTCAAATCATGTTCTCCCTGTACTTTATGGAGGAGGGAGACGTCCTGTTGGATGGTCGATACATGGTTTTCGAAAAATTCTGAGTCCCACGTCTGAGCCGACAAGCCAAACTGACAGGGGGTATCTGCTCGGACGTGGGGCTCGGATTTTTCGAGAGCCACGTGTCGGCCATCCTACGGGGGCGTCTCCCTCCTCCCTGAAGTATAGGGAGGAGACGATTCGGATCCCAACGGATGATATGCAACGAGATGCCTTCAACGGGTATCCGAATCCTCTCCTCCCAGAGGTTCAGGAGGAGGGGCGATGGCCCTGTTAGATGACTGACACCTAGGGCTCGGGTGAATCCGAGTCCTGCATCTGAGCTGACACCCCCTTGTTGGCTCAGCTTGTCGGCTCAAATGGAGGACTCGAATTCACCTGAGTCTCAGATGTTGGCCATCTAACGAGGCAACCCCCTCTCCTCCTGAAACTCTGGGAGGAGAGGATGTGGTTCCCTTTGACAAAGTTCATTGAGGATTTAGAGCCCCATAAAATATGATGATGATGATGTTGAGATTTTTAGGGTTTTATGAGAGAGTGGAGGGTAGGTAGCGTGTGCCATTGAAGAGCATAACAAGGTAAAGGAGTTGAGTATTGGTTATTGGAGGAGTTGTTGGAGGAATCCTCAAGCGGACTACGCTTGTGGGAAGTGCAAGATCAGAGGCGGTGGCGGTGAAAATCGTCTGTTGGTTTCCAGCCAACACAGAGGCGAGAGGTATAATGGGTAAAAATCAGATTTACTTTTAGGATAGGATTGTATGAGAAATGTTTGGGTTTTACAATCCAAAGGATAAAATGGGAAGTGTACACCAAGTTAAGGGTAAAGTTGGGATTATAAAAATAAGAAACAGTAAAAACTTATTAGGTTGGGGTTTCATGAAATTTCAATATAATACAGGGAAAATCTATTGCATATTTTTTTCAAATGGAGGGTGATATGTAACATTTCAACAAATTGCAGAGAAGGTCTATGAAAATTTCCCTTTAATAAACGATCAGAATATGGTCTCAAGGAGTGCATTACTATTGGATAGTGGACCAAAACCAACCAGGCCCAATGATAGAGAAAAACGGAGCTGATTTG
Source organism: Protea cynaroides (assembly GCA_028583415.1). Classification (NCBI taxonomy): domain Eukaryota; kingdom Viridiplantae; phylum Streptophyta; class Magnoliopsida; order Proteales; family Proteaceae; genus Protea; species Protea cynaroides. Next base: position 12,465,736 of record CM053276.1, on the reverse strand, counting down.
CATGATTATTGGAATTGGCCTTTAGCCCGAAACCAAAATTCAGATTTTGGGACATGGGCCATTAGTCAGTCAATAAATCCTTTTGATAAATATGGGCCTGGATAAGGAGCCCATTAAATCATATCTGCGGATCGATTGGCATGATTATGAACCCAAAACAGCATACCTCGGATTGGTCCGAATGTGAGCAGAACCAATTACATCGATTATAGCTCGCTTCGAATGAGTTCCATTATAGACTAGTATTCGATTATAAGTGAGCACAGGCTCTCGTTGGTATGTATCATAGAATTAAGGAAAAATTTCCCCCACCTCCCCTGAGGTATATCCTTAAATCAAATACCCTTAACTTGATATATAATGTCAATCACCTCTTCTATTTTTGAAAATAAGTATCAACACTTCATGTCAGTCCATTAAGTGATGAGACGAAACTAATGTTTTCAATGACAATATTACTTTTGATATTATAAAATGTTATTTTTACCCCTTTGAAACCTTTTCTTAGTAGATTAATTAGACTTTTCTTAAAAAAAAAGAAAAAAAGAAAAAGAAAAAAGGCCCATGCTCATTGCTCGAAGAAGCTACGGTATGGTAGCATGAAGTCAATAGGATAAGAAACAAAGCCCTAAAAACTCCATTCTTGGTTTTACTAAGGAGATCATCTATTATAACCAAGGTTTTAGTAATCAGCATCGGTGGATGTATCAGACCAATATGAATCGACCGATATGGCCATCTGATATCTTGAAAATGATTAAAATGTTACTGTCAATAATAGATAGTCTAACAATAAATATCAATGGACATCTATTAGCTGTTTGCACAAACATTTGCAATGTCTAAACATTTTGAATGTCAGTAATACAAAGTTGTGAAACGAACTTAGAATTTTTTACACGGCTTACCACCTTCTGGTTTATCAAATAAAACATGGGGGTGAACCCGGTTGATCAAAGAAAGCATGGGGTGAATGGGGTGATCACAACCCACAACTCGATAAGTGCACGAACATGAAAATTTCTGCCTGTTGACAAGGGGAAAAAGAAAAAGAACAAGCAAAAAATGAGAAAATTTTGAGAATATATCGAGGGAAGGAAAAATTTGAGAATATATGAAGGGGAAAGTTATAGTCTATCTCGGGGGAATTCTCGGGCAAGCACAATCATGATAATATCAGAATCTGAAGCTAGGATCAACATCCATTGCCCGCGATCTCATGTTTGAAATAAGCACGTGACTATCGTACTGCTAAAAAAAATCAACATATTATATTAATTAAAGAAGAAAAAGTGTACAAAGTGAAAAAAAAATCCAACAAACAAAAATCCTACCCCAACAAACCATTGAGAAATCGTATTGAAATATATATGGATATAAATTTATATTAATTTTTTTTTTCTTTTGTACATCAAATTTTGTATAAAATTGTATAATACCGGATAAGAAATCATATATGTATACCGAATAACCATACCGAGTTGATAAGGTAAAGGTACGAAAAACTGGAACCGAAGCCGATACGAAACAATATCAATATCACCATTTTGCCTTATATATTGTACTAAAACAATGTCGTATACCATACCAATTGACTTCCTTATATAATTGTTATTTTTATCAGATAAAGTGAACCATGATTTCAAATGCTATTTAACATATTTTTTTGTCACATCTTAATTCCGATTGAACCAAAAATATGAATGAACCGTCACTAGACCAACGGTTCACATCAGGATCTCAATAGACCGTGTTAACAAAGAATTCCAAGCAAACTAACCATGATTAGAGAAATATAAATAACAATGAAATTTAATAATAAATGAACTGAGTTTCTAATTGTAAATAAATAATATATCTAATTATTTCCAACCACAACGCAAATAAATAGATCGTTTACATCGTATAAAAAACACTTGAAAGAATAATTAATAAAAACCTAAAGAAATGCACAGTAAGAGCACTCGCATGAGGTACCATGCTCGCTCTCCACTGTTTGGGTATCTAAAGCAGTTACTGTCCTATACGCTGGGGCAATCACAAAGTCCTCAACGATGTATCTTACATCAACATCTGAAAAATAATGTATATACACGGGGTAAGTTCACAACTTAGCTCAGTAAAATACAAGACTAATGAAACATACAAAATATATGAGATAACATTATAATTGAGTCAGGTTTAACTTGTAAAATGTCATGGTTAGGTTTGGCGGCCACTGCACATCCATGCACGAGAGTGTGGTGACGCCCAATAGTCAGACACCTACCACACTACTGTTGTCACCCAACATCACTCACTCCAATATAGAGATAGAGCTAGAGTCTGGTGAGTAGGTAAAGCCACCATCTCACGTCCTCTCCCTGATACCCTACATCGTATTAATACCTAAATCCCTATTGGTAAGGGCTTGCAAGTGGGTTTCGTTTCTTACTAGTCTTATACGTCATTACAGTATCTATGGTTTTACCCTAGCATAGCTCCCTATGACATAGAAATAAGACTCGAGTCTGGTGGGCAGGCGGAGCCACAATCCCACGAACTACCCCTGATACCTTATTCGTACCAAGCTTGCTAAGGTAGACGACGATACGAAAAAGTATCAGTGTGAGGATATATCAATGGCTCTACTCCCCTTCACATTTCACACACTAACGAAAACAAGCACATGCTTAAACAACCTTCATCCTAGCATACAAATATACATGAATAGATAATAAAATTAAATAATAGGATGACATGTGAAAATGCACAGACAACAATCAACAGTTACAGATACAAGTATGATTACAATGGTTTACTGTCCATTATTAGTTAATTGAGGTTTGGGGTCTTGTCCCTTATCTAACGTGCGATTGCAAGTCTCCTCTGTGTTACAAAGTCTACGTCTCCTCTGTGTTGCAAAGTCTACTCACGCCGTCCACAAGTCCTACACAACATTGTTCATTAATTATAATTAGGTTTTTACAAGGTTCTAGTTGATCAGAACCAAGTCTGATCAACAATAAACTTCGAAAAGACATATCAGTCTCACTCAGCAGACATACTGGTCTCACTATAGTGCAGTCGATATGTGTCTGTGGTATATACCGCAGGACCATACCGCAGGAATTTTGTCCCACTGGTATGCCTTGCGGTATATACCGCATGGGCATACCAGCGGGACTCACCGCAGGACTTGAGTCCTGCTGGTATACCCTGCAGTATAACATATTGCAGGACCTACTGGTCTAGCCAGTATGTCCAGCGGTATGGGTCGAAGAACCCAATCTTGGACCTCCCTTTCTCGTCGGTCCTCAGCTTGGCTTCAAGGTTCTTCCTAAACTATTCTAGGGTCAAGATACGGTTAGGTCACTTAGGTTCAGATTATTTTGTCGTTTAACATCGTAGAACGACGTTCCCATCATTCTCATAATGGATCTCAATGAAAACTAGGGTTTTATAGTTCTAGGGTTTTGGATCAATATGCCGTTTCACGACTTTGATCCGTAACCCAAGCATTATTACAAAGGTAGAGCACTTACCGGTGTTTGTTGAGTGGTGGTGCTTTCCTCCAATGGAAAATCCCTTCTCGAACGGTCTCCTTCCTCTTTGCTCTCTCTCAGATCTCTTCCAGACAGCTGAAGGGTTTGAGAGTCAATGGAAAATATTTGAGGAGAAGAAATGATGCATATATAGAGTGAGAGACCATTCTAGGAAGGTCTCCTCTGTCCAAAAAGATTTTCTAAACTCGGATTCAGAGTGTGAGACCCACTGGAGTCTGTCCACACTCGCGCATACATACCGATTGGACATACTTGTCTCACTCAGAGTGCAGTCGGTACTGAGACCGGTATGTGTAAACTTGGTTTTTAAGTATCGTTTCTCATACCTGGATGCCGTGGTTCGTCACTTGGCCTCGTTTTCTGGTCCAGTTATGATTGAGAGACCTGTTACGATGTGAAACATCACTTAAACTAGATTTCTAGAGTGCAGGTCTTACTTTTTTTTTTTTTTTTTTTTGTAATAATGTTATTTAACACATAACTCCAAGGAACATGAAAGCAATGACATTAAATTAAAAACACGCCAAAGATATCGAATGGCTTTACCACACCATCGTATTGCTTCACACAAATATCAGTGAGATAACCTAAGCAATGTTGCTTAACATTTAGTCTTCACAGATAAACCTTCAAATAAAGTCAAAACAAAAATATGTGGCTTGAACCACCAAGATGGCTCAATTAGTAAAGACCAACACTTGAAAGAGGTCATGAATTCCACCGTCCTTTGAGGTCTATTTATCTCAAAAAGAAAAATTAATATTTGACTAAAACTCTCTTTGGTATGTATCATAGAATTAATTATATAATATATTATGATATATGTAATTATTTGATATGATTTATAGTATTTATTTATGTTTAAAATAAATTAATATATTCTAAAATAAATTTTCAGCTTTTGAGCTCATGGCAGGAAGTGGACTTTGCTTCCGCTAATTTTTTTTTTTTTTTTGGGATAAGTGCTTCTGCTGTTACTACCAAAGAAATTGCATGGTTTAGGTTTTTCTGGTGGACTCAATGTTACAAGAGAGAGGGAGAGAGGGAGAGAAGTCTATGAGGGGCGATGTTTTCAATAACATTTTTTACAGCCCAGCCTAACCATAAGCCCGGCCCAAGATCATCCCATTTAATCGATTTGGCTCGGTTCGACTCAACATGCTTCACCTAGCCCACTTACATTGTCTCTAGTAGGGCTTCAATAGGGTCGGTTTGTACCGCAGCCCAACACTGAGTCTACTAAACTGGGCCCAGGCCAGGCCCTGACGCAGGGCCTGAAAAATTTAACCCTGCCTACCCTCAGAGATGGCCAGGCTGGCCTGACTATTGGGAGGGGGAAGGGAGTGTAGGAGAAGAAAGAAAAAGAGAAAAAAAAGAAAGAAAGAAAGAAAGAATAAGAAAAAAGAAGAACAAGAGGAAGAAAACATGGCCAAGTCAGGCTGGGCTAAGCCCACGGTCTCAAACCTAGCTTGAGCCAACCATAACTCAAGATCAGACAGTCCTGACCCGCCCTCAGGGCCATATCTCAGCCAATCCCTGTTCGGGCTCAAGATGGACTCTGACAAGTTTGGGCCAACAGACCCAAACTTGCATCTGAGGATTCTCTAGACTTGAAGACTGGGAAGGAAAAAAATTGCAAAGTTTCCAAGGTTTCTCTATTTTATTGTGTGAGAATTAGTAAGTTCATGCGGATGGATGTTTCGGTGGCATTTGATGGTGAATTGAAGTTGAAAGTGCTTAAGGTGGACCTTCAGGAATAGGTTAATATTTGTTCCTTCATTTTTTAAGCACTGACCTGTTTTATTGGTTGAGTATAGAGTACAGAGTATCGAGTACAGGGGGGATCCAAATTCTCTCCTGTAGCAGGAGGGTCCTGCGGTTGATCTAAGAGGTTGGGGATCAGTCGGCCCGCCTACCAATACATAGAGAAGTGGATCGATTGAAATCCCGCCCTTGATAGACGGTAGATCGACAAGAGACGATTTGATTGCAAGTACAAAGTGCAGAGTACAGACTTACAAAAAATAAAGTTTAGATTTGACGGTTGTTGAGATTAATCATCAGTTCTCAATAATATACATTTATCATTTTCTGATTGTAAATTTCTATTAATATTAAGGCTGGAAATCCGATTAGAAGTCATGTAGCAAGTGTGTAATGGCGCCCACAGTGTAATGGCGCCCACAGATCCTAATATCAGAGATGCTTCAAAGCTTCTATTTTTATCCCTCGTGTTCAAATTTGTTTAAAGTATTATCCGATGTGGATGTGTCAATTGGGATGCTTTTAAGTAATTGGGCAGTTTTTAATCTATTTCGATCGCAAAGAGATCATTATTAAATTCATTCTATTTACTAAATGGTCTCAGAATTCGAAATAAATCTTATTTAATAATAATTTTTTTTGTGATACTGATCCGATGTAAATTGTTATTGACACTACACATTAAGACCTGGGTACAAAACCCAACCTTTGTCCAACCCAAATATCAATAATACCCTCCCCTGTATCGGGATACCATGATGGCCCAATGATGACGTACAGAAGGAAATCATTGTCAAATCGGCCTTGACACCTGCAAGGGTCAATTAGAAAGACCCTATGATAATATGACGGTCTACTGGACACTTAAAATCCTACATCTAAAGATTTATGTGAGATTGAAAATTTTTGGGTCCTTAATTCTAAGAAAGATTTATAAACAAATAAATATATTTAAGTATTTATATAAAACTAGAAAATTTCAGGAATAATTGGAATGATGACTATTGACTAATATTATAACTTAAAATTTCTTGAATCTAATTCATCAAATATTTAATTCCCAAAATAAATTTATATTGTGTCTTTTCTTCATAAGTATGACTTTAAATCTATACGATAATGACTTGAATTTAAATCTCTAATACATTTAAAAGACCAACACTACTAATCCCTAACCACACTTACCATCAAATAAAATTTCAAATCATTCCATTGAACATCTTTCATAGCCATCATCATCGGCAACAATCGAAATTCAAACAGTTTTGGATGGTTTTGGTTCCATTCGGTTCTTAAATAGTGTTCTTGAACCATTTGAAACTTGTCCCAAAACCGTCGTGGCCCGATTAGTATTCATTCCCAGAAATTACTCCCACAACCGTTTCCTTTAGTTACAAGACAGTTTTGAGACGAGTTTTAGTGGTTCAATTCTAGGTCGGTTCCAGTTTCGGAGCCAAATTGACACAATTATTTGGTTACGATCTCAACACTTAATGAGAAGATTGTATGAATAATGTTGTTACCTATGCCCACTAATAGAAATTGATCATGATGGATCATTTAATAGGGGGACAAGTTTTAAGCATCGGCCAAAATATATCAGGGCAGATCCCATGCATGCGTATGAGTCAGAATGGTTAACAAAGGTTGTTTCAAGTAATGTGAAACGATTCCTTTTGGGATTGATTCATGACGATCCAAATTGGGAACCGCTGGACTGATCGATCCATTGCCGTAGTCTGTATACTTAAACGATAAGGAGGTAGGAGAAGAAAGTGAGATAAAAATGAAATGACAGGCAACCTTTGGGAACCTTTTCCCCAATTTTAATAGCCAGAAATGTCCATTGGGAGACTGGGTTACGGGTTAGCCAACATAAATGTATCCTTTTTTGTCCTCATTTCATTGTACCACGTCATTCTCTACGTCACTCTCCCATAAAGAATGACGTTTATGGATATATTTTCTTTTTGATAAAGGCGTTTATGGAAACATTTATAAAACCATGCCCATTTTTGTGGTGTGTGGTGATGTCTCTCATGTTGACTTGAATCAAGTGCCTTAAAGAAAAAAAAAAAAAAAAAAAAATTACACACAAAGATACTTCAAAATTTTAATGCATGTTAAAATGGGTTTTTCTTTGTATCATCGAGCTGGCATCAAATTTTATTGACATTGTACATTGGTGTTCGTTAAATCAATGTATATCCCAAATTCTTTTCTATTCAAATGTCAATAATACTCTCAATGACGACTCATAAAAAAGAATTGATGTTAATAAGCCATTGACATCACCCGGTGTCATTAATTAAGACAGGCATTTTTAGAATCTTAGTGTTTGCTTGTGTGAGAATCTACGATCAGTATAATTCGATCATATATTTTTATTGAAGGTACGGACTGACCTTTAAATGAGTTAAAAAGGATCCTGAAACCACATGATCATCCCTCTATGCTTTGTTAAAACTCTCCGTGTTTTGGGTGTTGTTTATTTCATTTGATTTTTTATTTTCTTTCGTATTTTATTGTCATTTCTGATAGGGGAGTCAGTCAATCAGTGTCGGTTGGACGTAATTTGTCATCACCAATTTAATATATTATATTGTGATCACCATGTATGTTTAACTAATTGATCCTCATATGCAGGACATGGACATATTTACATTCGGTCTAATTGATCTATCAACGGATTGCAATGATGCAAACCAACATATCTTATATAAGAGAACACAATTTCAATTAATGAAAAGTCCCAATTTTTAATTTCAACAAAACAAAACATGCAAAATATGAGACTTTTTTTTTTTTTTTTTTGGTTGTTATATCAAATTAAGAATACTGGGTTTGATTAAAATATTGGTATTGAATAAAATAAAACAAGGGAAGGTCATGTCAAGAAATTAAGAATAATGGGTTTTGATTAAAATATTAGCATTGAATAAAAGAAAATCAGACACAACATAAGATATCATAAAATAAAGAATTTTGCTAAATGCAATCCGACCTTTCAACGAAGAAGGCAATGGGAGCCAAGAAAATGAATTAACAAAGAGGCAAACCTACATGTTTGCCTTAAATTTGAAGTGTAAATAAGTCAATACTAAGAGACAAGTGCTATCAAATCAAAATGAAAAGTAAGAAGGAGCAAGATGGAGCAGTAGCAATGTAATTACAAGAATTAACAATCTAAAATGAAAATGAAGGGGGAGAGATGGTAGCCTTCACATTGCAGAATAATTGCCAATGCGAGGAGAGAAATGACAAAGTAAAATAACAAAATGAAGAAAGAGAAATGAGAGATATTTAGGGCTTTCATGCACAAAAGATTATCTTGAGATGACTGATAATTCTTTATTTTTTCAAAATATCTCCCATGCATGCATGTCTTATGCTTACTAATTGAATAGGAAGGGGTAGTTATGCTTTTTGGCTCGTCCCCCACCTCCCACTTTTCTTTTTAATAAGAAGTTTTTGCCAAATCCTACTGATCGTTTTGATTCGTCAATGCTATTTAATTAGGTTTAAAAGTTTGGCGTTCCAGAAGCAAACAAAATTCCTGGCTCTCTAAAGTTGGGCCTGTAACATCAATGGGTCCAATGGCTAAACGATGAACCCATATATATTATTTATTCTGTTCAAACCTTTGGTCTGTTTCATGGGAAGAATGCAACGCAGTCGATTGCCCAAACCAGCTGTGTCTTCTCTCCGATCATGCACAACTCAAGGAAGAGCAGGGGGCAATTGGTATGATGTCACTCACTCCTACCATTTTCATACTGATCACATATATATTTGGTGATTTCTTCCTAATAATATTTCTCTAAAGTTGAAACTTATAATTACAACATGGAAAAGCCCAAGGACCGACACACACAACTAAGAAAGAGTAATAAGAAGTTAAGAAAGAGATAAGAAGTGAAAATGACAAACACATAACATCCCAACCAACACTAATCCAATTAAGTTTCCACCAAGTATTTTATTGTGTGCATGAACGTGGCATAGATTTGCTTTTCCATCTTTGGTTAATCTAAGGTCTCTTCTAAATACCATACTAATTATTGACTTCCTTATATAATTGCTATTTTATATAATTGTTGTTACATAGCACCCTAGGTGAGCTTTGTATTTTCATCACTATTTTAAAGAAACGGAAAGAATTGAAGGTATATATGCAAGAACAAAGTGTATTGACGACTGCACCTAAGAAGGTAAGAGTAATATATTTTATTTTTCATTTAGTATTATATATTTGTTTAATGATATAAAGTAATACTTTAGCATATGTGAATATTCTTGGATATGATACATATATATTATTTAATATATCACTGTTATGTCATATTGAGGTAACTGATTCACATTAGATATGCTAAACTTTTCATCATCTTCTTATTTTCCCTAAAATCTGAAACTTCAAATAACAACTTCTATAGTCTCTTGCATTTCTATTTCTGCTGTTTCTTACTTTTGTTTCAACGATGGTTGAGGTTTCGTTTGTTTTTCTGCCTGCAACAACAAAATCAAGGGTTTAGGAATGATAGCGTTTCAATTTGGGGGAATGGGGAGGGTAAAAATGAGACTTCATGTCTCTTTAAGGGTAAATACGATATTTCAATATCCAATAAGAGTAGTTTTGTCTGTAAAATTTTTATGATGAGCTCATCAATATCTAACGGAAATCAGTTAACGAATTAGGGCTTTGTGTTAAATATTTTTGAAAGTTGGGATGGTATAAATAATTATCGGAACTACTAGGTGGTCCATGAAAATAGTCCATAATCCAAAGGTAGTACTTGTAATTTTCTCTTTTTTTTTTTGTTTGATTTGAAATCTACTGCTCTTTCCTCTTTCCTCTCTCTTTGCCTTTTTATTAAATTCAGGTTAGTGTACAAAATTTCCATAAGCCCCTTTAACCGCGGCTGAATGGGTTTATGGATATTTTGAACAGTTGAAGGCAATGGGATAAATACAGGCTTCTGATTTTATTTATTTATTTATTTTTTTATATATATCTGACGTCCAAAAAATGTTTCAGCATCCTCCTATGCAGTCACCACTCACCATCTTCCTTTGCAGTCGCCATCTTCCTACGCAGTCACCATCCTCCTATGCAGTCGCCATCTTCCTACGCAGTCACCACCCTCCTATGCAGTCACCATCTTCCTATGCAGTCGGCATCCAGCTATACAGTTCATTTTTTAAATGCAAAAGAAGTTTGTTTTAAGATGCATTAGATGATAAGATCTGGTTTAAGATGCTGTAAAAAAGATATTATTTTAAGATGCACAAGTCGAACTGTTGTAAGATGCTGCCAGGTGTTCTCCATCTACTGGGGAGCAGCAGATGGAGAACACTTTTGGTCATGGACACATGAAAATACACCTTTTTCCAGAGGACTGTTTAAGGGTCGCTGTCCAAAATTTCCATAAATCCCTTCAATTCCGCACCCCAACTGCTAAAACCTTTGCGCCGGTTCTCTGGGAAGAAGGTTGGAACCAGCTATCCTCTTCTCTACGATCAACGAAGAGCTGAGCAATTGCAATGGTAAGTCACTCACTCCTACCACTCTCATACTCATCTCACAACCCTCAAGCCACGGTGGCACATTTCCTTCTTCCTTCAGACTTAAAATTGGAGGGTTAAATGGTGGTGGTTATTCATTTCAGGCCTGACAAATGTGTTTTCTTGCTGGAAGGATTCTTGGACTTATCCGAGGTTCCTGCATACAAGACTGGCGGTGACGTTTCTGGAGAATAAAGGGTTAGTCCTGCGTTTCTTAGGTGACAGCAGCTCAAACCTTTGCTCTGTTTTCTGGGAAGAAGGCAGCGCAGTGCCCCCTCCGATCCCAAACCAGCTGTCGTCTTCTCTTCGATCAACGAATAGCTGGACAATTGAAATGGTAAGTCACTCACTCCTACCATTCTCATACTCATCTCAACCCTCAACCCACCATGGGACATTTCCTTCTTCCTTCAAATTTAGAATAACTTGTTATTCATTTCAGGCCCTGACAAATGCATTACCGGCGGTGACGTTTCCGACATTTTCGGAGAGTAAGATATGAGTTCCATTTTTTTTTTTTTTTTTTTATCTTTTACAGAGGTGTTGGTCATAGAATTGGAATCGGTAATGGACTCATTATTGGTTTCATTGGCAGCTACGGTTATGATCCCTTTTACCTCAGCAAGAAACCTGCAGAATTCACCAAGTAAGTCACCTTTTCATTAGTATAGAGGATCGAAGTCAAGTCTTCCTCAGCGAAACATTGACGAACTCGTCGACAAAGTTGAGGACAATCCCTGTAAATCATCCCCTTCATTTACTCCGATTACCTTTTCAAATCCTTCTATCATTGAAATGTGAGAGAAATGAAATGGATTCGCATTTAAGCTTTACTTCATCAGGTGTTTAATACCTACTCTCTTGGTTGGACTTGTTGTAGAAAATTTGTCATTCCTCTATTTCCAGATATGAAAGAGAAGTACAAAGAGTTATTCAGCTCACCAGCCTTTAGTCTTTGAGTGATAGAAGTACATAGAATCAACCTGTAATATGAGAAATAGAAATACTTAGAGCCAACCTATAATATGAAAAATAGAATTACATAGAACCATACCAGACCGATGTTATCATCTCCAATGAATTCTCTTCATATTAATGCTCATTGATAGGTTTCATGCCTATTTTAATTAATTTGGACTAGTAATGAATACAATTAAGTATCAAACATGGACGCCTAAGAGTTTCCATAGTTGAACTCAATTTAAACGGCTTCTACTCTGTCTAATAAGCTTTCACATCTTCGCATGTGTAACTCTCTGCCTACCCAGCTCAGGCTACCAACTCTCCGCTCTTGCATGTGAAATTTTTTTTTGCTTTTCCACCAATCCGATAAGTTTCGAGGATTAGTTTGACATGAATTTATATAGCAATTCTTACCCATATTCTTTATAATGAGTGTTGTTGAACTGCAGATATAAGGCTTATGAGCTTGATGGCTTCATCATCCCAGAGGCGTTCAACAAATTTGGAGCAAATTGTGCCCAAGAAGCTGTTCGGTTCAAGGTATGTAACTCTAAATATCTTGATAAAAAATTGAACCCCTCATTTGACAAAAGATTTGAACTCATCATCTGTTATGTGACTCTTCTCTATGCCATTGTGTTCCTAGCGCCTCTCTTGCACAGACACGACTTTGGGTATCTTATTTTGGGCAAAAACCAATTGAGCATAGATACAACTAAGCTATGAAGGCATCACCAAACTCTATCACACGTTGTCTCAACAAGATCTATATATGTAGATATTTCATATACACTGCTCATTCATGACTCCTTCAATCTAAAACAATGCATTTTTAAATTCTATTTCTTACTTGTTCTAATCAAAACAATGTGTTTTTAAGTTCATTCTCTTATTTGCTCTAATCTCCTGTGTCAAGCCTTATAATTTTTTCACTATTGATTTGAGGGAATATCAACCTGGGCAACACAATCAATTCCCAAGGCCACCTTTAGGTGCATCTAAAAATTTAGACTCAAAGCAATCAAAGTTGTTTTGTTATTTGATAGATTTTTGTCCACCTGAACTAGGCGACATCTTGGAACACTTCGTGGAGAAGGTCAAATTATGGAGTATAAATATGCGTGTTTCAATCTTTAGTAAGACATTATTTGTTACCGCCATTCTATGTTTCTATTCAAGAATGAGTTCTTGCAAAACAGCTTTGCCCTTGGTTCTTTCTAATTTAGTTGCGATGGATGCTCGAGGGAAAAATTATTTAGATTATAATATATTTTATTTATGATCAAATTTTAATCATATTCTCTATCAAGTTTTATGATAATCTAATCTAATTATATATATGGATATTCTATGTGCTTGTTTAAGGAAAAGCAGAAGGCAAACTTTAAGCTCAGCCAGTATAACAAGTCGGAGGCCGCCCTGTGAAGTCTTCATTAACCACCGGGGAAAGGAAACGAGACTGAACATTGCTACATTACTTTATAATGGTTTTCTCGACCTAAAAATCCATTCCTTCTTGGACTATAAGACCATGAATCTCGGTGATGAGTTCCAAGAAAACATTGAATCTGCTATATGGGATTGTAAGGTTGGAGTTATTATCTTCTCACCAGATTATTGTAATTCTAAAAACACTCTCGATGAATTGACTCTCTTAATGGAATGGAAGAAGAAGATCATTCTTATCTTCTTTAATGTCAAGCCATTTGATCTTGAGCTTTTCAACAATTTTACAGCCGACCAGCTGCATCGATATAAATCGGCCCTTGAATTGGCCAAAGGCAAGATGGGCATCTTGTTTGATCCAAGCGATGGGTAGGGACTCCTCTCCTCTGCCCTACCATTTTGTGCTTTTTCATTTTTGTTTCTTCTACTATCTCGCTACGTATTGTTTGAGTATCCATTTTAGTAAATTTGGTCACCAAGTTATTCAAATTTTCAAGTTCTTAACAATTTTTTTTTCTAGTTTTATAACTTTGATTTCCTAGGATTTTGAACCATTTTGACTATTGGTTTTCCAATGTGTCTTCTAGGAATTGGTCGGATCTGCTAAAACGAATTACTGACACGGTGGTGGATATCTTGACAGATCCAGAGGCAGAATAAGACTCCCTTTAAAAACATTTTTGTTTGGGAAAATTACTTGTACTTATCCTATAGTTTGCTTGTAATAAATGGATAAATATACCCCAGAGTGATTTGAAAGCAATAAGTCACTTTCCTTTGAAAATGACATTTTTATACTTATAATTTCACTTAAATTTGAAAGTTTGTCTTCTATTTCAAGCAATGTATTAAACGGATTTGCATTTTTTATCTCTACTTCACTACATTCCACCCAGAACCCATCACCATGAATCCATTTGAGAAGCTCAGAAGGTTTTCTTCCCTGTCATGGATAACCTTCTTTCAAAAACAAACATCTCCCCTCGCGACATCGACATCCTCATTGTGAACTACAACAGCTTCTGTCTTCCCCTTCTTTGTCTTCCATTGTTGTCAACAGATACACCATGAAGGTTGACATTAAAAACTCAAATCTCTCCAGAATGGGTTGCAGTGCCATCACAATTGGTGTTGATTTAACTAGTAATCTCTTAAAGGTTCACAAGAATTCCTTTGCTATCATTCTCAACACGGAGATTATGTATTATTTTTTATTTTTATCTATATATATTTCTTTTTGGAAATTCCATTCTTGAGACATTTTATGAGATAATTTGATGAACCTAGCCCAACTGGAATCTGGTGAGGACCATAATCACCCCCAAGTAAGCATCACAGTGAAGACAAAACCAAAATCCACTGGATTTCTATAAACAAGACCAAAATCTAGTTCAGATTAATCATACCGCTTGTTATGGGGATTACACCCCCACCAATAGATTTCTATAAACAAGACCAAAATATTTTTTTCTCATTTGTCCATCTGCAACTCACTCACGATGGATTACATGAATGGACGGTTTTACATGAGGTGGTTGATGAGGAGCATCCAGCTATACTAAATTACTAGTCTTTTTCTTTGACATTAGATGATTTAAAAAATAAGAAGTCATGAATAAAAAATAAAAAAAAAATAGAAAAAAAATTCGTGAGAAATCGACATTAAATTACCAATTCAATTATTATCCTATAAAAATAGAAAATAATGGAATATAAAAATTAGAATTAAAAATAGATATTAACTAACGAAAATTGTCATCCTTGCATCACCTAAAGACATGTCAGTCAAAGAACGTACTAAAACACTAACACATGATCCGGACGGTTCCGTCGCACATCACCCTTTTTCCTTCAGACTTAGAATTGATTGGCTAAATAATGCGTGGTTATTCATCTCAGGCCGTCATACGTGTTTGATTTATTTATTCAGAAAGATTTTGGCTACTCACCACTTATGACTACTGTACAGTGTTTAGAATCTCAGCCTCAATACGATTTGTTTTTATCTTCTCTGGATTTTAGCGGCCGAAAGGGTGGGGCATCGCCACTACTTCCATGATCAAACTAACTGTCATTTTCCACCCCTACTTATTTTTGGATTCAAATCTTTTTTTCTAAGAATTTTTGGAAGAGAGGTAGCGTTTCTATTGGATAGACAACACCTGATGAGGTTCAGGTAAATCCGAATCCTCCATCTGAGCCAACATCCCTTGTCGGTTCAGTTTGTCGATTCGGATAGAAAACTCGGATTCATCCGAGTCTCAAGTTTCGTCCATCCAATGGAGACGTCACCTCTTCCCTAGAAACTCTTAAAAAAAAAAGATGTGAATCCCTTATTCTCGTATTTGATCTCAACCTTCAACCCACCATGACAGTGATAAAAAATAACTAGAAACAAGATATTCATATGAGAAAACATAAGAAAATATACCTCCACCCATCATGACAGTGATAAAAAATAACTAGAAACAAAATATTCATATGAGAAAACATAAGAAAATATGCCCCCACCACTTGCACCTCCAAAGATAAAATTACATGTACAGTCACTTGATCTCTATCAAAATCAGTTTTATAAATAAAAAGAAAAATACAAGGTAACTATTGTCATGAATTGACGTGAAGAAGAATAAAGTAATAAGAAATTGTGGTATGTGATGTACCAACATTTGAATTTTGACTTGATAATTATAAAGAATATATGATAAGTAATAAGAAATTTAAAAAGGGTAATCAGATTCTTTTTTTTGGGTAAATGAGTAAAATTAGGTTATTGGTAGTACTTTGTACGTGAACCCTTGGATTTGGATCAAATCCGATCAAATCCAAGGGTTCACAAAGAATACAATGACCGTTTGGAGTGTATGTATGTACTGTATGTATGTACTGTATGTATCATGTATGTACCTGCGGTTTGCATGGTTGCTTTTGCTTTTCCGTCTTTAGTTAATCAATTAGGCCTCCTCCTAGTCTTCCCCAACAGCTGCGCAAACCTCCTTTGCTCTGTTCTCTGGTAAGAAGGCTCTGCCCAAACCAACTGTCGTCTTCTATCCGATCAACTCAAGGAAGAGTTGGGCAATTTTGAAATGGTAAGTCACTCATTCACTCACTCCTTCCATTCTCATGCTCAACCATCAACCCACGATGTTACATTTCCAGCTTCTTCCTTGAGACTTAAGAGTTGGTTATTCATTTCAGGCACTCCTCAGAAATGCATTAGTGGCGGTGAAATCTCCGGAGAGTAAGCTCCCATCCTCTCTTTTTTTCATAGAGGTATATATCCGCCATATACTGATTTTTTGTGTTTCGTTGACAGCTCTGGTTACGATGTCTTCAATCTCAGCAAGAAACCTGCAAATTTCACAAAGTAAGAAGTCACCTTTTCATTTTTGATGCTTTAATTTGGTCATTTATTAGTATGGAGGATGAAGGTCAAACCGCCGACTTCGCCGAGGAAGTTGAGGACAATCCCTCTAAATGATCCTCTTCAATTCTTCGTCGACGAGTTTGCGTCCAGTTCTTGCTCGAAGAACCGACAAAGTGGAGAACAATCCCTGTAAATCATTCATCGACGAGATCGATGTCGAGTTCCTCGTCGACGAGTTCGACGTCGAGTTCCAGATCGAGGAACCGACAAAGTGGAGAACAATCCCTGTAAATCATTCGTCCACGACTTCGATGTCGAGTTCCTCGTCGACGAGTTCGACGTCGAGTTCCAGATCGAAGAACCGACAAAGTTGATCAGGACAATCTCTGTAAATCGTCTCCTTCATTTACTGCAATTACCTTTTAGAATCCTTCTATCTATTGTAGAAACGGTTGGATTTGTTACAGAGAATCTGTGGGTTCCTCTTTTCAGATATGAGAGATAGAATTAATTAGAGTTCCTCTGTTTTCAGATACGAGAGAGAGGGAGAAGTAAATAGAATTCCCCTGTTTCCAGATATGAAAGTAGAAAGAAGTACATAGGATTAATATGCTAACTAGACCGATGCTATCATCTCCATCTAATTCCTTTTCATTTTAATGCTCATTGATGGGTTTGTGCTTGTTTTAATTAATTTGACTAGGAACGAATACAATTAATCTGTTACTTATCGATGATTAATTTGACATGATCACACGAATTTATATAGCAGTTTTTTCCCATATATATTCTTCACAACGAGTGTTGTTGGACTGCAGATATAAGGTTTATCAATTTATCCATGCTCAATTGGCAATGCTTGGTGGCTTCATCATCCCAAAGACATTCAACATATTTGGTGCAAATTATGGTCAGGAAACCATTTGGTTCAAGGTATGTAGCTCTAAGAATTGAATTCCTCATCTGATAAAAGATTTGAACTCCTTGTCTAAGTGTGACTCTTCTCCATGCCATTGTGTTCCAAACGCTATTCTTGTAGATGCACAACTTTGGATGTCTTATGTTGGCAAAAATCAATTGAGCATAAATATAACTAAGCCATGGAGGCTATTACAGTTGGACATAATTGGGCATTTGTTTTATTTCCAAACGCATTCTTATTTCTTGTATTTCAGGCTCATTCCTATTTCTTGTATTTTAGGCCCATTTGTTTTACTTGCATTTTATTCATTCCAGATAGTTTGAGTGACACCTGCTTATATAAAGGTCAACTCTGTAGAATTTCATTTTACTTCTCTGTAACACGAAAAAAAAATGGTTGTGTTGAACTTTTGTGTATCTATCATTTTGATATGTTTTAATTAGAGGCATCGCCAAACTGTATCACACATTGTCTAGACAAGATCTATATATGTAGTATACAGCTCATTATGGCTCTTCAATCTAAAACAAGGCTTTTTTAAGTTCATTCTCTTCTTTGCTCTATTACCCTATGTCAATCTTTATAGTTTGTTCACCATTGATTTGAGGGAATCTTAGCATGGGCAACACCATCAATTTTCAAGGCCATCTTTAGGTGCACTTGAAAACTCAGGTTCTAAGCATTCTAAGCTGTCATGTCATTTGATGGATTTTTGTCCACTTGAATCAGGGGAATCTTGGAACTCTTCATGGGGAAAGTCAAATTATGTGTGTGTGTGTGTGTGTGTGTGTGTGTGTTTCAATCTTTAGTTGGATGTTATTTGTGCATCTAAGAGAAAAACTATTTTAAATTGTAATATCTTTTATTTATGATCAAATCTTAATGTTATTTTCTATCAAGTTTTATGATCATCTAATCAAATTATATATAAAGACATTATTTGTTTTTGTTTGAGCAAAAGCAGAAGGCAAGCCTTAATCTCTGCCACTATAACAAGTCGGATGCGGCCATGTGATGTCTTCATTAACCACCGTGGGAAAGAAACAAGGCTGAACATTGCTACATTGCTTCACGATCGTTTTATCAACCTAAATCTTCATTCTTTCTTGGACTATAAGACCATGAATCCCGGTGATGAATTCCAAGAGAACATTGAGTCTGCTGTATGGAACTGTAAGGTTGGAGTGGTCATCTTCTCTCCAGATTATTGCAATTCTAAAAACTGTCTCGATGAATTGGTTCTCCTAATGGAATGGAAGAAGAAGATTATTCCCATCTTCTTTAATGTCAAGCCTTCTGAACTTGTGCTTATGGATGATAACAACAATTATACAGTTGACCAGCTGCATCGGTATAAATCGGCCCTTGAATTGGCCAAAGGAAGGATGGGCATCTTATTTGATCCGAGCAACGGGTAAGGACTCCTCTCGTCTACCCTACCATTTTTGTACTTTTTCATTTTTGCCTCTTCTACTCTCTTGCTATATATTGTTTTAGTGATCATCTTAATAAATCTGCAGGTCACTGAATGATTCAAATTTTCAAGTTCTTAACAAAAAAAATTTCAAGTTTTATAACGTTGGTTTCTAGGATTTTGATACATTTTGACTATTGGTTTTCCAATGTGTCTTTCCAGGGATTGGTCCAATCTATTGAAACGAGTTTCTGACATAGTGATAGAAATGTTGATGGATCCAAAGGCAGAATAAGGTTCTCTTTGATATCATTTTTGTTTCAAAAAATAACTCATACTTCCCTTCTAGTTTGCCTGTAATAAATGGAAAATTTATCCCAGAATGGTTTGAAAGCAATAAATTACTTTCCTCTTTAATGACATTTTTAACTTTCTTAAGAGACTTAAACCCCTGTTTCTATCTCTGCTCGGTGAATAATACTGTACTCATGGAATATGAACAAAAGGGATAGGAAAATCTGAACAAAAAAAATATTAGACAATATTACTTGTAATTCCCACCATCAAAAAGATTTTGGATGGTCATTTTGGCTTCACTTCATTTCTTCTTAATCAAAAGAAACCGTCCCACCTTTTCTCTTTGGTTCCATTATCTTCTCATCCTCTTTTCTTCTCTACCCAGTTCTTACCAGACAGCAAACAGAAATAATGATCCGACACCAATTGCATTAAAAACTTTTTTTATGCTCTCCACAACAACTCCCTTCTAATTTGGGCGCTCCCCATAATTCTTTGCATTTTTCTAAAGGCAATCTTCTCACTCGCATACCCTGCAACTTCTCCGAGCGCTTTGCGATTCCGAGTGTTTCTTCCTCCTCGCGAAGGCTGATATACGGGACTGGTTTCTCTGGTTTTGCAGGAGAGAGCTGCGTCGCTTCAACTTTTATGTATTGGGATCCTCCTGTTTTTTTGTAAATTGGCTTGCTTGAATCGACAAATTATTCGATGAGGCTCCAATGAATTTGATGTTACTGGACAGTCTGAACTGTTAAAATACGGTTTTAATATTTATAAACATTAATTTTATATTAATATATGAAAAAATTTTCAGGTCAAACTACCAATAACTGGCCTTAATCACAGTCCTTGTTCTATGACTAATAATTATATTCGAAGTTCACTTAATTTTAAAGAGGAACATCTACAATATATAGATTATTAATTAATGCATTTTTCTTACTCAAAAAAATAAAAAAATAAAAAAATAAAAAAATAATGCATTTTAGAATCTCTTTCAGCTTGGTTATGTGAAATTCTACAATTAACATATAATTCATCGCGTACAAATTTATTGAAGATACTAGTTAACCTTTAATAGAGCTAGGAGATAAGGGTGTTAGATGGTTCAGTTTTGGTTTAATTCTGTTTATGGTTCGATGTGGTGAGTGATAGGTGAAAATCAAAGGTCGAAAAAATAATTAATCCATTTCAAAACATGAAATCAAAACTGACTAGTTTTGGGTTTCAGCTCAATCAACCTACTTGAAGCAGACAAAAAAAAAATGATATGTTGGCATTGAAGCAAACCAGACTTCTTACATCTAAGCTTAAAATGCATTCATCTCAGAGAATATATCAATCGTTCAACTAAAAAGCATAACATTGCGGCTAATGGTGTAAATCGACCCAATTTCAGATTAATCGGATTGATCAGGTTTGGCTTGAGATATAGTATACATAAACTAAAATCAAATTAATTGATTACTAATCGATTCCAAATGACTATACTAAAATTGATTACTAATCTGTTAGGTTTAATCAATTTCTAAACAGTTTTACGATATCATTCTCATGATGGCAGAAATCCTCCAAGCTTTTGGAATTTCTGATGGCTAAAGTTTTAGAAGAGGGTTTAGAAAAGCATGGGATCTTTCAAATAATGTAGGCTTTGTTTAATTAAAAATAAATAAAAAAGAAAAGAAATGAAAATTTTATATTTTAAAAGAAGTATAAAATATTCTATTCGCTATATAAATGTGTCATAATTGTATCCCTTGTATTTGATGGTGAGAGAGACTTTTGTTTTTAGAGTAAAATAGCGAGAGAGACTTTTACCTAAAAAAAAAATTAGTGAGAGATCCAAAACTCTTCCGAAGCTTCTTACCAAAAATAAAAAAAAAAATTAAAAAAATCCTCCCAAGCTACTACCCCTCTCTCCCTTTCTCTCTCATCTCTCAACCGGGGGCCCCCAAAGCCTCATGGTCCCCTGAAATCCTTACTGTCCTCCTTCCGCCGTTTTGGCAGTGGCCAACCAATTTACCATTAGCCTCGTTTTTGCCACGTACGCAAAATCTCCTTCGAGGGCTACCACTCTCTGTTCGAACCACACATAAAGAGAGAGAGAGAGAGAGAGAGAGAGAGAGCTTTGAGGGTTGTGTGAGAGACAGACGCGTCTACTCAATTTATTGTTGTTTTTCAACACTAACGCACGAAAGCTCCTTCCAGCCTACCACTCTCTCTCTTCCTTTCTATTTCATCTCTCAACCGAATTGGGCCTACAAAGCCTCATGGTCCCCGAAATCCTTAGTGTGAGAATAGTTCACCCGGACCCCACATAAGGAACTAAGGAAGGAGAGCACTCACGGACGAAAATTCCTTCCAGGCTATCATTCTCTCAGTCTCTTTTCTTTCTCTCTCATCTCTCAACCAGATTGGACCCACAAAGCCTCATGATTGAGGTCCCTCTGAAATCCATATTGTCTTTCCACCAAAAAAAAAAAAAATCCTTTCATGGTATTCACCTCGTTTCCCCAAGAACTCTGAGAGGGTGCAACAATTTGTCTTGGATGATTGTCATGTGATTTTCGGTGAATCTGAAACTCATGTTTGATTCGATATTTAGTCAACAAGGCGTCGACTCTAATAGAGGTCTCAAATTCACAGAGAAAGCCACATGATGGCATCTTAGGCGAATTGTCACCGTCTTGAGAGAAGAAGATGCGGATCCTAATGTCCACTGTCCACCCAGACGCCACATAAAGAACTAAGGAAGGGAGAATACTAACGGACAGAAACTCCTTCCATGCTACCACTCTCTCTCTCTCTCTGTTCCTTTCTCTCTCATCTCTAAACCGGATTGATCGACCCACAAAGCCTCCTGGAGTCATGGTCCCTGAAATCCTTAGTGTCCACCCGGACCCCACGTAATAAGGAAGGGACTTCTCCTTCCACCTTACGTCTTAGCTGTGACTTAATCAATTAGCATTAGCCTTGATTTTGCCACGTATGCAACATTCCTTGGACTTGTATGCGACCGTGGTTACACCCCACACATACATCTGCACCACCAATGGATGCAAGCGTAGATGGAGAGACCGGTGTAATTTTCACTTGAATAGACTGAACCCTTTTTATATTTGGGAAAAAGGATGTTATCTCTCCTGTATTATAGTTTAATGACAGTTGACCTTGAAGTTTCAAAAAAAGACAAATGATTTTAATTTTTAATGGTATTAAATTTTTTTTTTTTTTGTGAAGAATTTTACCCTAAACACCATTAAAAGCTTCATCCATCCATGTATGGGTTGCAATGATCACATCTCTATTATATTGTTACTTCTTAGCTACAAAAATCCCAAGTGGCAAACTGGGATTCCTCTCTATCCTCCCAGTCTTCTACCTCTTCATTCTCCTCCCATTCAAACTGTCATCTTGGAGCTCCAACATTCTTCTACCTCACCTAGCTCGCCAACTTCAATCACTTACTCTTCTCCTTCGATCAACCCCCTTTATCTCTCTCCACCAATCCCACTCTTTCTCTCTTCCATTTCATCTCTATTGCTTCTCTTCCCATCAAAATCAAAGAACATCCAAATTCAAACCAATCTCAGATCCTCAAACCCAAAGAAACCTCATATCTCCGAAGCCCCAACAAGCTCCCAAATTCATCTAATTCACCTTTGATACTGGTCTATAAAGCCCTATTTTTTGCACTTGTGATCCGTATCTATGATCCATATGTTTTTTTGTTGAAGATGGGTTAGAAATTCTCAAAAGGATATTCCTTTGGATTTGTTTCGAACTATGATCATGCTATTGAAACCATGGGTGAATCTGAGGGGATTGGTAGCTCAGGACGATTATGTTAAGGATTCCATACCTCAACAAAAAAATTAACAATTTTAAAATACTATTGAGAGATTTACGATTGAGTTTCTGCGTATATATTTAAATTTGAATTTTGTAATTTAATTAGACACATGAAATCCATCCTTATCTTATAGGCTGATTTTGAGTTCTATCACAAACTTAGCCTCTTCACATTTGTATCCGCATATCTGTGTTGCTTAACTCCCTCTAAGACAATGGTGATTGAAAGGGAAGGGTTCGAAAGAGTTTTTTGTACCTTAGTCCTCATCCTCTAAGGAACTTGGGTATCTTTTCCCTGAGTTTCATTCTGATTGTTTTGGAATATACTAACTTTGGTATCGAAGTGGCCACAGGATAAAACCCACCCACCTCACTGTGCTCTCCTACTCTTCAGTTACGTGGCATCATCTTGTGCATCCGACAAAATCCAGCGACAACATGCACCACCACCATCAGAGACGAGAAATGTTCCAACGGCCATCAAGGCTTGATATTGTCAAGGAGTGATATCAAAGAGAATAGTGAGAATGAAAGTGGAAATAGAAGGAATTGGTAAAGTTAAGTAAGTTATGAGGAAGGGTATTTTTGTTTATGAAAATTTTAAGTTAACACCATTAACAATAAGGTAGTGGACTGTAAGTCCAAAAGACACATGGTAATTTTGTATAGTAAATCAATTATCAAAGGGGTGTCTGAATAAATTTCCCTTAATTATATAAAATACATAGCGAAGAGAACCCTAGTCAATAATTGAAAGTGCAGATTGTTCCTTCTTATAGTTAGTAATTGAAAGTGCAGATTGTCATTTAGTCACAGAACAGTTTTGAGACAAGTTTTAGCAGTTCAAATTTAGATCGGGTCTCAGTTTCGAACCCAAATTGACACAATTATTTGGTCACGATCTTAACACTCAATGACAGGGTTGTATGAACAATGTTGTTACCTATGCCCACCAATAGGAATTGATCATGAATTCATGATGGATCATTTAATAGACGGCAAGGTTTTAGGCCTCGGCCAAAATCGACCAAAGCAGATCCCATGCGTATGAGTTAAAACGGTTAGCAAAGGTTGTTTCAAATAGTGTTAAGCGATTTCAAAGAATTTTGGGATTGATTCATCAGGATCAAAATTCGGACTGATCGATCCTTTGCGGGATTCTGTATACTTTTAAACCCTCATGACAAGGGTAGTTGAAGAAAAAGAGTGCCAAAGAGAGAGAGAGAGAGAGATAATTAAGAATGAGGTCACAGTCAACCTTTCCAAACTTTTTCCCAAATTTCCATTGAGAGATTGGGTTGTGGGTTACCACTTACCGACGTAAAGGCTTTTGTCCCCCTCATGTCACTATTCTAGTACACCTTTGCTCTCCCGTAAAAAATATCGTTTGTGGAATATTTTTTGTGGCAAAGGCTTTTAAGGAAACATATAAAATCATGCCCATATCCAGTATGTGGTGATGTTTTTCAGGTTGACCTGAATCAAAGGCTTAAGAAAAAAAGCAAGAATATTCCAAAATTTTAATGCATGTTAAAATGGGTTTTTCTTTGTATAACCAATCTGGTGTCAAATTTCATTGACATCCTACCTTGGTGGGTGTTTGTTAGATCAATGCAAAATCTAAATCTTTTTCAATCCAAATGTCAATGATACCCTCAAAGATGATTCATAAAAAAGAATCGATGTCAATAAGTCGACATCACCCGGTGTCAATAAGACAGTCCCTTTTAGAATCTTAGTGCTTGCTTGTGTGAGAATCTCCAATCGTCATAATTCGATCATATATGTTTATTGAAGGTCTAAGCTAACCTTTAAATGAGCTAAAGCGGATCTAGAAACAACATGATTAACCCTCTCTATGCTTTGTTAAAGCTTTTCATGTTTCGTGTGTTGTTTATATTATTTGATTTTTTATTTTGTTTTACGTTGTATTGTCATTTCCGGTAGCATTGTCAATCAATCAGTCTCGGTCAGACCTAATCTATCATTACCAATGTAATACATTGCATCATGAGTGGCATGCATATTTAACTAATCGATCCTCACATACGAGACATGGACACGTTTACATTCAGTCTGATCGATCTCGATCCATAATTGATCTATAAACGAATTGCAATGATGCAAACCAACATGTCTTATACAATAAAACATAATTTGAATTACTGAAACGTCAATTCTTTCTTTTGAGTCCAAAAATTGGTGGAGATAAACTTCCTTAAGGGCAATTAAGCTTTGTTGTGTTTTAAATAGTCTCGTTGTGGTTTCTATCAACTTTTCACTCACAAAGAAATATTTGAAGATGATCATCCCCCATTAATGTTGGTATGCTATTTCTACAAGAACATGATAAAAACAAATTAATAATCTATAAGAGAAAAAACAGATAAAGCATATCAAGAAATGTCGAGACCCAATTTTCAATTTCAAGAAAACAAAATGTGCGAAATATGAGACCTTTGTTTTTTTTGTTATGTCAGGAATTAAGAAAGGTGGGTTTGATTAAAGCTTTGAATAAAATAAGACAAGGGAAGGTCCATCTCAAAAACTAAGGATAATGGGTTTTGATTAAAATATTAGCATTGATTTTAAAATAAAGAAATTTGATAAATGTAATTGGACGTTTCAACCACCAAAGCAATGGAAGCCAAGAAAATGAGATTACAATGAGGCAACCTACATGTATGCCACAAATTTTAAGTGTAAATAAGTCAATGTTAAGTGGCAAGTGTTAAAACACTAAGATGAAAAGGAAGATGGGGCAAGAGCAATGTGACGAGTGTTAACAATCTAAAATGAAAATGAGAAGGGAGCGATTGTAGCCTTCGCATTGTAGAAGGATCAATAGAGTGAGGGGAAATAGAATAAAGAACAAAATGAAAGAACAAAAATGAAGGAGAAATGATAGATATTTAGGGCTTTAAGCAATCCGGTGGTTCTTAAATCGACTGGTGTTGGATTTGATCCGTTATCGATTACGTGATTGTTGGACTACACCATTGCACTTTGAATACCTACTTAATAATTGATCCCAATCTAATCTTGACACATGTAGTAAATAGGTCGGTCCATTCAATTCAAAGGACAAGAACATGCGCACCAAAAATTGACACCCATTTAAAATATCAAAATAAAATAATAAAAAAATACCAAAGCACATTCATCACAAGTGATGCGTTCAGACCCGTCAGTTTGGAAACTAAATGTATGAAACCGCTCGAAATAAATTGAGAATGGAGAGCTTTTGGTGGGGACAGTGGTGTCGCAAAGGGTCCTACTGTTTGTCCCCACCCTAAAGAAGGGGACACGTTGTAAAGCTAGAAATGCCAAACCTTACGAGATCTTTGACTTTGAAAAGTTGAAGTTACCAACTTCTATTCATTTCGCTGGAAATTGACAGAGTGGGATTGATGTTTGATGTTTGATTGATTGATTCTTTGGACTTTTCCTCTGCTTTTATCCTTTGACATTTTAGACTTTCCTCTACTTTTTATCCGCCAATTTCTTAAATAGTAATCTTCCATCTCTCCATTTGTGTACAATGAACCGTGACTGAAATCTATTTGCCTATCCTATCAAATCAAAGTGAAGGGGAGGTGTTAATTTTAGAAAAGTTTTTGTTTTCATTCCATAGCTTTACAAACGGTAGAAAAAGAATAGGAAATTCTACTTATATTACATTTAAAAAATATTTCATCTCCACCCCATCAAAGATCATTAATATTATCTATACTTATAAATTTATAAAAAATATCATCTAGGTCTCAAAACTTTGGCTATGGTAATTAAAAAAGTCTATTCAGTCAGTTAATTCTCATTAGATACTGACGTCAACTGAAATAAAAATTTTCATGGACAATACTGCCCTTAGAGTAAAGATAAAATACCATTTTACCCTTCTTCTTCTTCTTCCTTTCCTCTTCTTCTTTCCTCTTCTGCCTTTTCTTGCTACGAAACCCTAACGTATAGCCACTATGGGAGACGATGATTTGGCTCGTCAATCGTATGTTTCATCTCAATCTCGTCGAAAATCGATTCATCAAGCTCTTGGCGGTGGCGCAAGTACACATATTTCTTTCTTTGCATTTCCGATCCTTTCTTAACTGCTGTTGCTATATCGTGCATTTCTTCTTCATGCTTGGGAAATTTGTGTTTTGGATCTTCTGAGTCTTCTTTTTATTCCTCTTCATCATGTCACGAATTCTTGCTGGATTCGATATTGATACTGTAATGGGTTCTGCATTTGCCGACACGGTATTATGGAAACGATGGAGTGCAGGGGCTTGGCCACTAGTAACAGCGACTGCCTTTTGGTTCCTGTTCGAACGGGTTGGATACAGTCCGTTGTCTCTTGTCACTCATGTGTTATTTCTTCTGGTTGTAATCTTGTTCTTGTGGGCGAAGTCTGCATCTCTCCTCAATAGGTACTGCCTTTGAAATTTTTGGATACATTTTGCAATTTTCATATGTAACTTCTCTGGTGTTCAGAAGCTTCTTCTCGATGGTAATATGTTCTTTGGACGCATTTCACCTGAGATTGGAAAGTTGCAGCATCTCTCGAAGTCATAAAACCTTAAACAGAGGTAAGTAATAACAGACGTAAGTAATGAGTTCGTCGTTGGAGTGGGAGTCGTCGATGGATAAACGCAAGATCCATAACCTGCAACGCCTGATCGCTTGCGTTGCTTCTCGTCACGCACCAGCTCTGTGCTTCCACTTTCCTCCTCCGAGTATTATCTATGGGTTCCAACTTCCAACTTACCAAGATTTGGAGCAAAGCATATCCAGATTTTGTCTCAAGCTCACATTACCGAAAAAATCTTCACGTCGCTGGAGAAGAAGACTGTTTGGAATAAATCTATTAAGTTTTTTAAAATTAAAAGGATAAAATATAAGAATGAAAGGTAAAATACAATTTTAGTGATTTTCGTCAGTTAAGTGGAACTAGGTGATGTTTCTGTATTCTTATGAGTGTAGATGATGTTAACAATCTTTGATGGGGTATAGATGAAATTTTTTCTGCATTTACTCTTGTAACGAGATATTGCCACTGCTAGATATGCATTGGTCCCAAATAAAATATCAAAACAATCCATATACATTGAAGTTCTCATGATGATTTTTTTAATACCCATTTATTGGGTTGTTACAATTTTAAATGTAACACTTCTCAAAGGGATAATTAGTAGAAAGCTCACCTAGTACCTTTTGAAAGGGATATGTATGATCAAAATTATGTTAATTGCAGATGCTCACATGACTAAGCAAAATAATCTATCCATAAATTTAAAAAGGGAAAAAAATGAAGGGATTCTAGAAAGGCATTAAAATTTTGGGAATATAATAATCTATTATGGTCCTCTCTAAAACCAAGCGAATTTTGGAAATTGTCAATTATTATCAATTCAATGATGATTTTTTATAGAGAAATTTACTCAACACCTCACAATTGATTTACCATACAAAACTATCATTTTTTTTACAAAAGTTACACAAACTAATGAAAGTGGAATTTGTTCCTTTTGGATTCAAGTCTTTGAAATTCAAAGAGATCTTTCTTAGTTACTAATGAATAACAAAAGGGAGATTGTTCTTCCTTAATTAGTAATGACAACAAAAACGATGAAATTGGAGATTGTTCCTTTTGGGTTCAAGTACTGAAATTGAGAGAGTTCTTTTTTAGTTACTAATGAATAACAAAAGGGAGATTGTTACTTAAAAAAAAATACCACATAAAGGAGATTATTCTTTCTTAATTGGTAACGATAACAAAAACGATGAAAGTGGAAATTTGAGCTAAGATTCGAAGCAATAGAAGTACGATCTGTTGCAAGTTGAAGAGGTAAAAGCTCCTCGGCAATAGAGAGGTCTTCTGCCGGAGATGGATCCTTCTTCGGTAAGTTGCATCTAGGTTGTGGTTGAGTTTTGGGAATAGGGGATCCTGGAGATTTGGTTGTCGACCTGGGGTGTGAGGGAGGGACAGGGGTTTGTGGAAGACTGAGGGTTTGTGAAAGGCAGATTGCCTGTTCGAGCCGAAGGTAATAAAAGAGGACGTATGTAGGCAAACTAGGCAAAGAAAAGGAAACAGGAAGTAGGGAAAACCAGGGAATGGTTGATGGCCACAGGGTTTGTAGGGGACAAAGATGAGGCCATGGAACATGGCAAGAGCCGATCGAGCTTCTCCTTCACGGATGCCATTGACCGAGAGAGCTTGGCCAAAGAAGATTGAACGGAATCGAGTCGTTTGCCATTCTGCGTTAAGGTCTCACCTAGAAGATTCACAAAATTCTCGAGCTGCTGAGAATGAGTGTCGTCCGCCATAGGGAGTGAGCGCTCTCAATGAAAGCACCAATGATACGAGTCCGTATAAGAAATGGCTACTTCGAGGATAGCCGGCCTTCTAGAAGAAGAAGATTAGAGAGAGTGACTGTAAAATTGATAGATGTCTTCTATTCCATACTCCTACTATTTATATACCCAATTGCAATTTCTAGAAGCTACGAATCCTATTGAGTTAAAGATCATTTACCGTTATAACAAACCATATATCCTAGGGTTATAATTAACCACACCTCTGATTTCGTCGTATGATGACTACCACATCGCAGTTCCATTGGCAATGTTATCACTTCTTCCGAGCCAAGTGGCGTGATCGTAACATTGTGCTTACTGAATCATGTTGATAACCCTACAACAATTTCTCTGCAAATGTTGCGAAGAACACAGTTTTTGGGTAACCCCCTGCGTTCACCAAGTTCCTTTGGTTCAGATCTCCGAAGAAAGCTGATTCCATTTTTGGGTGAATCAGTCTCAGGTACTTGGCTCAACAAAACTTCCCAAACGGAAAACGGGGCTTTTGAGAAAGAAACTCCATGGGTTTTGCAAATTTGAGCTTTGTGAATCTGGTGAAGAAGTAGCGCTAATGCTGATCCCTCTCGGGCTCGAACTCTTTTGGGATAGAGAAGTTGGAAATGTAGAAGCTATCGAACATATCTCTGCAAATGAAGCACTCAAATGCGAAGCATTTGTGGTTTGGTTTCGTGTAGATCACGTCTGGTTCGATTGAATTGGCAGTTGCGTGGATCACGTCTAACCTCTGGTGGAGCAGCGGCGGTCTCCAACAAGTATCTAGTGTGACACGTTTTGTTTTTTAATATATATTTTTTAAATTAATTTCAATTATAGATTTTTGATCAAATTTCTTTAAGTAAATCTGAGGACATAATTGAATCTGACCGTGCGATCTCGGGATTGAATCTGACTATGCGATCAGGGCCTATTCCGTCGAAACACCGAACGCACACCGCATGGAATCGAAGGGCGATCTCCGTGCAATGTGGTACAACCTTTTAAGTTGTATCCTGCCAATGAAACCAGTCGCGGGAGCATCTTGACGGAGCGCTTAAGCTACACCAGATCCCGCTTTTTTTCATGCCGCTGGATTGGAATCACGAAGACGTGGCTTATCCCTGTCCCTCCATCTCGAATCTTCTCATTTTCCCAAGGACCAAAATGCCCCTGAGAAATGAGGAAATGACCTCTGTAACCGTCCAGTATCACCCACAGGGAATGCCATTCCAGTAGGGTGCTGAGGGGGTGTTTCTCTACGGCATTGCGTCGAGCACCTTGTGCGCGGCCTCTGCGCGCGCACGGCAAGTGGACCTGCGGCATGCTGCTTGCAGATGCTACAAGCTTGCGGTGGATGTTGTTGGTTTGCGGGCAGTGCCATCTGGTGCTGCTTGCTGGCTGGCAGTTGTGCTGTGCTGCTGTGCACGCGGCTGGCTCTGCTGCTGTGCGCATGGCATGGCTGCCGGTTGCTCTGTTGCCTGTTGTGCACCAGCATGCTGCTGGGTGGCTTGCTGTGCGCGGCATGGCCTGGTGCCGCGACTGCTGGCCTCGGCTATAGCTACTAACCTGGCCTGGGCTGGCTGCCTGGACACCTCAAGTGGGACCCACCTGGCCCACATTTTCTCTCTCTTATTTCTCTCTCCTTTTCTCTCTCTTCTTTATGGTCTTCATTCTCTCTCTTCTAATAGACTCTCTCATCAACTGTTGTCAATACACCAACCCAGTCACCATGTCTGTCAGTGGGACTTTAGTGGGACCCATAGACACTCTCTCTCCTCTTTCTCTCTCTATTTTCTCTCTCTACGTTCTCTGTCTTCTTTAACTGAACTGCAAGCACATAGAGTTGTGCGTTGGTTTCCAAATGGGTTTCTTACTGTCCAACCACCTGTTGACTGTTTACTCTATTTGCTGACTGGATACATTGTCTGCTGACATTCTCTCTCTTCCATCTCTCTCCTCCTTATTACTCTGCCAACCCAAGGTTGCCAACAATGACAACACATACAAAGTTGCTCTCAACTGCTCAACTTGACCAAAGTTCCAACAGTTTCTAACAATAAATCCGATGCCTCCATGACCATTATTACTAACAGCAACATCAGTATTACGCTTCACCTAACCAGCACATGGGAGGTGCTGTCCAAGAAGAATTCCCTCAAGAACTTCCAGAATCAGATAAAGTTCCATTTTTAAGAATCATAGACAGATTAGTTTTTTGAACCACTGTTGAGTAGAATTCTCTCCAAACTCTCTCCACACACCACCACATCCATAGGAGAAGATTTAATGTTTTCAAAGTATATAGCATTTCTATCATTCCACAAATACCTACACATAAAAAAAGTAAATGATAAAACTTGTAGTCGCTGGGATTTTGAAAGATTACCACAAGTAGAGATGTGTAAAAGCCAGTCATATACTTTCACATCAGTAGATTGTGGGGATAAAAAGAGCCATGGAAGAGCCCAACCAAGCTACCCTTGCAAAAGGACAATGCAATAAAGCATACTCAACAGTTTCATCAGCACTATAACATCTTCCACAGATTTTATCAACTCTAATATTTCAATGATTTAATGCTTCACAAACACCCAAACCACCTGCACAACTCCTCCAAAAAAATTCCTTTCTCCTAGAAAGAGTCCGAGAGGTTCAAATAATTTTCGAAGTGTTTTTTAAACAATTTGCCATCAATGAATTGGAGAAGAAGATGTTGCTTGAATACTATTTCCCTTTTCCTTGCAACCACCCAATGTCGCTTTCCAATCAAATATAATAATATAAAAAGGGACGACAAGTATGCATGCATGCCTCCAAACTACCCATTGCACTGCATATTGCTTAAGAGCAGAAGGAACGAAAGATCAAAAATGGAAAGCAAGAGATCCAGTCAAATATAATAATAATAATAATAAAAAAATCGGGGCTTTCAAATGAAGCATAAAAGATCAAGGCAGTGAACCATTCATGAATCTAAACTACCTACTGTGTCTTGTAGCTTTGTTCTCTCCAAGAAGAAGGCAGTAGCACCACATAGAATCAAAAGAAAAAGAATGGAGCGCTACCTCCGATACCCGACCCTGATCTTGTCTTCTCTCCGATTATCAATGAAGAACTGGATAAACGCATCTCATTGCCGGAAGGGCTCTGGGACATGTCCGATGTTCCGGGAGACAACACTCCCGTTGACGTTTCCAGACCGTAAAACCCATCAATTCCTTTTTCTTTTTTTCTTTTTTTTTTTGCAGAAGTATACGTCATAGACTAATTTTTGGTTTTAATGGCAGGTATGGTTATATTCCCTATAAACTCAGCAAAAAACCTGCAGATTTTATCAAGTAAGCAAGCTTTTCATTTTATGTTTTGATGCAATATCTGTAAATCATCCCCTTCATTTACTCCAATTACCTTTTCAAATCCTTGTGTTTATGGATAGAAATTAGAAACGGGAGAGAAATTAGGAAAATCCCCTGTAAATCATCGTGTTCAATTCCCATAACAAAGGGTTTTCGGCAATAAGTTAGAACTCCAGCAGGAAAAATTCCATGGCATGGAGCAATCTGGTTCAGTATCTTCGTTCCAAGGCATGCCATTTCTTCTTGATGCTCTTGCCAAAGGCACCTCAGCTTGAAAAAAGAAGAATCATGGATAAAAGCACCTGAAATATTTGGTGGGCCGGAACTGACTCCAGAGATCACGTCTTCTTCCAATGTCCATTTTCAAGAGGGAAGGGCTCTGAGTTTGTCAAGCATTTCTAGTTTCATTTCTAGTCTCAGTGATCTGAAATTTCTGTTGATTCTGTTGAAGTTTCTGTTCGTTGCTCTGGTGACCATACCTTTGACATCATCGTTAACTCATTGTTTCTTTAATTGTTTTAGTTTCCAATTTCGTATCTGATCAGTTTATTTCTTTGTTTGTAATATTTCGGTTAGTATTTCCGATTTCAGTTTCTCTATTTCTTCCTTTCTTGTCTATCCTAATGATGGTTCACCGCTACTCTGTTTCATCATCGCCGGTGCTCTGTTCCTGGAGTTGATGTCGATCGCCGTGATTAGTGATTTCGTGTGCTTAGAATTTTGGACCAAGATACTACTTTCCCCTATGAACTGCTTAAAGATCTCTCTCGGATTCAAATAAAAATAAGGTCTTGGGGAGGCCAGACCTCAAACTAAAGGCTGGCGGCTGGCCTGGCCTCTTGAGTCCATAAGCCAGAATCTACCTACCTTCATTTCTCTAACTTCCAAAATACCTAACACTTGAGCATTTAGATGTCCTTGCTATTCGGAGTTCTTAAAAACTGAGAGTGGCATGTTATTTGATCATTGAAAACCATGGTCTACACCTCTTGCAGTTCAATCATTTAAAATTTAAAACAATATTCATGTGTTTCTTTTTAACTTTTTTCATTGCTGTCCATCCATTTCAGTACTTAATCTTCTTGATATCATCATTTAAACATGATCATATTCTTTTCAACCTCATCTTACTACTCTATGTAGAGTCAATAATATGTTTACTCCTGGATTTTATTTAAAACCTCCATATTGCTGCAAAGGTGCTTGACTCAAAAAGGTACGAGCTAAACTTGACTTATAGTATATGGGAAGAAGAAAGATGTAAGAGAGATTGAAATAATTGAGACTCTGGCCAGTTCAACGTGGTGACCAAATCCCATCTCTATTTGTATTCTTAGGTGATCAGCAGAAGGGTATTGAATGACAGATGATGACTCTCAGTTTATGGTTGTTTAAAAAGATATATATGTAACTATCTAAACCATAAATAGCAGAGTGCTGTGTCTTAATGGACTGAAATTAGGAAGCATGACCTGCTATGAGAATGTTTGGAATGAGGATTTAAAAGACTCATGGACAGCATGCTTATGTCTTATTGCATAACAAATGCAAGGTTGGGACCCATTAGTCTTGTCTTCTTCCCTGTGAATCCAGGTCTCCAACTCCCCCGTTGTTGCTCAATCCTTTGCTCTATTCTCTGGGAAGAAGGCAGCGCAGCGCGACCTCTGATGCCCAAACCAGCTGTGGTCTCTCGGATGAACTCAAGGAAGAGCTGGGCAATTGGCATGGTAAGTCCCTCACCCCTACCATTCTCATACTGATCTTAACCCTCAACCCACCATGGCACATTTCCTACTTCCTTCAGACATAACGTTGGTAGGTTAAATGGTCGTGGTTATTCATTTCAGGCACCGACAAATTCATTTTACTGCCGGAAGGGCTCTTGGACATATCCCAGATTCCTGCATACAAGACTGGCGGTGAAGTTTCCTGAGAGTAAGGTCCCATACTTCTTTTTTTTTTTTTGCAGAGAAATCCGCTATAGACTAATTTTTGGTTTCCTTGGCAGCTATGGTTATGATCTCTTTTATCTCATCAAGAAACCTACAAGTTTCACCAAGTAAGTCTCTTTTTCATTTTCTTTTAATTCTTTGGTCATTTATTAGAAAAAGGAGGAGAAAAACAACACCCTGTGGGAAGAAGCACAGGGGAGCGAATTACAGCTAGCTAATGCTCCATTAATGATCCTTCAGATACATATTTTTGAGGGAGGACACCTGAGAAAAACGTAATGGAAGCCCATTTAAGCTTTACTTCATCTGAAGTCTTGTATTTGCTCTCTAGAATTTAAGTTCCTGTGTCTCCATATATGAGAGATAGAAGTACATAGAGCCTCTTCAGATTTGAGAGACAGAAGTACATAGAGCCTCTTCAGATTTGATAGATAGACATACATAGTGCCAATCTGTATGTTATCATCTCCACTGAATTCCTTGGTTAATCGGACTAATGTTATCATCTCCACTTTTTCTCAACTCATCCTGAAGTCCATAGATGATTTCCATTCTGTGTACCACAACCATAGAGTGCACATATCTATAATCTTTGTGATCTCTTCCTATCACAAAGCTTCTCTCTGGCATCAACAACACTAACACTACCACAATAATGACACTCATATAAATCTTGAGTCCTTGACATCAATAGTAAGAAGCTAAAATGGATTCCGCCGAAGTCCATGCTATCACTCTTCAAATAAATGATTTAACAAATCAATCACATAAGAATATAACAGATAGCCATAGCAGTGCTTGTCATATCACTTTTTACCTCACATCGCCAGATACTTTCATTTCTCTCCCATGCAGTGTATCGAACCAACTTCATCACTGTAGAACACATCAACCTATTGGTTTTTGTCTTTGCACAACAATATCCTGCAGTCCACCTAAGGGCACTAATATGATATATAGTGAACTCCCCCTCACCACAAACATCTCAATGCTTGGTGAGAAATACCATGAATGAACTTCAACACTCTGTCACAGTCTATACATTTTCTAAAGATCTCTCCCTGAAACAACCAATTTGTCACTGCGTATTTTTCTACCATCCTGGGTTGTTGAAGACCACTTCATACTCCTTGTCACACTGCTTCATCTTTTGAGCAATCTCTCCCAATGTAAGATACAAGCACCTATAAGTGGTTGAATCTTTACACAAAAAGCTAAACCCTAAAAAAACCCCTTCTCCCTCTTCTTTTCTCTACATTTCAATTTCTGCTTCACTTCGGACTCCATTAATGGCTCACCACCATTCTGATACTTCAATACTCTTCAATGGAGTCCCAAACAATCCATGGGAGGTAGGTAGAAAGAATCAATACATTCAAACACCTACCTACAACCTCATGGAGAGCTTTTCGGCCTCAAATCATAGTAGACCTCATGTTCTTTGTTATTTTTACTTCTCAGATGGTAGAGCATTCAAAATAGAGCATGCAGGAATTAAAATTGTCCGATTTGGAGGTCAAACGGCCAAGATATGGGCATTACAGTTTCGGCCAACCAAATTACTCAAAAAAGCATCTTTTATAGTATTGTCATGCGCCTGTGTTAGACTGTAACCTCAATGTCGTTGACACGCAGGAGCGTGTCGAGTCCGCATTCGTTAATTAGGGAATCAAGAACAATGGCCGTTGGATCCCTGCAAAAAGGAGGGATTTACTTATCACTGTTAGATTGGTATACAACACGTCTAGACAGATCAGACCAAATTCTAGACGTCCAATTCGGATCTGCTCCGTAGCCTCATTGTGAGTGCGAAACCTGGAATCTACGCCTCGACTAACAGGTCAGAGTGTGGTTGTCAAGATCCAATTGGCTGGATCAAGAATCTTCAATCATAGCCGCTGGATTCGAGAGAAAAAGGTTGGATTACTCCTCCGCCATAGGATCGGCTTAATACCATAATGTGTGATCGAGTTCATTCTTGACCATTCGATCCAGATCCCCTCTGCCGCACTCCGTACGTGCGCTTGACCGAATCATGTAAGGCCTTCATGAGAGGCGGATCACCAATATAAGTTGCATATAACCAATAAGATGCCTCGCGGGAGCATCTTGACGCGTCAATTGAGATGCACTGTAGCCAGCAATTTTGTTGGCCGTCAGATTGGCATTTTCCTGATGAACTTCATGTTAAGCCATTGATTTGGCTTGTTTCACAATATGATTTGACCAAAATGACCTGACATTTTGTCTAATGGCCTCTGTAACTGTTGTTTTTTTAAAAAAGCCTTGAGACTTTAAAACAGGCCGAGAGCTATGGCCTTTTGTCGAACTAGTGGTGCACATGCACCCATGCAAGCACCCCACCTGCGCGGCTGAGGCCTGCTGGCCTGCTGCTTACTGCAAGGCTTGCGGCCTTGGCTGTTGGGGCCTGCTTGTGGCTCGGCGCTACTGGCCATGGCTGCGGCTTTGCTTGCTTATGATTGTGCCATGTGGCTGGCCATGAGGTATCCCACCTCACTCCTGACTTCTATCTTCTTTATCTCTCTTCTGCTCTCTTGCCACATCAGATATGATTGCCACATCATCAGTGGGACCCACATTCTCTCAAAGTTGTAGAACACTATAGAATAGGTACTCAAGGCTGCTCGACTCGTGGCTACCTGAACTCTTCTCGTACTGTGATGCTCTCTCTCCTGCACGGATGCTCTTTCCTCTTTTCTCTAACTGTATCTTCATCCATACTGTCACATCAACTGAATTATCAACAATGACAACACATGACCAATACACCTCCCACCTTTTCTTTTAATAAGAAGTTTTTCCAAATCCCTACTCATACTTCTGATTCGTGAATGCTAAGTTTTATTGGGTT
>CM053276.1:12343275-12427573 GCA_028583415.1 Protea cynaroides | reverse complement strand
ACGGAGTCAGGCTTAGGCTAGCCATATTCTCCAGAGCTATTGGGTTGAATCCAATCACAGGCCCATTTATTAAGCTATACCCACGGTTCAAGTACCTCCGTTGATTCCGATCCGATTCGAGTCGAATGAATGGGTCAGGAACTGGCTAATTCTCCCCACTGGATCGATTTTATTTATTGTGTACAAATCCGTCAAATTAAAAGGCAAATTTTTTTTTTATTGACACCATGATCTGCCCAAATCAACCCTCAAAAATGAACAAATTCAGAGCTCTATAAGTTCCAATACTACTACTCCCGTAATCCCATCTCTAGATTTCTGTACTACTCAAAGCGAAAACCTCACCCTTTTGAAGAATTTCTAATAATACACAAAGCAAGAACCTCCTCCTTTAAAAGAAATTTCTAATTATTATTAATTAAAATTCGTTTTAAATGCGTATCGTATAGACGTTGTGAATTCAACCATTTAGTACACGTATTACCATATTAACCTCAAAAATAT
Organism: Protea cynaroides; assembly: GCA_028583415.1. Taxonomy (NCBI): domain Eukaryota; kingdom Viridiplantae; phylum Streptophyta; class Magnoliopsida; order Proteales; family Proteaceae; genus Protea; species Protea cynaroides. The sequence continues at coordinate 12,427,069 of CM053276.1, read as the reverse complement.
TTTAAAATACTCCATACTCCAAGCTTTGCAGTTTAAAAAGCATTTAATACGCATATCGTATCATATCCATATTTTTACCTATATCTTTAATAAGTAATAAATCAATTAATCTCTTATCATTTAATATTCTTATTATCTTCTCATGTAACTATGTGAGATTAAAGACGATCACTTCATATGTTTACCAAAATAAAAAAAATAAAAAAAAAAGTATTGTGGATCCCGTTAATTCTCAATCATATCCTCTTTCATTGAACTTGCGCATGTGTGATATATGTTTACTAAAAAAGACAAAAGTATTGTGGATCCCACTGTTAATCTGTCGCTGTTTTCACTTTATAATAATTTTTAACCGTTTGTGATGGCCACATCCCTACATCATCCTATAAAAAATTTTAACCGTTTATGAAACCACAATCCTAAGAGTAATGGTGTGAATTTGGTATAGAAATCGTTTTTCATCTAAGTTTGGGTGATAGATTTGGCGGTCCGAATGGATGGCCGCCATATGATTTTCAGGTGGATCCGAGTCCTCCATTCGAGTCAACATCCGAATCGACAAGTTGAACCGACAGGGATGTCGGCTTGGATGGAGGACTCGGATCCACCCGAGAGTCAGGTGGCAGCCATCCATCCAGGCTGTCAAGTCTCCCGCCCAAACTCAGGTGGGAGAGGATGTGGATCCGTGAATTTGATATGAAAATCTTACACTGAAATTGTTATCGTTCCGTTTATATTGATATTTGGATTCTATTCGGTATCGTGATGTTTTAGGATTTGATATCGTATAACTAGTCGATACGGTATGGTGTCATATTGATACCGATAATACGTATTTTTTAGATACAAATTTGTATAGTTTTTATATATAGATTTGTATATTGTATACCATTTTTATATTGGGTCACACACTAATGGTATCACACACGCATTATACTGGTCCACTCTCGAGTCTAAGGTAAAGTATACCATATTTAATACTAAATTACAACCGTATTTATATCAAATTAAAAATCGTATTTTGTATCGAATAAGAACCGTTGATATCATATCTTATTCTCCAATGAAGAGGTGATACGTGTTCCAACACGTGTCACTCATGAAACGACTCCACCCCTTAGGGTAAACTTGTGCACCTCAAGTCCCCAAGTATATGGCATACAGTTGCAAAGATTTTATCGATAAGCAACAAATCCTTATATTCCGCATAGAGATAGGAGAGGAGTCTAGATACGTGCTTTGGTCCACCACCCCCGCCATTAGTGACACTTGTTGTATTCCTTAGAAATCGACAAACATGTCAGCTCCTGATCGAAAGATCATGATCCAACGGTCATAGATTGTAACCGATTGAAGTCTCTAAGAGACAATTAACTTCACGACCTCAACTACCGAAGTGGTATATCCGGCTCCCACACGATGTACATTGATCTATATAATCACTTCACGGTCACAAATAAATGACTATATATATTGACTCTCTTCTACAAAGAACAAGTTTTATTTTCAAGAATCACCAAGGGAATCAGCCAAAATGGGTGAAACAATGGCCATTAAGGCAGTTTTGAAGTTTTCCCTCGCGGAGGGATTTATTAGGTCCAAATTTGACTCGGATTACAATGACATTGTCACAAGCCTTTTGAACCCAAATGCTCTCAGTGGTTTGGAGATAACTAATCATTAAAGATTTGCCTCAGCTTGCTTCCTATGGTAAAATGTGTAATTTCTATTTTGTTTTGACGGGACTAACCTGATTTTACACTCCCATGCCGAGAAGATTTTGTCATTGACAGGATTGAGTTACTAGCCATTATATCCACCCCTTGCCTTCAGAATCTCTGAAAGTACGAAACTGAAGCTATGGCTTGGAAACCATTTTTCCTCTTATAAATCTTCACTGTACAAAAAAAAAAAAAAAAAAAAAAAAAAAAAAAGAGAACAGAGTATTATCTGTTAGATTTATGTGGGTTTAATTAATTACCTAAACTAGTTAATTCAGTAGGAATCTGATTGACACGGTATAACCGGTTTGATTTGGTTCATCACATAGTATGAGATAGGTTTGATAACCCTAATTCTATTGTGAGAAGGGTTTTAAGGTTACATCTGTATTCTATAAATACAGTGTTAGAGTCCCTACAGCCACAGTAAATCAGTTCTCTGCTCCCATTAGTAAGAGACGTCAGGATATCCTCTGGAGGCTGTGGAAGACTGTAGCCGAGGGATTTCGATCAAAGCTTGAAGCGTCGTGGAGCGTATGAAAATTAATCTCTTCAAACAGGTATGTCTTTATATTCATTGTTTATGGCTTCTCTATTGTGTTCTAAGGTTACTGTATGAGATTGGAATGAGTTTCATTGAAACCCTAAACTCATAATATTCTAACAGTTGGTATCAGAGCAAACCATACAGACTTAGAATCGATGGAGATCGATTATAAAGACTAATAATGAATGGTCAAATTAAAAGAGAATTTTTTTCAAGTTTTGGATCGAATCTCGATCAGATCTGTCAGAGTTTTCTATCGACGAAATTTTTTTTTTTACTGATAAAATAAGTCAAGCAATATACCGTTGGAAAGGTCTCGAAGAGACGGAGCCGGCGATATAAAAATCGCCAGCATCGAACGCCGAACGCGCCGGCAATCGTCGGTGGAATCCGCGAGTGGATCTCACTCGCGGGTGGGAAGAAAAAAAAGCCAAAAAAAAAAATCTGGCGACGTTGACCTGGTCATCGTCGGGTCAACTCGGAATCCCTAACGGGTTGAACGTGACTCGGACCGAGTCAACCCAAAAAAAAAAAAAACTTTTTGTGCGCCGATTCATCGCCGAGTTAACTCGGCTAGAATCGAAAGGCCGAGTTATCTGGCCCGGCTAAACCAGCCGCGGGCAAGCGGGGCGAACCGAGGACCCAAGCGAGTCGATCCAGAACCGACCCGATTACCTGACCCGAATATCGAATTTTCTGACTCGAAAACCCGTATTTTAGCCCAACGGGTTGACCCGAAAGCCTGAAATTTTGACCCGCTGGTTGACCCAGAACCCCAAAAATTTTGACCCGGCTACCCGAGAAATTGGGACCGGGTGGACCATAGTTGAACCGATGGTTGGCTCGGTGAACCAACTCTCTGGTTCAACTCTGCCAGACCAAAACGGTTCGGTTTGAAGGAATAAAAAAAAATTTAAAATATTCGGTTCGGTTCAAATCGAACCGAACCAAATTGACCCAGACCAACCTGTAAGGCTCATAAGGGCCTGTATGGTTTCTGTTTTTAAACAAAAGAACATTAAACAGTGATTCTGGGAGCTAGGAATGTCCGATTGACCTCTGGTTTGTTTCCTTGGACTCCATTTTTAATGCTCTTCAATCTGGTATATATTTTGGTATATTTTGATGCATTAAAAAATATGTTATTATGGAAAAATACCCTATGGGAACTTGATTTGTAATGTTTTTACTGATTTTTCTCAAAGTTATTGTACAAAATTGATTGATTGAGCTAATGTGCATGTTCATATGAATGTTTAGACTTGTAAAATTATATTTTAAAGCATTCATGGTTAAATAAATATCTCACATAAGCTGCAGTTTATGATTTGTTCATATCATGGGGGAACTTGGTGTGACCACCAAAGTGGCAACCTTGTTTTATTATGATGTGTTCAAATTCTAGAATATGTATTTGTAAATACTTTAGTTTTGATAATGTTCATCCAAAGGTGACATTGTCCAAGTTTATTCAAATTATGATTTATAGCTATTGTGTGAGGATTATGGTGTGACCACCAAAGTGGCAACCTTAGTTCTATCATAATATGCTCAAATCTAGCATTTATATATTTACAAACTATTGTAAGAAAATATAGTGTTCACATAAAAGTGACACTAACATAAACTCTCACTTTTATGGATACAGCAAAGAATGACACTGTCCACCCAAAGGTGGCGTTGTCTAAGATTATAAAGAACAACACTGTCCACCCAAAGGTGGCGTTGTCAAAGAAAATAAAGAACTCATGCACATGATTGAAGGATTGTGGCTTTAGGGGTCTTCATCCACCCAAAGGTGGTGAGATTTTCGAAAGTCATTATCTCTTCGCAGTTATTGCACAGATATTGAGAGGACCAGTGCACATATTGTCCCAAAGGATGTATGTGTAGTTCGATTGATTTTTCAAAGATACTAATTAGCTTGCACATGTTATGTATATATATATTCTTGCTAGCTAATTTTATTTTGTATTAATCGTAGACTTACAATTATTTACATTGTTGTGGACAAGTAATGATTAAATACCTTAAGATGCCTATTTTTGACAGTCAGTTCTATGAATTGGTATGAAAATTAAAAACTAGTCTAGGACTGTTTAACCTAGATGTACTCAACAGAAAAATTGTATTATGATCCTTAGGGTGTTCAGTCCTTAAGATCAAGTAATGCAATGTTCAGATGAGGAACATTGGAAAAAGATATTTTCTTGAGAAATCCAAATAAAGATTTGATTTTTCAAGAAGGGGCAGAGAGATGTTTTATTACTCAAGTCCATCAGTATCAATTTTTGATGATAAGAGATGGTATTCGAAATGTGAGGAAATACAAAGTAGAGCTGTTAAGTATTAATGATAAGCTCAAGGATAAGTGAATATTTGTAGGTTCATTAAAACCTATGTAAGTGACATTTTAGACTTTTCATTTCCTCACAAGAATTGTCTAGTCAGATCCTGGTGACCTATAGTGCTCAAAAATATAGTGAATCCTAAAGTGAAAGAACTAAGGATAAAAGTTCAAAGAAAATAGAAAAATATGAATATCAATGTCATAGTGCATAATCTATACCCAGACAAAGGCAAGTTGTAAAAGGGGTAGGAAAACCCATAGAAAGAAAATATTTTTTCATGGAATAGTCAGAAACTTTATGACAAAGAATTAGACATTAAGAAACTACAAGATAAAAATGATCTAAGTAGAATAATATTCTTGTAAAGTGACCCAGAAGGGACATGTAAAGAAAAAAAAAATTTATATAGTTAGACAACTTAAGTGAAAAAGGAATAAGGATTATGAAACTTCTGAGCAAGAATGTGCAGTATATTGGATACTTAAGCATTAATCTTTAATTTATTCTATCTTTAGAAGTTAAACTGTATATTGTAATCTTCCATCCTGGTCATAAGGATTCATGACTGTTGTCCAAAGAAAGATTAGAAAGAATAATATTCTGAAATTCTCCTTCCAAGGTTTATTACATGTATATATGTGAAAATTAATTAAAAGAGAATATGACAAGATTAAAGTAAGTGAAGGTTATTCACAACAAGGATTTATTGGAATTGGTGGACATCGAGATTTCATCTAGGACTTCTTGTCACAGTTTAGTCTATGGTTGTTTTTCTAAATAATGAAAATTAAGGTGAAAAAACTTTTATTAAAAGAACAAACTATTGGATCTGAATGAGAGAGTTTTGGGAGACCATGTGATATTGGTTTATTCCCTGATAAATTTAAGCAAGTGTTTGCAAAAACCTAAGAATGTATTTGATCCTGTAAGGAAAGAATTGATATTACAGTCTATATTATTAATAGAGTGCTAGTTAGTCAGTTTTCAGTTTCAGTTTCAGTTTAAGTTATCTTCTTGTTATGAGATTGTAGAACTGACATGATTTTATAACACTCGTAGGATAGTGATTAATTTAGAACATTGAGTTGTTATATTATGGGATGTCAAAATATACCCAAGAAACTTGAAGTGTGATGAGACCACATGGAAATGGATGCGAAGTAACCAGTTGATATAACAGAAATGTTATCAGAGTATAATGAAATGATTATAGAAATATTCATTAAGATCGATGCTTCAGCCATAGTAGCAGAGCCAGATGAGACAATGAAGAGATATACTAGACCATGTAGATCTATGATTTCATCCAATCACATGTTGTACTTCAAAATAGATGTTTTTGGTGATGGACAAAAATAAAGATCCTAATGATTTTGAGCAAGTTATTAGTAATGAAATTGCTCTTGAATGTTTAATGATCATAAATGATGTGTTGTTGTCTATGAATAATAACGAGACTAGAATTTTATGTTTTTGTCAATGAACGGTGTACTCATAGGTTAAAAATGGATATACAACAAATTGTGTGATTTCAGTGGGAGAATTGATTGCTACAAAGTAAGATTTATAGTAAAGTAGAATCACATAAAGGGAAGAGAAAGAAAACTTCAAATTTTGAGGTTTATTTTGGAGTTGCATCAGGTAGATGTAAAGATCATTTTGATCAAAGAAAATATTTATATATTTTAATCACAAGATTTTGTGGTAAGGATAAAGAAGATATGTTTTGTAGACTTATAAAGTCAATCTGTGGATTAAACGAATATCCAGATAATGATATTTGAAGTTTGACAGGGTTGTATCTTCTTTCAACTTTGTTGAGATTGTCATTGATCATTGTATATATCTATAGGTCAGTGGGAGTGGATTCATTTCCTTGTCATGTGTGTTGATGATTTTCGTTGGCCTGTAGTGACATGGTTTACTAGTTGAAATCAATGTTTTTCTGTCTGATAACTTCGACATGTAAAACTGTATGAGAAAGTACCTTTGTACCTGGAATTGAGTTTGCTCGTGACAGGAAAAATAATATTCTGAATTTATCTCAAAATATAAATATTGTTCATGTTTTTTAATGGTTCAGTATGTATGTATAACTAGTAAGTTGCGGATGCTAAGATCAGTAAATGAGATAAATTGACAGAATTGTAAGCAAAGAATGATACTGAGTATTAGCATCTACAATGCAGTAGAGAGCTTGATATATGTTTAAGATTATAATATTTTCATATAGCCTTTTCATTGAGTGTCATATGATGTTTTCAGTTGGATGCTAGTATAGCTTACTGGACAATGGGAAAAAGAAAGGTCATGCGGTATATGCAGAGGACCAAAGATCATATGTAATTTATAATGATTATATTGATGACAAGAAATCAACTTCAAGGTTCATTGTCATGGTGATAGGGTTTTGTAACTCTAAGTAAAGATAACAAGCAAGATATTTTGTGTGAAAATTTATTCTCTAATTTGAAGATTATAGACTTCACTTCTAAATCTATTGAGATGTATTCTGACAGTGGTTCAGTTGTGTTATTCTCAAAGAATAATATGAAATCTAGTATTTCAAAGTATAATGGAGATCGAATCTCTAGAAGTAAGAAAGATGTCAAAAGATTTTATATCATTGTAGATTCTCGGACAAAGGTTTTGTCAGTGAGAGTCTTTAAGGGACGGTATGTCCAATATAAGAATGGATGAAAACAAATAATTTTATTAGAGGCTTAAGTGGCCAAAGATCTGAGAATCAGTGGGAGTTTCTAGATATGCTTAATCAGTGATGGACTCTTTATGTTTATACTTGTGTTTTCACATTGCTTACTGTGCTTGATTGTATTGCTCATGGTTTGATGGGTATAATTTTTGTAACTATGATTTTATTTACATTAGCATTTGCGTTATTGCTATTTTGCATACATAGTTATGTGTTTGACATGTCACAGATATGAGGCAGTATTTAGTCAAAGTTTCAAGGCAGTATTTAGTCAAAGTTTCAAGGCAGTATTCAGCCAGATATATAAGGTAGTATTCAGCCAAGATAAGAGGCGGTATTCAGCCATACAAATAATGATGGCAAGTCAAAGTCTGGTATTAATCCAAGCTAGATGCGGTTTGCCATGAAAGGATAATATCAAAGAATAAAGGCGATGTCTAGCCAAAGTATTGTATTATAATTCTAGAATATTTAAATACCATGTTAAGTTGCCCATAAAGATTTTGGGGCACTTTGATTAAGGTTCTTTAATCAAGTTTGGACTCGCATGGGAGTTTACTTTCATGCATTATCTCAGGCGATTCATGTATTGAGTAGACCTCTGTTGTGACTGACAGAAGTTTATACACCATATGTTAAGGTGTATTATTCGTTGTTGCTCGCATTGGAAAGCTTGATGGATGTTTCAAAGTTAGTGATGATTTAATATGTTGGATTCCGTGGCCACACTGGTTGACGATAGTTTTGTAATTAATATAGCCCAAGTGGGAGATTGTTAGATTTATGTGAACTTAATTAATTACCTAAACTAGTTAATTCAGTGAGAATCTGATTGACACGGTATAACCGGTTTGATTTGGTTCGTCACACGGTATGAGATAGGTTTGGTAACCCTAATTCTATTGTGGGAAGGGTTTTAGGGTTACATCTGTATTCTATAAATACAGGATTAGAGTCCCTACAGCACGGTAAATCAGTTCTCTGCTCCCATTAGCAAGAGACGTCAGGATATCCTCTGGAGGCTGTGGAAGACTGTAGCCGAGGGATTTCGATCAAAGCTTGGAGCGTCGTGGAGCGTATGAAAATTAATCTCTTCAGACAGGTATGTCTTTATATTCATTGTTTATGACTTTTCTATTGTGTTCTAGGGCTACTGTATGAGATTGGAATAAGTTTCATTGAAACCCTAAACTCATAATATTCTAACATTATCATCTGATAAAAAAATTAACAAGCAAATGAGTCGGACAACACAAAAAATTACGTAAATAATAAGATTTGAAAGGTTCCCAAAATAGCTATCAACCATTATTAATTAGTCGATTTTTATTTGTGACATTAATCTGGTGTAAAATCTCATTGATCGCGCACCAATGTCCATCAGATCAGCACAAAACCCAACCTTCATTACTAAATACGAATAATACCTCCTGCACCTAAGGCTACCGTGATGGCCCAATGACGGCATCTAAAAAGGAGTTTGTGTCAATAGTCCATTGACGGATTCACATCCTCTTCTCTCAGAGGTTCAGGAGGAGGGGGGACGCCTCTATTGGATGGCCTACACGTAGGACTCAAATGAATCTGAGCCCTCTATTCGAGTCGACAAACTGAATTTTGACTAAAGAAAAGTTTCTGGACAATTATTCCTTTCGAGATTAAGATTGATGCATTGGACTTTTATGAGGAATATGAGTCCACTTTTATGAGGAATATGAGTCCACATAGTTTTGGACCTTTCGTCCGCTTTTTGTCTGCCAATTTCTTAAATAGAAATCTTCCATTTCTTCATTTTTATATAATGAACAGTCACTCAAATCTAGTTGCCTATCAAATGAAAGGGAAAGGGCACAACGCATCGGTCCTGATTTGCTCCCTGAGCTTCATAGTGAGAGGTATTGCGTTTCAATAATAGAGGAAAAATGGGGTTTCTCAAAGGTTTTTGAAGGGCTTGATTGATCGATTTCTTCTCAGTTTGCATGATCGATGCACCTCTAGTCATTGAAATCTGATGACTTTGTCTTTATAAATTGGAGAACAACCAAATCGTTTGTAGAATTCATACCAACGGAGTTGAAGGAACACAGCATAATGCTGCTTCTGAGACTTAAAATTATGAAACTTTTGGTGGTTTTTTTTTTTTTTTCTCTAGATAAAACCTTTGATCGATTTGGTTTGAAATCATTTTGCCTTCTGTATTATACTGAAACCATACCAAATATCATGTATTGAAATCCTCTCCAACGGTAGTTCCTGCTGCCAAGGATTGGATTTCATCCAATGCACATATCGATATATTGGTATGCGTACCAGATGAATTCCAACCCTTAGATTTCTGCTGGAATCCAGGCGATTTGAACACCATGGCTTATATAATTTCTATTTTTATGTAATGGTTTGATTTCAATTACTTTTAATTTTGATTCTCAGTTACGGCTCAATTCGGACACCTCTCCTCATAATTTTAATAACCAGAAATGCCCATTAAAAGGTGTCAACAGAAATTTTTTTGTTTTTATTCCATAGCTTTACAAAGGGCAAATAGGGATGGAATTTTTTTTTTTTTTTTGTTTTTGTTTTTATTCCATAGCTTTACAAAAGGCAAAAAGGGATGGAAAATTCTACTTGTAACAAGCCCTTGTTACACTTAATCTTGTAACGAGGGTATTGTCACCGCCAAATTTGTATTAATCCCAAATGAAATACCAAAACAATCCCTATATATTAAAGTTCTCATGATGATTTTTTTAAATTAATACACATTCATTGGGTTATTACAATTTTAAATGTGACAATCCTTGTTACATTTAGCCTTCGTGAAAAGGATTATCAGTACAAAGGTCAGCTGGTATCTTTGAATAAATATGTATACCAGACGCTCACATGAGCAAGCAAACTTGGACCATAGAGCTTCTTTTCAGGCAAAAAAAAGTTGAATTTTATCAATTTTATTGGAATTTATCGTTTTCTCAGTTTTGGTTCATTTGGTTGGCACCAATAATGACTTAGATTTAGTTTGGTGTGGATTTTTTGGTTTGATCAAATCACTCAAAATTTTGACACCCCTACCCAATGGGTATTTTTGGTTATTAAGATTGTGAGTAAAGGTGTCAACATTGAGCCGTAATGAAGCAAAGGTTTCTGAAAAAGAGTTTTAAAGATTTAAATATAAACACATTTATAGGAAAATATGTGTATAATTTACGCATTATTATGGGCTGCCATTAAAATAACATATTTTATTGTATCTTTATAAAGATGCAGACAAGTTTGTCCATGCAAATTTACTAACTATGGTTCAAATCCTCTCCCTACCTTGGGACTGCGCTTGGTAAGGAGTATAAATGGATTGAATAGTCTGAATATGATCATATCCGGATAATACTAAATGGATACAGTTGCAAATTAAATCAGGATTTTTGATTATTTATTTATTTTCGTGGCTAGATATCATTCTGTGACTCGTACAATCCCTCTCAATCATTGTTTTTTAGTTGTACTGATCTCATGATTTTCTTTTTCTTGTTTTCTGAAACTTATTAGATCATCAAGATTACTCAAAAACATTAGCTATTTTTTTTTTTTTTTTGTTAATTGGATATTTGCACGAATTGGATACATTATCCAAATTAATATTCAAATACCACTAAACGTAAGGGTATCAACGGGCCGGTCTGGGCCGGTTTAGGTTCGGGTTGAATCGGTGTTGAGTTTTATAAGCCCAGTCCAAAACATGTCCATTAAGAGTTAGGGTTGGGGTGGGCTGCGCTGGACACAATAACTAACGGACTGATCCGGTATCGATTTGTTATCGGGCTGGGTTTATTGAGGTGATTTTGGGTTGGTTTGGTCCGGATCGGGCTTATCGGGTTTATCGGGCCCCTTTTATATGTAAACTATATAGCCTATTTTATTATTTCTATCTATAAAATTAGCATTATTCCTTCCATATGTATGTAATTTAATAAATTATAACAATTAACATAATCTTTTCAACTATAGATTCACATAATTTTCTAGATCATGAAGTGAACTCTAATAGTGTAACACAATCTATTAAAATTTAAAACCATTAAAGTTAAGAAATTGGGCCCGAACGAACGTTATCGGTGTTCGGATTGGGTTTTTTCGGTTTGGGCTAATTCAGGTTTCTTAACGGACCGGTCCGGTTTGATTTCGGTTTTGACTGAAACGGTGTTGGACTTTACAAGCTCAGACCAAAACCTGTCCATTAAGACTCGGTCTGAGCTGGGTTCGGGTTATATCGGACTGGTTCGGTCTGTGCTACCGGGCCGGGTCCAGTTTTGACACCCTTAACTAAACGGATATAGATGCGAATCAAAACTGAATTTTAGACTATTTATTTTGGCTTGACCACAAACATCAGTGAGATAACATAAATAGAGTCAAAACAATTATTAGTGGTGTCAAACCCCAAAGGTTATGTTTGGTTGCCAGGGGAATTGAAGGGAATAAAAGTGAAAATTTTTAACTTGAAAAGAAAATTTTTGTAATGATTACAATATATACTATCACATTGCTATGTAATTAATTTTAAATCATTCTATATTTAAATATTAACTTTTCCTTCCCTTTGTTTCAATTCCCCTTGCACCCAAACACTACCAAAGGGATAGCTCACTTGGTATCCACTAATCTCATTGACAAGACATGAATTCAATTTTCCTTTGATCTTGAAGAAGAAAATTAATACATGACTAGAGAGCCATATGGTATAGTCTATGCTCTCTTTGGTATAGTGTATATTATGTTTATGAATTATTTATGATAAATTATTTATGAAATTAAATTATGAATCATAAATAATAATTGTTCAATACCATTAGACATAAAGAAGTAATAATAGTTTATCACAATAATGATAAATACCTTCTAATCTGTTTGTAGATTTTAGATTACATCAAATTATTTTAAATATAAATAAGTATCATAAATCTTACCAAGTGACTACATATGTCATAATGTATTATTTAATTAGTTCTATAATATATATCAAAAAGAACCCTAGCTTAGTCCAAATCTAATTTAAAATTACTTAATCTAAAGTTTTAAGTTATAAATTATAGTTTAATCAATAACTGAAATGTAGATTGTTCTTTCTTAATTAGTAATGAATTGCAACAATGATGAAAATGGAGATTGTTTCTTTTAGGTTCAAGTCTTGATATTCAAGTAATTCTTTCATTAGTTACTAATGAATAACAAAAGGGAGATTGTTCTTTCTAAATTAACAAAAAGGATGAAAATGGGGATTGTCCCTTTTGGGTTCAAGTATTGAGTTTCAGAGAGTTCTTTCATCGTTACTAATTAATAACAAAAGGAAGATTGTTAATTTACTCAATATATATATATATATATATATATATATATATATATATATATATATATATATATATATATATATATATATATATATATATATATTCAGAGTGACAACAACGGCTACCAAAACTATTTGTAACATCAATGGGTCCATCAACTGTTGTCAAAACTGTCTGTAGCACCAATGGGTCCAAAACTAGTATTGAACCGTATTAGTTTGATACTAGTCGATATACCCTTTTAGTATCAAGCAGCATCGATTCTACTCAGAACAACGTTTTTTTTTTTCAAAAGTCGACAACCATTTCAGCTTGAATACTTTTCTGCAACTTGATTTTCTTTTAAAAAACCTTAGGACTTTGATTTTTAGTCCTAAAACGACCAGGAAGGTAGCATCAAACTTGATTTTTGTGAAGATTAAAACATGAAATCATCTCTTCAAACTCCAAAGGTGGAATACAACAAATATATGAGTTTCAAAATTTTTTTTTTCAAAATAAATCTATTTTGTATTGCTTCTTCTCATGAATCAATGAACAATGGTCCTATTTGATGAATGCATGTTACATACATGGATTTAAACACTGATTTGAGATTTGATTTGAGAAATTTCAAATTTTTTTTCTCAAAAATTAATCATTTCCTCTTCTACTATTTATATAAGATGTGTAGAACACTGATTTGCCATTTTTGCTTCTTAGATATAATTTTTTTATTTTTTTATTTTTATTTCTAGTCTAAAAAATATAAATATAAATTAGATAATATTAATTTTTTATTTCTTTTTCTTCCGTTCTTGTTATTTTCTTTTCTGATTTTTTTTCTGTTTCTCTTAAATAGAATATGGCTAGGAACTTGTCTTCGTTGTTTTTTTTTTTTTTTTCTCAAAGATCTTTGTTTTAATCCATATCTATTTCTTTGTTTTTGGGCCTGATGTTTATTTTTGTGTTTTGAAAATTCTCTATTTATTATAGATTGTGCGTTTTTTTTCTATGTGGATGAGAGTGTCAAAACGGTTGGTCAATGAAAAAGATATGATTTATAAGGAGACCATCTTGAAATATAGTGTTTGAGGACATGAAAAATAGAGCAAAATCTCTTGTAATGCATTCAGTGAGACTCTGCAGAAAGCAATGCCTGTGATAAAACTGTTTATGTAGTGGAAATGAAAATAAAAGACTGTACTTTTCATTTTCTTATAAGAATCTTATTCCATCTATCTCACTTTTCAACAGTTGATTTTATTGAGTTTTTATTCTCAAGTGGTTCAACTAGTAAATATGTTTGACATTTTATATTAACCCATGTCTAATTCTTAATGTTGTTAATTATAGATATATTATATTTTTATACTTTAAAAATATGTTCTGTATGATCCTTAATCATTTCTGTGCGTATCCTATCCTATAATCATATGTATCAATGATGTGAAAAAATATTTTCTTTCTTAATATTACTAATTATAGTGTTTTTATGATTTAAAATTATGTTTTGTATGTTCTTTAATCATTTTTGTACATATCTTGTCATGTATCTATGCGTATTCATACATATCCACTTTATCCACGATACGATATGATATGTCTCTTATTTTCAATTGATCAATATAATACCAATACACGATACTTGATTCCTTATTCAAAAAATATTACTTATTTGATCATTTCTTCCCATCCCAATCTTACTCTAAAGTTTGAACTTATAAATCACAACACGAAAATACCCAAGAATTTACATCGCTGCTATGCCGGTCAAAGGCAACTTTATTGACTTGTGAGTTTCTGCGACTATGATTATTTGAGCATGTAGAATATCTTTCGGGCCCATATCAACAATTGGTATGATGAGTCGCTCACCTCAAAATATGTGCAAATCATCTTTGAACTTATAATTACAACATGGAAAACTGGGAAGGAAAAAAAATTGGAAAGTTTCCAAGCTTTCTCTATTTTTTTATTGTGTCGGAATTAGTAATTTCATGCAGATGCATGTTTCGGTGGCATTTGATGGTGAATTGAAGAAGTTGTAACTTGCTTAAGGTAGACCTTTAAGAATAGGTTAATATTTGTTCTTTCATTTTTAGTTGGAGGTTGTTCAGATTAGTCATCAGTTTTTAATATGCATTTATCGTTTTCTGATTGTAAATTTCTATGAATATTAAGGCCGGAAATTTGATTAGAAGTCATGAAGCAAGTGTGTAATGGCCCCAACAGATCCTAATATCAGAGATGCTTCAAAGCTTCTGTTTTATATCCCTCATGTTTCAAATTTGTTTAAAGTATTATTCGATATGTAAGTTCCAATTGAGATGCTTTTGATTAATTGGACAGTTTTTAATCCGTTTCGATCTCAAAAACAATATTTTTAAATTCATTCTATTTATTAAATGGTCTCAAAATTAGACTTACGTCTTATTTAATAATGATAGCCCAATGATGATGCACAAAAGGGAATCGTTGTCAAATCGGCCTTGACACTCAATTGGCTAGAAAAGACCTTACAAAAATATGATGGTCCGCTGGACACTTAAAATCCTACATCTTATGTGTTATTGAAAAATTTTGAGTCATTAATTCTAAGAAAGATTTATAACAAACAAATATTTACATAAAACTAGAAAATTTCAGGAATAAGTCTATCATGAATCAAAACATGATTAATATTATAACTTTTAATTTCTGAAATCTAATTCATCAAATTATTGTGTCTTTTCTTCATAAGTATGATTTTAAATCTACACGACAATGACTTGAATTTAAATATCTAATACATTTAAAAGACCAACACTAGTGATCCCGAACCGCACCTACATCAAATAAAACTTCAAATCATTCCATTGAACATCTTTCATAGCCATCATCATTGTTAACAACCCACATTTAAATAGTTTTGGATGGTTCCAATTTTAATCGGTTCTTAAATAGTGTTCTTGAACAGTTTGAAACCTGTCCCCAGAACCATCGTGGTGGTTCGATTAGTTTTCATTCCAAAAAATAACTCCCAAAACTATTTCATTTAGTCACGACAATTTTGATACGGATTTTAGCGATTCAATTTTAAGTCAGTTCTAGTTTCGCAACCAAATTGACACAATTATTTGACCACGATCTCAACAATTAATCAGAGGGTTGTATGAACAATGTTGTTACTTCACTATTCCAGTACCTTCACTCTTCCATAAAGAATAACGTTTAAGGAATATTTTTTGTGGTAAAGGCTTTTAAGGAAACATATAAAATCATGCCCACACCTACCTGCTATGTGGTGATGTTTCTCATGTTGACGTGAATCAAGTGCCTAAAAAAAAAAGTAAGAATATTCTAAAATTTTAATGCATCTTAAAATGGATTTTTCTTTGTATCATCATTCTGGGATGCACATCGTCTCTTCTCAGTGATTCTAGGAGGATGCGGCAACTTATCTTGGATGGCTGCCACGTAGCTCTCGGTTGAATTCGAGACCCACGTCTGAGCCGATAACCCCTGTCGGCTGGGTGTCGACTCGAACGTGGGTCTCGGATTTACTGAGAGCCATGTGGCGACCATCTAGGACAGGTTGCCACTGTCCTCCCAAAACCACTGGGAGGACTGGATGCAGATCCATCATCATTCTGGTGTCAAATTTCATTGACATTGCACATTGGTGTTCGTTTGATTAATTCAATGCGAAACCTAAATCCTTTTAATCCAAATGTCAATAATACTTTAAAAAACTATTCATAAAAAAGAATCGATGTTAGTAAGCCGTGGACACCACCCGGTGTCAATAGGATAGAACGTTTTCGAATCTTAGTGCTTGCTTGTGCGAGAATATGCAATCCTCATAATTCAACCCGAACTAACCTCTAAATGAGCTAAAGTGGATCCTGAAACCACATGATTATCCCTCTCTATGTTTTGTTAAACCTCTTTGTGTTTTGGGTGTTGTTTATTTCATTTGATTTTTTTTTATCTTCTTTTACATTTTATTGTCATTTTTGGTAGAGTTGTCAATCAATCATCGGACTTAATTTGTCATTACCAATTCAATACCTTGCATCGTGAGCGACATGCATATTTAATTAATCGATCCTCATATGCGAGACATGGACACGTTTACATTTTGTCTGATCAATCTCAGTCCCTAATCGATTTATAAACGAATTGCAATGATGCAAATCAACATGCTCTATACAATAAAACATAATTTGAATTACTGAAATGTAACATTCAATCCTTGAGTTTATAAGAAATCAGATAAATCAAATCAACAAATGTCGTGATCCAATTTTTACTTTCAAGAAAAAGCCCCTACCTTGTAAATAGAGGATGGGTTTATATTAAGATATTAGCAGTGAATTTAACAAGCCCCACATGCAATTGGTAACATAGATTCGATCTCTTGGACCACAATATAAGATATCATAAAATAAAATAAAGAAGATTGATAAATGCAATGGGAGCTTTCAAGCACCAAAGTAATAGGAGCCAAGAAAATGAGTTTACAGGGAGGCAGAGCTACATGTAAGTGTAAATAAATCAATGTTAAATGGCAAGTGCTAAAACATCAAAATGAAAATGAAGAGGGAGCAATTGCGGTGTGACAAATGTTAACAATCTAAGATGAAAAAGAAGAGGGAGTGATTGTAGCCTTCGCATTGTGGAAAGGATCGGCAGAGTGAGGGGAGATAGAAAAATGAACAAAGTGAAAGAACTAAAATGAAGAGGGAGAAATGATCGATATTTAGGGTTTTAAGTAACATTGTGGTTCTTAAATCGATCAGTGTTGGGTTTGATCCATAATTGATGGGTGATTATTGGACTACACCTTGTACTTTGAATACCTACTTAATAATTGATTTAGACCTAAACCTGACATATTTAGTAAATAGTTCGATCGATCCAATTCAAGGGACAAGATCATGCGCACCAAAAATTGACACTCTTTTAAGTTTTCCAATACAACCAGATAAAATATCAAAATAAAATAATAAAAAAATACCCAAGCACATTCATCACAAGTGATGCGTTCAGAATCGTCAGTTTGGAAACTAAATATTTGGTATAGAAATTCTCTCCTACCTGAGTTTGGGTGGGAGAGTTGGCGGCCCGGATAGATGGCTGCCACCTGGCTCTCGGGTGGATCCGAGCCCTCCATCAGAGTCGACACTGGAGCCGGCAAGCTGAATCGACAGGGGTGTCGGCTCGGATGGAGGATTTAGATCCACCCGAGAGTCAGGTGGAGGCCATCCATCCACGTCAACTCTCCCGCCCAAACTCAGGCAGAGACTCCGACCATAACATAATTGACAGATCCAAGATGGACTCCTGCAAGTAAAGGGGGTTCGAATATATATTGGCTGTACTCGAAAGGTTAGGAATCGATTGACAAGTCCAGCCTCGATATCTTGATTTCGGGTGGCAATGCATCGTGGACCCATATATATATATATATATATATATATATATATATATCGTCTACCATTACACGATCAATTAATGTTTGGCTAAAAATTCTTTCCGTCATCATCCTATTTCGAGGACTCATAGAAACACTTCAGATGGTGTCCATGAGGAAACACCAGGAAACTTACAATCATTTCTTGGTTTCAACCCTACAACATAGAAGGAATAGGGAGGAACCATATAAAACTATTTTAAAACATATAAGCCGATCGATTTTAGGAATCTATTCTAAGTATCAATCCCTACATTTGAAGCCCCGAAATAAATTGAGAATAGTGAGCTTTTGGTGGGGACAGTGGTGTCGCAAAGGGATCCACAATGATGCTACTGTCTGTACCCACCTTAAAGAAGGGGGGACACTATGTATAGCTAGAAATGCCAAACTTTACAAGATCTTTGACATTTAGAAGTTGAAGCTACCAAGTTTTATTTATTCGCTGCAAATTGACAGGACAAGAATTGATGTTTGATTCAAAGATTGATTCTTTGGACTTTTCCTCTGCTTTTTATCCGCCAATTTCTTAAAGAGTAATCTTCCAGCTCTCCATTTTTATACAATGAACCCTCACTGAAATCTATTTGGCTATCCTTTCAAATGAAGGGAAAGGGTACAACGCATCGGTCCTGTTCTGCCCCCTGATTTTGATTATTCGGGTTCATATAATAGAGGAAAAATGGGGTTTCTCAAAGGTTTTTTAAGGGCTTCATTGATCGATTTCTTCTCAGTTACATAATCGATGCAACTCAAATCATTGAAATCTGATGATTTTTGTCTTTATAAATTGGAGAACAACCAAATTGTTTGTAGAATTCATACCAAGGAGTCGAAGGAACACAACATAATGCTGCTTCAGAGCTGGCTTAAAATTCTGAAACTTTTGGTGGGTTTTTCCTCTCTGAATTACAAATCTTGAAACCTTTGATCGATTTGGTTTGAAACCATTTTGCCTTCTGTATTATACTATAAATCAAACCAAATACCATACTAATTATTGCCTTTTATATATAATTTTTATTTTTATATAATGGTTTGATTCTCATCACTTTTAGTTTCGATTTTCCTTAATGGTTTAATTTTGACACCCCTATTCATAATGAATGCCCACTAGGAGGTGTTAAAAGAAAAGTTTTTGTTTTCATTCCATAGCTTTACAAAGGGCAGAAAAAGGATAGGAAATTCTACTTATAATAAAACCTTGTTACATTTAATCTTGTAACGAGGGTATTGTCACTGCTAGATATGCATCAGTCCCAAATAAAATATCAAAACAATCCATATACATTGAAGTTCTCATGATGATTCTCTTTAATACGCACTCATTGGGTTGTTACAATTTTAAATGTTACACTTTTGTTACATTTAGCCAACCTGAAAGGGATAATTAGTAGAAAGCTCACCTAGTATCTTTGAATAAATATGTATGATCAGAATTATGCTAATTGCAGATGCTCACATGACTAAGCAAAATGATCCATCCATAAATTTAAAAAGGGAAAAAAAATGCAGGAAGAGATTCTGGAAAGGCATTAAAATTTTGGGAATATAATAATCTATTATGTTCCTCTTTAAAACCAAGTGAATTTTGGAAATTGTCAGTTATTATCAATTCGATTCAATGTTGATTTTTTATAGAGAAATTTACTCAACACCTCCTTGACAATTGGTTTACTATACAAAACTACCATTTTTTTGACAGAAGTTACACAAACTAATGAAAGTGGAATTTGTTCCTTTTGGATTCAAGTCTTTGAAATTCGAAGAGAACTTTCTTAGTTACTAATGAATAACAAAAGGGAGATTGTTCTTCCTTAATTAGTAATGACAACAAAAATGATGAATAACAAAAGGGACAACCACAGTATCTACACAGAAGTTTTTCGATAACCACGGAGTGGACACAGGCCATCTAATCTCCCCTATAACGACTAGAACCCTCCTAACAAGGGAATGTGGTAGACTATTAGCTCCCCTTGAAACATAACAAAATGATACATGAACCCCTATATTAGACATATGAACAATATCCCTAACAACACAAGTGACAAAATGATCAGTAACCTTGCTCCTTCCTATCAATGCATCAATGACCGTCAAGCAATCTGATTCAACCAATATATGAGTTTGACCCTCTTGCAATGCTTGAGCCACTGTTGGAAAATAACAAGCTTTAGACACAGCTAATATAGGAATGCCACCAGAGTTTCTAACAAAAAATCCGATGCCTCCATGACCATTATTACTAACAGCAACATCAGTATTAAGCTTCACCTAACCAGTGCATGGGAGGTGCTGTCCAAGAAGAATTCCCTGAAGAACTTCCAGAATCAGATAAAGTTCCATTGTTAGGAATCATAAGACAGATTACTATTTTGAACCACAGTTGAGTAGAATTCTCTCCAAACTCTCTCCACACACCACCACATCCATGGGAGAAGATTTAAGGTTTTCAAAGTATATAGCATTTCTATCCTTCCACAAATACCTACACATAAAAGAAGTAAATGATAAAACTTGTAGTCGCTGGGATTTTGAAAGATTACCATAAGTAGAGATGTGTAAAAGCCAGTCATATACTTTCACATCAGTAGATTGTGGGGATAAAAAGAGCCATGGAAGAGCCCAACCAAGCTACCCTTGCAAAAGGACAATGCAATAAAGCATACTCAACAGTTTCATCAGCACTATAACATCTTCCACAGATTTTATCAACTCTAATATTTCAATGATTTAATGCTTCACAAACACCCAAACCACCTGCACAACTCCTCCAAAGAAATTCCTTTGTCCTAGAAAGAGTCCGAGAGGTTCAAATAATTTTCGAAGTGTTTTTTGGAACAATTTGCCATCAATGAATAGGAGAAGAAGATGTTGCTTGAATACTATTTCCCTTTTCCTTGCAACCACCCAAGCTCGCTTCCCAATAAAATATAATAGTATAAGAAGGGATGACAAGTATGCATGCATACCTTCAAACTACCAATTGCACTGCATATGGCGAGTGCTGCGGAAGGAACAAGAGCCCTGTCGCTTACGAATCAAAGATAAAAGGGAAGGCAAGACACTAACTATCCAGTCAAATATAATAATAATAATAATAAAAAGCTTTTATCCCAATCGCAAAGCAATGGGAAGGGAAGGACGAAAATCGGGGCTTTCAAATGAAGCATAAAAGAGCAAGGGAGTGAACCATTCATGATTCTAAACTACCTACTGCGTCTTGTAGCTTTGTTCTCTCCAAGAAGAAGGCAGTAGCACCACATAGCATCAAAAGAAAAAGAATGGAGCGCTACCTCCGATACCCGACCCTGATCTTGTCTTCTCTCCGATTATCAATGAAGAACTGGATAAACGCATCTCATTGCCGGAAGGGCTCTGGGACATGTCCGATGTTCCGGCAGACAACACTCCCGTTGACGTTTCCAGACCGTAAAACCCATCAATTCCCTTTTTTTTTTTTTTTTTGCAGGAGTATACGTCATAGACTAATTTTTGGTTTTAATGGCAGGTATGGTTATATTCCCTATAAACTCAGCAAAAAATCTGCAGATTTTATCAAGTAAGCAAGCTTTTCATTTTATTTTTTGATGCAATGTCTGTAAATCATCCCCTTCATTTACTCCAATTACCTTTTCAAATCCTTGTGTTCATGGATAGAAATTAGAAAGGGGAGAGAAATTAGGAAAATCCCCTGTAAATCATCGTGTTCAATTCCCATAACAAAGGGTTTTCGGCAATAAGTTAGAACTCCATATCCAGAAGGAACAATTCCAATGCAGGAAAAATTCCATGGCATGGAGCAATCTGGTTCAGTATCTTCGTTCCAAGGCATGCCGTTTCTTCTTGATGCTCTTGCCAAAGGCACCTCAGCTTGAAAAAAGAAGAATCATGGTTAAAAGCACCTGAAATATTTGGTGGGCCGGAACTGACTCCAGAGATCACGTCTTCTTCCAATGTCCATTTTCAAGAGGGAAGGGCTCTGAGTTTGTCAAGCATTTCTAGTTTCATTTCTAGTCTCAGTGATCTGAAATTTCTGTTGATTCTGTTGAAGTTTCTGTTCGTTGCTCTGGTGACCATACCTTTGACATCATCGTTAACTCATTGTTTCTTTAATTGTTTTAGTTTCCAATTTCGTATCTGATCAGTTTATTTCTTTGTTTGTAATATTTCGGATAGTATTTCCGATTTCAGTTTCTCTGTTTCTTCCTTTCTTGTCTATCCTAATGATGGTTCACCGCTACTCTGTTTCATCATCGCCAGTGCTCTGTTCCTGGAGTTGATGGCGATCGCCGTGATTAGTGATTTCGTGCGCTTAGAATTTTGGACCAAGATACTACTTTCCCCTATGAACTGCTTAAAGATCTCTCTCGGATTCAAATAAAAATAAGGTCTTGGGGGAGGCCAGACCTCAAACTAAAGGCTGGCGGCTGGCCTGGCCTGGCCTGGCCTGGCCTCTTGAGTCCATAAGCCAGAATCTACCTACCTTCATTTCCCTAACTTCCAAAATACCTAACACTTAAGCATTTAGATGTCCTTGCTATTCGGAGTTCTTAAAAACTCACAGTGGCATGTTATTTGATCATTGAAAACCATGGTCTACACCTCTTGCAGTTCAATCATTTAAAATTTAAAACAATATTCATGTGTTTCTTTTTAACTTTTTTCATTGCTGTCCATCCATTTCAGTACTTAATCTTCTTGATATCATCATTTAAACATGATCATATTCTTTTCAACCTCATCTTACTACTCTATGTAGAGTCAATAATATGTTTACTCCTGGATTTTATTTAAAACCTCCATATTGCTGCAAAGGTGCTTGACTCAAAAAGGTACGAGCTGAACTTGACTTGTAGTGTATGGGAAGAAGAAAGATGTAAGAGAGATTGAAATAATTGAGACTCTGGCCAGTTCAACGTGGTGACCAAATCCCATCTCTATTTGTATTCTTAGGTGATCAGCACAAGGGTATTGAATGACGTTTGTCTTTGCATAACAATATCCTACAGTTCACCTAAGGGCACTAATATGATATATAGTGAACTCCCCCTCACCACAAGCATCTCAATGTTTGGTGAGAAATACCATGAATGAACTTCAACACTCTGTCAAAGTCTATACATTTTCTAAAGATCTCTCCCTGAAACAACCAATTTGTCAGTGCCTATTTTTCTGCCATCCTGGGTTGTTGAAGACCACTTCATACTCCTTGTCACACTGCTTCATCTTCTGAGCAATCTCTCCCAATGTGGGATACAAGCACCTATAGATGGTTGAATCTCTACACAAAAGGCTAAACCCTCAAAAAAACCCCTTCTCCCTCTTCTTTTCTCTACATTTCAATTTCTGCTTCACTTCAGACTCCATTAATAGCTCACCACCATTCTGATACTTCAATACTCTTCAATGGAGTCCCAAACAATCCATGGGAGGTAGGTAGAAAGAATCAATACATTCGAACACCAACCTACAACCTCATGGAGAGCTTTTCGGCCTCAAAACATAGCAGACCTCATGTTCTTTGTTATTTTTACTTCTCATATGGTAGAGCATTCAAAATAGAGCATGCAGGAATTCGAATTGTCCGATTTGGAGGTCAAATGGCCGCGTTACAGTTTCGGCCAACCAAATTACTCAAAAAAGCATCTTCTATAGTATTGTCGTGCACCTGTGTTACACTGTAACCTCAATCCCGCTGACACGCAGGAGTGTGTCGAGTCCGCATTCGTTAATTAGGAAATCAAGAACAATGGCCGTTGGATCCCTGCAAAAAGGCGGGATTTACTTATTACTGTTAGATTGGTATACATCACGTCTAGACAGATCAGACCAAATTCTGGACATCCGATTCGGATCCGCTCCGCAGCCTCACTGTGACTGCAAAACATGGAATCTACGCCTCGACTTACAGGTCAGAGTGTGGTTGTCAAGATCCAATTGGCTGGATCAAGAATATTCAATCATAGCCGCTGGATTCGAGAGAAAAAGGCCAGATTACTCCTCCGCCATAGGATCGGCTTAATACCATAATGTGTGATTGAGTTCATTCTTGACCATTCGATCCGGATCCCCTCTGCCGCACTCCGTACGTGCGCTTGACTGAATCATGTAAGGCCTTCATGCGAGGCGGATCACCAATATAAGTTGCATATAACCAATAAGATGCCTTGCGGGAGCATCTTGACGTGTCAATTGGGATGCACTGTAGCCAACAATTTTTTTGGCCGTCAGATTGGCATTTTCCTGATGAACTTCATGTTAAGCCATTGGTTTGGCTTGTTTCACAATATGATTTGACCAAAATGACCCTGACATTTTGTCTAATGGCCTCTGTAACTGTTGTTTTTAAAAAAAAAAACCTTGAGACTTTAAAACAGGCCGAGAGGTATGGCCTTTTGTCGAACTAGTGGTGCACATGCACCCATGCAAGCACCCCACCTGCGCGGCTGAGGCCTGCTGGCCTGCTGCTTACTGCAAGGCTTGCGGCCTTGGCTGTTGCGCCCTGCTTGTGGCTCGGCGCTGCTGGCTGTGCTTGCCTATGGTTGTGCCATGGGGCTGGCCATGAGGTATGCCACCTCACTCATGACTTCTATCTTCTTTATCTCTCTTCTGCTCTCTTGCCACATCAAATATGATTGCCACATCAAATATGATTGCCACATCATCAGTGGAACCCACACTTCTCTCCTCTTTTCACATCATCAGTGAGATCCACACTCTCTCAAAGTTGTAGAACACTATAGAATAGGTACTCAAGGCTGCCTCAGCTCTGACAACTTGCACAGACACTCTCTCATGCACTGATGCTCTCTCTCCTGCACGGATGCTCTTTCCTCTTTTCTCTAAGTGTATCTTCATCCACACTATCACATCAACTAAATTACTAAGGGTGTCAAAAATGGGCCCGGACCGGTAGCACGGACCGAGCCAGCCCGATATAACCCGAACCCAACCCGGACTGAACCTTAATGGACATGTTTCGGTCTCGGCTTGTAAAGCCCGACACCGTTTCAGCCCAAACCGAAACCAAACCGGACCAGCCCGTTAAGAAGCCCGAACTAGCCCGAACCAATAATACCTAATCCAAACACAATGGACCTAGTTTCTTAATTTTAATGGTTTTAAATTTTGATGGATTATATTACACTGTTAATAGTTCACTTCTTGATCGAAAAGATTATATGAATCTATAGTTGAAAAGAGTATGTTAATTGTTACAATTTACTGAATTACATGCATATAGAAGGAATGATGATAATTTTATAGATAGAAATAATAAAATAGGCTATATATCATACATATAAAATAGGTCCGATAAGCTTGATAAGCCCGGTCCGGACCGAACCAGTCCGAAATCACCTCAATAAGCCCAACCCGATAACAAACCGACACCGGACCAGCCCGATTGTTATTGTGTCCAGCGCAGCCCAACCCAACCCGAACTCTTAATGGACATGTTTTGGGTTGGACTTATAAAACCCGACACCGATTCAGCCCGGACCGAAACCGGCCCGGACCGGCCCGTTGACACCCTTATAAATTACCAATAATGACAACACATGACCAATACACCTCCCACCTTTTCTTTTAAAAAGAAGTTTTTCCAAATCCCTACTCATACTTCTGATTCGTGAATGCTAAGTTTTATTGGGTTCAAAAGTCTGGCCGTTGGGGTGTTTAGGTGGATTCAAAAATTTGGGTGCAAAAATACCATTATCTTATGGAAGCAAAACGTTACTGGCTTTATAAGTTAATGACAACTATATATGTCTGTAGCATTAATGTGTCAGGAACCATATTTTAGTCTTGCATTCCTTAGCGAATCTGGGCCTCCAATTCCCTAACTGCTGCTGTTCAAACCTTCGACCTGTTTTTTGGGAAGAATGCAACCAACCGTCTCCTCCACCTCCGATTGCCCAAATCAGCTGTCGTTTCTCCAATCAACTCAAGAAAGAGCTGGGCGATTGGTATGAAGAATTTGAAGGGGATGTTCTACAAAGATATCCCATGCATCCTTAAAACTTAGAAAACCCGTCTAGTCTAGTGAATGGGTCTGGTGTGCTTGACCTCTTTCACTACTTCAGGGTACAAGTATGACCCCTTCTATCTCAGCAAGAAACCTACTGATTCCACCAAGTAAGTCTCCTTTTCATTAGTATAGAGGATCAAAGGCAGGTCGACATTGTAGTGGTCTACGAGTTCGGCGACAACTTGAGGACATCCCCTGCATGTCAACCCCTTCATTTACACCTTTTCAAATCCTTCTGATTCGTCCTAAAAATGTGAGAGAAACGAAATCCATGTGCATTTAAGCTCTACTTCATCTGATGTCTCTTGTACTTGTTCTCTAGGCTTGGATTTTGTTGCAGATAATCTGTGGGTTCTCCTGTTTCCAGAAATGAAATGAGAGATAAAAGTACATAGAGTAGGCTTCTCAAAGAATTCCTTTTCATTTTAATGCCCATTGATGGGTTCCAGGAGACTCTACTTGATGTTGACATAGTCCCGCTACTAGCACTAAGAGCCAAACTTGGGTTCGAAAGTAGGTCTGTTGATTTTGAGTTCTAGGAGAACAGAGGTCTTCCTCTGCATCACAACGCTTAAAATTGAATGTAGCAAAACTCGTAGACACTTATTTCAAGTGATTGTTCAAGTAGGTGGACGTCGATTGATTGCGGATAGGAAGAACAAAAAAAGCCGAAGCGTGGTGGGGTGGGGCTGGAGAGTTACAGGGGAGGGGGCGGTGAGGTCAAGGATGGGGGCAGAGGTCAGGGAATTCCACTTCACCACTACCGTTGCACCATTACCACTCCTCAAATCACTGGTCTTTGCACACAAATTAATAATCTGTACTTTTTTTCTTCATTTTATCAACCTTTAGTACTTAAGTTTTAGATGCATTCAATGCTGATTTTTGTTCCAATCCTGCTACTCATCAAAATCTCTGCTACACCAACTCTCCCTGTCTTTTCCGAATTTTATTGAGCATCGTAATCCCATCAGCGATTACCCCAAGTATGCATAAGAAACGTTGAGGCTGCTGTAAACGGATAGGTAAAAGGGGAGCCTGACCTAGTGGCGCTGATTTGGGATAACCTTGAAGATGTAAGTGGATTCAGTTGTGACAATTCTTGCGGTCATGTATGACTGTCGAAGGCAGAGATGGATCTTGGAGTTGGGCTTCTGCAGGGATGGAATCGTTTGTGGATATTAGGTAATTGGAATCTATATCCCATTTTCTGCCGTCCGCATTGGCTAGTCTGCCATTTAGAACACCCCAGTTCAGGAGATACGAGAATGTTTCGATTTTGGGGCCATTGGATTGGGATGCGCAGGAGTTACAGAAGAAAGATAACAGAGCGAGAGTCCATAAGAGATGGGTATTGCCTCTCATAAGAGAACGGAACCCAGGGAGTGAGGGAAAGGGAAGGGAGGATGGGGCCAGTGGAGGCAGATTTTCAGACTTCGAGCGGTGGGCGGAGGGAAAGAAACAAAGAATGGGCGATCGTGTTTGTTGCAGAAGGGAGGGTGGGCGTGGGTAGAACGCGTTAGTGGTACATAGTGGTGGCCGGAGTGTAGTTGGGAGGGATGGAGACAGAACTGTGGAACTTAGCATCGATGGTGGTGGGGGGTACTCAGAGTCGGAAGAGGAGGCTGGCGGTGGGTACGGCGAGGGAGGAGATGAACATGAAAATAAAACTTGAAAATAGTTTTTACTTAAATTTCAAAACATAAAAATAATATTTTAAAATCTCAGGATAATATTGCCATTGAAAATAGTAATTATGATCCGTCTCATCACTTAATGGACTGATAAAATATATTGATAATTATTTTTAAAAGTAGGGGAGTTCGTTGACATTATGAGCCAAGATGAGGGTGGTTGATTTAAGGATATACCTTGAGGGGTGGAAGAAAATTTTCTTTATTTTAATTAATTTGGATTAAGAACGATTACAATTAATTATGAAAATATGGAGGCATGAGAGTTTCCATAATTAAAACTCACTTGAAAACGCTTTCTGCCCTAGGGTGTCTAATAAGCTTTCACTTCTTCGCAAGTGCAACTCCCCTACCTACCCAACTCAGGCTACATCAACTCTTTGCTCTTACATGTGAATAAATTTTTGCTTTTGTACCAATCTGATAAATGTCAATGATTAATTTAACATGAATTTATATAGTAGTTCTTGCCTATGTTCTTCATAATGAGAGTTGTTGGACTGCAGATAAAAGGTTTATAAGCTTTGTGGATTCATCATTCCAGAGGCGGCCAACAAATTTGGCGCAAATTGTGGTCAAAAAATCATTTCGTTTGAGGTATGTAGTTGATCTAAGTATCTAGACAAAAAAATATTTGAACTCCTCATATGAGATATGACTCTCTTCTATGTCATTGTATTCCTAATGCCTCTCTTGCACAGGCACAACTGTGGGTGTCTTATATTGGACAAAAATCGATTAAGCATAGATAGAACTAAGCAATGAAGGCATCGTCAAACTATATCACACCTTGTTTGAACAAGATATATATGTATATATATTTCATATACGACTGATTAATGGCTTCTTCATTCTAAAACAATGCATTTTAAGTTAATTCTCTTATTTGTTCTAGTTCCCTATGTCAAGCCTAATATGTTCATCATTGATTTGAGAGAATATTTGCTTGGACAACAGAATCAATTATCAAGGCCACTTTTAGGTATACTTGAAAATTTAGGCTCAAAGCACTCAAAGCAATTTTGTTATTTGATGGATTTTTGTCCACCTAAAATAGGTTTCTACTTGGAACTCTTCATGGCAAATATATATATATATATATATATATATATATATATAAACACGTGTTTTAATCTTTAGCTACACGTTATTTGTTGCCATTCTATGTTTCTATTCAAGAATGAGTTTCTGCAAAACAACTTTGCCATGAATTTTCTAATTTAGTTATGATGAATGTCCAAAGGGGAAAACTATTTTAGGCTGTAATATCTTTTATTTACGATCAAATCTTAATGTTATTATCTATCATTATTTATGATCATCAAATCTAATTATATATAGATATTATTTGTGTTTGTTTAAGCAGAAGACAAACTTTAAGCTTCGCCAGTATAACAAGTCGGATGCCGCCTTGTGATGTCTTCATTAATTACCGTGAGAAAGAAACGGGGGCGAACATTGCTATATTGCTTTACAAGGATTTGGTCAACCTAAAAATCCATCCCTTCTTAGACTATAAGACCATGAATCTCGGAGATGAGTTCCAGAGCAATATTGAATCTGCTATACGGGATTGTAAGATTGGAGTTGTTATCTTCTCACCAGATTATTGCAATTCTAAAAACACTCTCGATGAATTGGCTCTCTTAATGGAATGGAAGAAGAAGATCATTCCCATCTTCTTTAATGTCAAACCCTCTGATCTTGTCCTTTTGGATGATAACAATAATTTTACAGCCGGCCAGCGGCATCGATATAAATCGGCTCTTGAACTGGCCAAAGGCAAGAGGGGCATCTTGTTTGATCCGAGCAATGGGTAGGGACTCCTCTCCTCTGCCTACCATTTAAGTAACCATTTTAGTAAATTTGGTCACCATGTGATTCAAATTTTTAAGTTCTTAACAATTTTTTCCCCAAGTTTTATAACTTTGATTTCTTGGGATTTTGAACCATTTTGACTATTGGTTTTCCAATGTGCCTTCCAGGAATTGGGGGGATCTGTTAACACAAATTACTGACACGGTGGTGGAAACCTTGACAGATCCAGAGGCAGAATAAGGCTCTCTTTAATATCACTTTTGTTTGGAAAAATTACTCATTCTTCCCTTATAGTTTGCATGTAATAAATAGACAAATATATCCTTGAATAGTTTGAAAACAGTAATTCACTAATTTGAAAGTTTGTCTTCTATTTCAACCAAGTATTAAACTGGTTTGCATTTTTTTTTTACCTCCACTTCACTATATTCCACCTAGAACCCATCACCATGAATCCATTAGAGAAGCTCAAAAGGTTCTCTTTCTCTCATGGGTGATCTTCTTTCAAAAAGTAACATCTCCCCTCACGACATTGACATCCTCATTGTGAAATGCAGTGGCTTTTGCCCTTCCCCTTCTCTATCTTCCATTGTTGTCAACAAATGCGTCATGAGGCCCGACATTAAAAGCTCAAATCTCTCCAAGATGGGTTGAAGCATCATCACAATTGGTGTTGATCTAACTAGCAATATATTAAAGATTCACAAGAATTATATATTCCTTTGCCGTCATTCTCAGCACGGTGATTCTCTATTTTTTTTTTATCCATATATGTTTCTTTTTGGAAATTTCATTCCTGAGACATTATACTGACTTTTGTTCGGTTCTTAAGAATTTCTGAGATAATTTGTACTAAGATTTGTTTGGTTCTACACGATTTCCTAAGACATTTTTACTAAAATTAATTTTGTTCTTCAAGAATTTCCTGGGACATTTTTACTGAGATTTGCTTGGTTTTTCACAAATTTCTTGAAATATTTTTACTAAGATTTGTTTGCTTTTCACGAATTTTTTGAGATATTTTTACTAAGATTCAATTGGTGAATTTCTTAGAGTTTTTTTTTTTTTGTTTTTTTAACTGATACACCTCAATTCTTTTGTTTTTGTTTTTGATTTTGTTTTTTTTTTTAAACCTATACACCTGAAGTTAAATAAACGATCAGAATTAATACACTCAAGTTAAGTAAACGATCAGAATTAATGCATTACCATTGGATATTGGACCAAAACCAACCAGGCCCAATAATAGACAGAAACAGAGCTGATTTGCATTATAGGCCTGCAACAGGTCGGGTTGGGCTTTTTAAAACCTTAACCCTACTTTGGCAGGGGTCAACCTAATCCAATCATACCTGATTGACCTTGACTGATTCAAGCTGGGTTGAAACTGATTAACCATGAATCAGTGTCACAATCAGAGTTGGATTGACCCTGATTGGCCCTGAATCTATCCAATGAATAATACAACTTAAAATATTTAAGTAAATGAATCAGATTTAAAAACTAACACCTTTCAATATAACATTATAACTTAAACATATAACAAATACAATCAATCTATAAAATTCTTTTGAAAAACCGAATAATTACAAATCGTAATGAGTTTAAATCTTTAACATAAGATCTAAAATAAAATAATAATAATAATAATAATAATGAAAGCAATCTCTAATTTGGTCTTCCCCATTCCTATCATTCTCGTTGACTCATTCACAGTTCACGTTGTCTAGAAAAAAAAAGTTGAAAAAATCGTTAGAAATTAAAACTATCATATAATATTATGTAAAAAAAAAAGAAGTTAAATAGTTATACGGCAATTACATATAAAATCGAACCTGAAAATATAATTAATGCAATAAAAAAATTAGTAAAGATAAGTTTGGAATGCAGAAAAACTCGATTAAACATTCAGAGGGCGAAGGGATCAGTTGTCAGATTTGTTATAGAAGATGATCCATCAAACAAATGATAAACTCCCATTAGAAGTTAGATCCAGAACTAAAAGAATAGTGTACAAAATTAAATCATTGCCGACTCCATACAGCATATCCCACTCATTCATATGAAGAAGCATCTTCTACTCAACAAAAAAACAAAAAAAAATGAAGAAGCATCCCACTCATCCATATGAAGAAGCAGCGAGGGACTCCAGCCTCTTTCCCTATAGATGTAATCATCAACCAAAGCTAAAATCTCAAATCCTCTACAGTCCCCTTTGACAACCCACCGGATTCGCATCCTGTCCTCCCAGTACCACTGGGAGGATAGTGGCAATCTATCCTGGATGGTCACCACGTGACTCTCAGTAAATCTAAGATCCACGTCCGAGCCGACACCTAGCCGACAAGCCGAGCCGACAGGGGTTGTCGGCTCAGACGTGGGTCTCGGATTCAACCGAGAGCCACGTGGTAGCCATCCGAGATAGGTTGCCGCGTCCTCCCAAAATCACTGGGAGGAGACGATGTGCATCCCCACCGGATCGGAGTGGGGGATTATGATTTTATTCAACTTTACCAGAACCAAACTGAACATCAAAGAATCTTCCAAGGGTTTCAGAGCCAGATGAAACTCCAATAGACATCCTAATAGCTAATCTATTGGCATGCACTCCATTAGATGGATGACATAATCCTCCTCCATTGGCAATGGACCATCACCATTTCTATCCTGCTGAGAACTCCCCAATTTCTTAAGGGGACAGAGGCGCAGGGTGCATCCATTTAGCCCACATTAGGAGCTATACCGATTTACCAATACACACAAAGGTTCAAGCAGTCAGATAGGCCAACAACAATCTAACAAACATGTCAATATCTCAAAGGATAAGGCAAAGATTGGGGAAAACTGGGGACAAGCCCAATCCATAGTCTTTGTACACGGCTCTAATGTGAAAAATTTGGTGAATCCCAAGAGGTGTTTCCAAGCAGCAACTATGCATACCCTGATGAACCTTGAATGACACTGAGAGGGGGAGGGTGAATCAGTGTGAAAACTTTTCCCCTAATATTTCTTTGTTGTCCAGTGTTGTTTATGAAATAGACTGTCACACACACAAACGTATGCAAATCTACCTCGCTACCACTCAGTGGCCAGGTCTACCAGATTTGCACACCCATCCTGCAATTCATTCCACGCACTTCACAAAATACAGAATCAAAGCATTCCACAACACAGAAGGGTTACGTGGTTCACCACCACAGTGTGTGATGGCTAATCAACGGAGTAATGCCCAATGGGCTCTGTATTTACTCAATACTAAACTTTTAGCCCTTTACAGGACAATGATACTCACCCTATATTTTCTCAGCATAGAACTAAGAGGGCAAACACTGCAAAGGTTTAGGCTATTCCAGTCAGTGTCCAGCACCCACTGAACACAAATCAAAAAGATAAATTTTGGGGCTTATAGTGATGCCCTACAATTAAATCCCAAACTAGCAAGACATTCAATATTCTTTTTGCCTGAGCTAGCATACAATAGGCTCCCGTACAATGTAGGCATTCAATATTCTCAACCTACTTTAGCATACAAGGTATTGATTCAATGAATAATAAGGGAGTTGAGAAAGTCTCACAACTGATGTTTTTTGACATCTGAAGACATATGCAGTGTTTCAGCAATTTTGATGGACCCTTTCGCAGCCATTGATGTTGGAATAACTGATCCCTTCAAATAATTTCTTGCTCATACACCACCTCTCCTTCTGATAGTCAAACAATCACTGTAGTATTCAACGAAGCTCCACCATCCTTCAAAAATCACAGCAGTGATCAACATAGGCACAAATAGAGATGATGAGTGATTGTCTTCTCTCCTTCAAAGCTAGAAATCATCAAAAAATCAAGTATATCTCTCTTTTTCTTCTAAAATCCTTTTTTCAATTTTTTTTTCACGCGGCCACCAACCTCACAGACATTCTCAATTGATAGAGAATTCAAAACCTAGCTCGGATTAATTTGGATCGTCGGATTTGACCTCCGGATGGTCAAGTTATAGCAAAAACAAGTTCGGCCAATAACTTGAAATGGAATCTTTGAGCTTCATTTGATGTAGCCGCGAAGTACCGAAGCCGCGCCGCCGCTGACATGGCAAGCGCGGTGTCAAGATATGATTGGATGTTGAATGAATCTTCAATAAAAATCGTAGGATTAATCTGAAAAAGGCGGGATTTAACATGGTTCGTCAGATCCGAATAGTTCGCATCACTGATAATCGGACGGAATAATAGCCTTCGGATCTGGATCCATGCACTGCTTAAATGTATGCGCGCAACACCACATCAAGGTGACATCTTCATACAACGCAATGTACCTTATTAACTTGCGCCCAGCCAATGGGCTTCTTCGCGGGAGCACCTAACAGCGCCAACTGAGAAGCACCTTAGCCCGTGTTTATCTTGACCGTGATATCAGAATTTAGCATACATGGCTCTCTCTTGGCCACGGATTTTGCATTTTCCTCACATTTCATTTCTCAAAATGCCCCTGAAATTCTTTTGAATGGCCTCTGTAACCATTCAAGAGTTTGTTAAAAACTCTATAGAGTGGATTTCCAGAGAGGTTTTCTCTCTCTTGGAAATCCGTCGAACACTTGGAGACCCACTTCATGCGGGAGGGAGGAAGCCAGTGCACGGACATGCCATGCGCTCCAGCATGCGCGACGGCCACGGCATTTGGCATGCCTTGCTGCGGCTTGCGGCATGGCATGTTGCATGCTGCTATTGCTGCTGCTGGCCGAGCTTGGCTTGGCCTTACTGGCCTTGGCTGCGAGGCTGGTGGCCATGGTGGCGTGCCACCTCGGTATTTTGGGACCCACCATTAATTTTTATCTCTCCTCTTTCTCTCTCTTGCTTCTCTCTTCGTGAATGCGACAAATGCGACACCATATCGCCATATTACTGCCATATCACTGTATCATTGCCATATCACCTGTGGGGCCCGCAGACACTATCTCTCATCAAACTTGGCCCAGTTTGCCAACAATTACAATATGAGGGCCAACAAGCCAACATACCCCATCTATGCCCCTACAAAATTCAAGTCTCAGCTGCAAAGACAAATACAACCATCTTGAAAATGATTAAAATGTTATTGTCAGTAATAGATAGTTTGACAATAAATATCAATGGACATCTATTAGCTGTTTGTATGAACATTTGTCATGTCTGAAACATTTCAAATGTTAGTAATACATAGTTGAGAAACGAACTCAGAATTTTTACATGGCTACTGTTACGGTTAAGCTTTCAAGAACTCAGAGAAACAGGGAAGAAGGAGAGAGAATAAGAAAGATCCACTTCGAGAGAGATGGCCTCCAGACTCAAAGAAGACAATTCAATATTTGACTGCTTTACAACATCCCACACTTGCCTATTTATACTTTTTAACTAATTCAGTTACAGAGGTCTAACAACCCATTACAACCTATTAACAACCTAACTAATTACACTCTTTCTTGAGTATTCTTGAGTACGTAACACAGATTACTACATTGCAATTTTTTTGCTCACTGGTCGGTAGATAAAACACATTTCAAAGTTCCTTTTGGGTAATAAAGACGGGTTGAGCATTTTTTGTGATAAAACTCGATTTTAGGTTTCAATTTGCTAATTATTTTGTACTCTGCAGATATTCAATAAGTCTCTCTTGGCAAAGTTCGCTTGGACAATGGATGTTGATCCTAGCTTTAGATTCTGATATTATCATGATTGTGCTTGTCCAAGAATTCCCCCCGGGATGCACATCGTCTCCTCCCAGTGATTCTGGGAGGACGCGGCAACCTATCTCGGATGGCTGCCATGTGGTTCACGGTTGAATCCGAGACCCACGTCTGAGCCGCCAACCCCTGCCGGCTCGGCTTGTCGGCTGGGTGTCGGCTCAGACGTGGGTCTCAGATTTACTGAGAGCCACGTGGCGGCCATCCAAGACAGGTTGCCACTGTCCTCCCAGAACCACTGGGAGGACAGGATGCGGATCCCCCCCCCCTGAGATAGACTGTACCTTTCCCCTTCATATATTCTCAAAAGATTATTTTCTCCTTGATATATTCTCAAAAATTTCCCATTTTTCGCTTGTTCATTTCCTTTTTCCCCTGTCTCCAGGCAGAAGTGTCATGTGTTAGATTTATATGGGTTTAATTAATTACCTAAACTAGTTAATTCAGTGGGAATCTGATTGACACGGTATAATCGATTCGATTTGGTTCGTCACATAGTATGAGATAGGTTTGGTAACCCTAATTCTATTATGGGAAGGGTTTTAGGGTTATAGCAGTATTCTATAAATACTGAGTTAGAGTCCCTACAGCCATGGTTAATTAGTTCTTTCTGCGCTCATTAGCAAGAGACATCAGGATATCCTCTGGAGGCTGTGGAAGACTGTAGCCGAGGGATTTCGATCAAAGCTTGGAGCATCGTGGAGCGCATGGGAATTGATCTCTTTAGTGACAGGTATGTCTTTATGATTCATAACTAATGGTTTCTCTATTGTGTTCTAGGGCAACTGTATGGATGAAGAATGAGTTTCATTGAAACCTTAAACCCATAATATTCTAACAGTTGGTATTAGAGTCAACCATACAGACCTAGAATCAATGGAGATTGATTATAAAGACTGATAATGAATGGTTGGTATCAGGGGGTGGATCACACTCGTGGGTGGGAGAATTTTTAAAAAAATTTTTGGCGACGTTGACCCAGTCATCGCCAGGTCAACTCAGAAATCCTAATGGGTGGGGCCATGACTCGAACCGAGTCGACCCGAATTTAAAAAAAAAAGAGAAACTGCGGCGTCGATTCGTCACCGAGTTGACTCGGCGAGAATCGAAAACCCTAGCCTCGACCCAGGCTGAGCCAAGCCGAAGGCAGCCGGGGCGAAGCTGGGGGTCGGCTAAGCCGAGCTAGCCTGGCCCGGCCAAGCCTGGTCAGCCAAGGCCCAAGCCCAAGACCAGCTAGACTATACACGTGTGGAGTAGCACGTGTGACCCGGGCCCGACTTGCAAGTCCGGTATCTAACCCGAATGTCTCGACCCGAAACCCGAATTTTGATCCACATATCTAACCCGAAAACCCAGATTTTTACCCGGATACCCGAAAGATGAACCGGATTCAGCCATTGGTTGGATCGGTGGTTGAGCCAATTGGTCGGACCTCGGTGTGGTTTACATCAAACCGCTTGGCTTGCGGTTTGAACCAAAGCAATAATAATTTAAAAAAAAGGTATACTCGGTTCAGTTTAAACCAAGCCGAAGTCAGGCCTGACCTGGCCAAGCCGGCGAGAACCAAACTGAGGGTTTTCTTATAAGGGCCTGTTTGGTTGCTGTTTTTAACAAAAGGACATTAAACAGTGATTCTGAGAGCTAGAAAGGTCGGATTGACCTCGGATTTGTTTCGTTAGACTTCATTTTTAATGCTCTTCAATCTGATATATATTTTGGTATATTTTGATGCATTTAAAAGTATTTTATTATGAAAAAATACCCTATGGGAACTCGATTTGTAATGTTTTTGCTGATTTTTCTTAAAGTTATTGTACAAAATTGATTGATTGAGCTAATGTGCATGTTTATATGAATGTTTAGACTTGTACAATTTTATTTTAAAGCATTCATGGTTAAATAAATATCCCACATAAGCTACAGTTTAGGATTTGTTCATATCATGGTGGAACTTGGTGTGACCACCAAAATGGCAACCTTATTTTATTATGATGTGTTCAAATTCAAGGGTATGTGTTTATAAATGCTTCAGTTTTGATAATGTTCATCCAAAAATGACATTGTCCAAGTTTATTCAAATTATGATTTATAGCTATTGTGTAAGGATTATGGTGTGACCACTAAAGTGGCAACCTTAGTTCTATCATAATATGCTCAAATCTAGCATTTATGCATTAACAAACTACAGTAAAGAAAGTATAATGTTCACACAAAGTGACACTGACATAAACTCTCACTTTTATGGATGCAGTAAAGAATGACATTGTCCACCCAAAGGTGGCGTTATCTAAGATTATAAAGAACGACACTGTCCACCCAAAGGTGACGTTGTCAAAGATTACAATGAACTCATGCACATGGTTGAAGGATTGTGGCTTTAGGGGTCTTCATCCACCCAAAGGTGATGAGATTTTCGAAAGTCATTATCTCTTCGTAGTTATTGCACAGATATTGAGAGGACCAGTGCACATATTGTCCCAAAGGATGTGTGTGTAGTTCAGTTGACTTTTCAAAGATTTTAATTAGCTTGCACATGTTATGTATATATATTCTTGCTAGCTAATTTTATTTGATATTAATCGTAGACTTACAATTATTTATATTGTAATATAGTTGTGGACATGTAATGATTAAATACCTTAAGATGCCTGTCTTTAGCAGTCAGTTCTATGAATTGGCATGTAAATTGAAAACTTGTCTAGGACTGTTTAACCTAGATGTACTCAATAGAGAAATTATATTCTGATCCTTAGGGTGTTCAGTCCTTATGATCAAGTAAAGCAATGTTCAGATGAGGAACATTGGAAAAGGATATTTTCTGTGAAATCCAAAGAAAAATTTGATATTTCAAGAAGGGGCAGAGAGATGTTTTATTATTCAAGTCCATCAATCAGTTTTTGATTATCAGAGATGGTATTGGGAATGTAAGGAAATACAAGGTAAAGCTGTTAAGTATTAATGATAAGCTCAAGGATAAATGAATATTTGTAGGTTCATTAAAACCTATAAAGGTGATATTTTTTACTTTTCACTTCTTCACAAGAACTGTATAGTCAGATCCTGGTGGCATATAGTACTTAAAAATATAATGAACCCTAAAGTGAAAGAACTAAGGATAGAAGTTCAAAGAAATGGAAAAAATATGAATGTTAATGTTATAGTGATACATGCACAGATAAAGACAAGTTGTGAAAAGGTAGAGAAACCCATAGAAAGGAAAATATTTTTCCCATGCAATAGTCAGAAACTTTATGACAAAGAATTGGACATTATGGTACTGCAAGATAAAATGGATCGAAGTAAAATGAAAATTTTTGAAGTGTGACTCAAAAGGGACATGTGAAGAAATATTGTAAAGCTGGACAAGCATAAGTCAAAAAGGAATAAAGATTATGAAACTTCTGAGCAAGAAGGTGCAGTATATTAGATACTTAAGCATTAATCGTAGTCTGAACCCATAGAAGTATACAAATTTTTAATTTATTTTATCTTTTGAAGTTAAACTGTATACTGTAATCTTCCCCCTGGTCATAAAGGTTACTGTTGTCCAAAGAAAGATTAAAAAGAATAGTATTATGAAATTCTCATTCCAAGGTTAATTACATGTATATATGTGAGAATTAATTAAAAGAGAAGATGAAAAGATTAAAGTAAGTGAAGGTTATTCAGAACAAGGATTTATTGGACTTGGTGGAAATTGAGATTTCATCTAGGACTTCTTGTCACAGTTTAGTCTATGAGTGTTTTTCCAAATAATGAAAATTAAGGTGAAAAAACTTTTATTAAAAAAATTGAAACTTTTGGATCTGAGTAAGAGAGTTTTGGGAGACCATGTGATACTGGTCTATTCCCTGATAAATTTAAACAAGTGTTTGCAAAAGCCTAAGAATGTATTTGATCTTGTAAGCAAAGAATTGATATTGTAACCTATATTATTAATATAATGCATAGTTAGTCAGTTCCTGTTTAAGTTATCTTCTTGTTTAAAACTGTAGAACTGACATGGTTTCATAACATTCATAGGAGAGTGATTATTTTAGGATATTGAGTTGTCATATTATGGGATGTCAAAATAGACTCAAGAAACTTGAAGTTTGATGAGACCACATGAAAATGGATGTGAAGTAACCGGTTGAGATAATAGAAATATTACCAGAGTATAATGAAATGATTATTAAAATATTCATTAAGATCGATGCTTCAGCCATAGTAGCAGAGCCAGAAGAAGCAATGAGGAAATATATTAGACCATGTAGATCTGTGACTTCATCTAATCACGTGTTGTATTTCAAAATAAATATTTTGATATTGGACAAAAATGAAGATCCCAATGATTTTGAGCAAGTTGTTAGTAATGAAATTGCTCTTGAATATTTAATGATCATAAAGGATGTGTTGTTGTCTATGAACAATAACGAGACTTAGGATTTTATGCTTTTGTCAATGAGCGGTATACTCATAGGCTAAAAATGGGTATACAAAGAAAATATATGATTTCAGTGGGAGAATTGATTGCTACAAAGTAAGATATTATAGAATCACACAAAGGGAAGAGAAAGAGAACTTCAAATTTTGAGGTCTTAGTTGCTCATTTTATTTTGGAGTTGCATCAGGTAGATGTAAAGATCATTTTGATCAAAGAAAATCTAGAAAAAAATATTTATATACTTTAATCACAAGGTTTTGTGGTAAGGATAAAAAAGATATATTTTGTAGACTTCTAAAGTCAATCTGTGGATTAAACATATCTGGATAACGGTATTTGAATTTTGACAGGGTTGTATCTTCTTTGTTGAGATTGTCATTGACCATTGTATATATCTATAGGTCAGTGGGAATGGATTCACTTCCTTGTCATGTGTGTTGATGGTTTTCA
Source organism: Protea cynaroides (assembly GCA_028583415.1). Taxonomy (NCBI): domain Eukaryota; kingdom Viridiplantae; phylum Streptophyta; class Magnoliopsida; order Proteales; family Proteaceae; genus Protea; species Protea cynaroides. Next base: position 12,386,819 of record CM053276.1, on the reverse strand, counting down.
TTGGCTTATAGTGACATGGTTTACTACTTGAAATCAATATTTTTCTGTCTGATAACTTCGACGTGTAAAATTGTATGAGCAAGTACCTTTGTACCTGGTATTGAGTTTATTCGTGACAAGAAAAATAAAATTCTAGATTTATCTCAAAGTATAAATACTGTTCGTGTTTTTGAATGGTTCAGTATGCATGTATAACTAGTAAGTTACGGATGTGCTCAAATCAGCAAAGGAGATAAATTGACAGAATTGTAGACAAAGGATGATACTGAGTATTAGCATCTACAATGCAGTAGAGAGCTTGATATATGTTTAAGGTTGTAATCATATAACCTTTTCATTGAGTGTCATAGGATGTTTTCAGTTGGGTGCTTGTATAGCTTATTGGACAATGGAGAAAAGGAAGGTCATGCGGTATATGCAGAGGACCAAGGATTATATGTTCATTTATAGAAGTAGTAACACTCTAGGCTATTTTGATGTAATTTATAATGATTGCATTGATGACAAGAAACCAACATCAAGGTTCATTGTCATAGTGGTAGGGTTTTGTAACTCTATATAATGATAACAAGCAAGGTATCTGGTGTGAAAATTTCTTCTCTAATTTGGAGGTTGTAGACTCCACTTCTAAATCTATTAAGATGTGTTCTGACAGTGGTTCAGCTGTGTTCTTCTCAAAGAATAATAAAAAATCTAGTATTTCAAAGTATAATAGAGATCAAATCTCTTCAAGTAAGAAAAATATCAAAAGATTTGATATCGTTGTAGATTCTCTGATGAAGTTTTTTCAGTGAGAGTTTTCAAGGGACAATATGTCCAATATAAGAATGGTTGAAAACAATTAATTTTATCAAAGGCTTAAGTGGCCAAAGATCTGGGAATCAATGAGAGTCTCTAAATGTACTCAGTTAGTGGTAGATTTTATGTTTACTCCTTGACTTTTATTTATAATTTCATTCAGACACAGTCATTTATATTTTGAATGTTAATCATGATCATATTTACATTAACATTTATTTGTTATTTTTATTGCTTATTTGACATGTCGCAGATATGAGGCAGTATTTAGCCAAAGTTTCAAGGCAGTATTTAGCCAAAGTTTAAAGGCAGTATTTAGCCAAAGTTTCAAGGCAGTATTTAGCCAAAGATTTAAGGTGGTGTCTAACCAATGTATGATATTATAATTTTAGAATATTTAAATACCATGTTATATTGTCCATAAAGGTTTTGGGGTAATTTTGATTAAAGATATTCTTAATTAAGTTTGGACTTGCATGGGAGTTTACTATCATGCATTATCTCAGGCGATTCATGTATTGAGTAGACCTCTGTTGTGGCTGACAGAAATTTGTACACCATATGTTGAGGTGTATTATTCCTTGTTGCTCACATTGGGAAGCTTGATGTATGTTTCAAAGTTAGTAACGATTTAGTGTGTCGGATTTCATGGCCACACTGATTGACGATAGTTTTGTAATTAATATAGCCCAAGTGTGAGATTGTTAGATTTATATGGGCTTAATTAATTACCTAAACTAGTTAATTTAGTAGAAATTTGATTGACACGATATAACTGGTTTGGTTTGATTCGTCACATGGTATGAGATAGGTTTGATAATCCTAATTCTTTTGTGGGAAGGGTTTTAGGGTTACAGCAGTATTCTATAAATACTGGGTTAGAATCCCCACAGCCACGGTTAATTAGTTCTCTCTGCGCCCATTAGCAAGAGACATCAGGATATCCCCTAGAGGCTGTAGAAGACTGTAGTCGAGGGATTTCGATCAAAGCTTGGAGCGTCCTGGAGCGCATGGGAATTGATCTCTTCACTGACAGGTATGTCTTTATGATTCATAACTAATTGTTTCTCTATTGTGTTCTAGGGAAACTGTATGGATGGAAAATGGGTTTCATTGAAACCCTAAACACATAATATTCTAACATCATGTTCGTGCATCTATCGAGTTGTGGGTTGTGGGTTGTGATCACCCCCATTCATCCCATGCTTTCTTTGATCAACCTGGTTCACCCCTATGTTTTATCTGATCAACCAGATGGTGGTAAGCTGTTACAATTGGTTATTTAAGATGCTAAAAAGAAGAAGGAAATTTTGGAAAGAAAAGAGTTGCAGAGCCTACTTCGAGCGTAGGGAACCTCCTTACTAAAGATTGGGAAGACTAGGAAGATTTCATTACTTTTCATATATCACTAATACATTTGTTGGTCCTACTTACACTATTTGTAGCTCAACCACATTCTATTACAATAGTTACATTCAGTATATCAGTTACATTTACATTCTTTCTCCAACTACTTATGTTGTGTTGTCCTCTCCTAACATTACCATTGTAAGACCCGCACTCCATAAATCCGGTCTAAACCTTGATTTCATGTCGTAGCAGGTCTTCTGATCATCACCGAGCCAGACGGGACGAGCGAATGATAAACAGGTATGAAATCGGACCAAAGACGGTCAATTTATCATTATTTTATGTTGATCGGTCGATGGTACCGGTCTTGGTACCGGTCGACTGGTATGGTCTGCGCAGCAGACTAGCAAGATCTGGAATTGGATCTTTGCGGGTCCCACTTTCCTAATTCCGAATCCTAAGACTTTTCTAATCCTAATAAGGTTACTAAACCCTAATCCTAGCTTATATAAACACCTCTAACCCTCCTCAAATCCTTTCCATTATCTCTCACAAACCCTAGAGAGGAGAAGGAGGTTGGAAAGGAGAAGAAGTTAGGAAGAAGAAGGAAGTGCCGCCATTGCCGTTCAAAGACGCTCACCTTACGCCAGTCAACGGTAAGTGTTTGAATCATTCTTCTTACTCTATGACTTTAGGATAGTTGTATGGGTGGATAAATACCATGCAAAGCAGGTATTGATCTAAAACCCTAATTGGTCATTAAACGCTAAATTTCTGTCAAACCCTAGATTCGAGTTATAGGATGATATTCATCAAAACTAGACTTGAATGAGTTGGAGATAACTCTAACTCAAAGCTCAGACTTAGAATGGATAGGTGAAACCCTGGAAACCATGGAGAATGATCGACGGCAGTCGAAAAACCCAAAGTATGGTCTTCCGGAGACATACCGATCGACTATACCGGTTGCACCCTGTGTGACCGGTATGTTGCGACCGGTACCTTTCGGGGGGCTGGTCTGTGAGGACCGGCTGACCATACCGGTCGCCAGATTTCCCCACAGAGATGCAACCGGTACATGCCACCGGTCAGCTCTGTGAGTGTATTTTTGTAACCTTGTTGGTTTTTCGACCAACGTAAACCCTAAGAAATTATTCTAATTGAACCCTAATATTATGTAGGACTTTGTGATAGCACGTTTGGATCTTGCGACGTGGAGCAAGCTGTCAAATGAGGGTCAGGTAAGGGAATCTGACCTAAACCCTAATAATTAATGGACAGTAAATCGTTATTAATAACCTTAAATATATATGATGTGATGTTTGTGCATATTCACATGTCATCCTTTACTTTTAGTTAATATTATTGTTCATGCATGATAGGATGTGATTGTTAGGCATGTGATTGTTTTCGTTGGAGTGTGGAATGGAAAGGGCATGGGGCTTGGGATCATTCCTCACTCTGGCACCTTTTGTAGTATTCTATTTAACATGCTTGGTATGGGTGGGGTATCAGGGGAAGGTCGTGGCACGGTGGTCTCCGATGTTGACCTGACCATGATGATGTGACATTGTGGTCTCCGATGTTTACGCTGGCCTGTCCACGATGCTTTAGCTCTATCTCTATGCCGTAGGGAGTTATGTTGGTATAGGGTCTACCTGCGTATTGTTCTATCTTAGTGTGTTAGTTGTGGATAGGGTATTAGGGGGAGGTGAGGTATTGTGGTCTCCAACCCGGCCTGCACGCTCTAGCTCTATCTCTATGCCGTAGACGGTTGTACTGGGATAGAGCCTACATTGATGACATATAGGATTGGTTAGTTGTGAGCCCAGTTTGCAAGCCCTAGCTAGTAGGGGCTTAGGTACTGGTATGGGTAGAGTATCAGGGGAGGTGCGGGTATACCTTAGCTCTATCTCTATTCCATGATGGGTGCATGTGGGTGGTGGTGTGATCTACTGTGGGATGCCACACACTCGTGTATAGAGGTGAGGCGGCCTCCGAACCTTTCTATAACACATACTTAAACCAGACCACAGCATAAAATGATTGTTACTCATGCATAATATTGTGAAATTGTCTGATTGTCTTACTGAGCTAAGTTGTGAGCTCACCCTTTGTATATACATTATTTTTAGATGTTGATGCAGGTTACATGGTGGACGATTATATGAACGCTCCGATGTATAGAGGTGTTGCCGCTCTGGACGTACAGGCAGGGGAGGACGAGCATGACGCTTCATGCGAGTGCCCTTTCTGCGTGTACCTTTGACTTTATTTTATTTGTTTCAGTTATTTTATTAAAGTGATGTAAAGATATTTAATTACGTTTGGAATTTGGATAATTGAATACTTATTTAAATTTATCAATAGAATACTCAGTTCATTTATTTAAAGACTTCCGTTGTATTTATTATATTCTGATTGTGGTTATGTGCAATGGTTTGTATGAGTGGACACGGTCTATTCGAGATCCTAGTGTGAACCATTGGTTTAGTGACGGTTCACTCACACCATTCTGGTTGGTTCAGAATTGGGGTGTGACAACCATCACCTGGGACAACAACTTTGTCCTGGGACAACAACCTTGTCTTCAAGGTTAAATTTAAGAAATTGAGAATGAAATTTTTTTTTCTTCTTTCTTTCTTTTTTCTTGTCTGCAACTATGCAGCAACCTTACAAAAGTAACAGAGTTGATCATTATTTCCCTTTCTTCTCATTAAGGCTTTAATCCTTTCTTCTTTTGTCAAAGCAACAAGCCCATCTCCATCAGAATTATAGTCTCTTAATAGGAAAAACAACAGAATAAAAAAGAAAAGGAGATAGAAAATGGTGGTAGAGGGCAATTTGGTAATAATAGTAATCTGTCATGAGTATGCTTTGGGATAAGAGCGTACAAGGGACAATCCATGTAACGCACGGTAGAGAGAGGTTATTATTATTATTATTATTATTATTATTTAAATCAGAAGAGAACAAGAAACCAAGTGGGGTGTAGGGGGGTGGATTTTAAAAAAGAGTATAATTGGATTTGTTTGGGATGAAATGGTAGATCTTCTGTTTAATTCACGGAGAGAAAGAGGGTTTATTTTTGTAAAGGGTAAAAGACAGTTACCTCCCCTGTAACTTACCTTATTGGCCGTTGACCCCCAAAGGTTTCAAAAAAGACAGTTACCTCCCCTAAATAACTATTAAAATCCAAATAGTCCCAATTTTTAACGGTGTTAAAGTTAAATTTTTTATGGACAACTCTACCCTCAATCTTTTATCCATACTTTAAATCTTATTATTGTTAAAAGACCAATATAACCCTTTTATATCCAACTGAAATAAACTCTAATCCCATCTTCTTCTCATCTCCCTCACGTTCTTTCCGACAGAGATGATATGATGGACTCAGATGCAAGCGGAACGATTATAGGTGACCAGTGAGGCCAAAACTCCTTGATTAAGCACTTGTTTTGATTTCCATGAGTTGGTATTCTGATTTGTGTTTAATCATGTTGGATTCTCATTCTTAATATGAAATTCATATTCTGGTTCTCCTTCGCTCTTCCCTGTTGACAGCCCTCTTGATTCCTTTGGATATATATAATGGGTGAGTTAATTATAGTACTTGTCGAATCAAGAGAGAAGAGTTAGGTCTGAGAGAAAATGGCGGAGGAAAAAAAAAGGGTTGAGGATCTTCGAATTTTGGTGAGGGGAAAACCTGTGAGAAATCAGTTGCAGCAGAAAAAGAAGGGGAAAAATCGGGGTTTGAAGAGAGAGAGAGCTAGGAAAGGGAGGAGATATGGCATGATATGGCTTTTATTTCGACATTAAGGGAAGAGCAGAATCTGCCAGGAGAGGAAATAGGAGAAGAAACTGAAGAAGAATAGGAGATAAAATGGTCGTGGACTAAGAGCGACTGGAATGGGAGAAAGATGAGGGAAGATAGGAGTGAAAATAGGGATTGAAAATCTAGAGAGATTTTAGGAGAGAAGAAACCGAAGAAGAATAGGAGACGATTGGAATGGGAGAAAGATGAGGGAAGATAGGAGTGAAAATAGGGATTGAAAATCTGGATAGATTTTAGGAGAAGAAGCCAAAAAAGAATAGGAGAGAAAATGGCCGTCTACTAAGGGCAACTGGAATGGGAGAAAGATGAGGGAAGATAGGAGTGAAAATAGGGATTGAAAATCTAGAGAGATTTTAGGAGAAATTGTTTCAATATTCAAGGATTTGCAGCGATAGAGAGCTCCGAAGAAGAAGGTGATTCAATGGTTTGAAAACCGAAAAAAATGTAAGAGAGCAAATGGGGAAATAGTAACCCTATTAAATAGTAAGGGTAAAATAGGTAGTTCATCTCTCTAAAAGGGTAATTTGGTCTTAAAAAAATATTGAACTTCCACCGTTACCATCTAATGGAATATTCTTAACGCGTGGGGCTATTTGGATTTTAATAGTTATTTAGGGGAGGTAACTGTCTTTTTTGAAACCTTTGGGGGTCAACGATCAATAAGGTAAGTTACAGGGGAGGTAACTGTCTTTTACCCTTTTCTAAAATCAAGGAAAAACTTGTGCCTCTGAATGTTCACTAGATCTGAATGTGAAAGAGAAAGTTGAATCTGCTCCTAGTCGATACATATACCAATGTATTGGTATGCATACCAACTGAACTCTAGCCTTTGGATTCTGGCTGGAAACCTCCTGCCGCAAGAGAGGATATGGTTTTAGAAAAAGAGAGTTTTCGCGATCGTCCATCTTCTCCGGCACTGACGATGGAGCTGTGACACATGTTGAACCATGCAAGGAGATTAGGTGGATTCTTGCAGCTGAAGGAAGCTCCAAAAAATATGCCAGTCCTATGTTGCGGCACATATTCCGGAGGAGGAGGCCATGCTGGAATCCAAAGGAGAATCCAAGAGGCGTCGGATCAAATCTTGCGGTTGCAGTGAAGCACTTTAATCTCCGACGGTTGCTTGTTGAAGGCGTTGATGGGCTTATGCCCCAAACCAATAAGCACATCCTTCTAGCTAATCTGGTCGGTGTTCTCAACTTGGTTGTCTTCCAGGTCAACAATGATGAATTCCTCCAACGCGATGAACTGGAGGTTCATGAGTTTCTCTCCTCCTATGTGTTCCCTTGAGACAATGTACCCATTATTTCCGGTAATAGCTAGCTTACCTGGTTCCATATCAGATTCACTTTCTGAGTGTGGTTGTATATCGAATAAGGCTTGGGGTTGAGTTTGGGATTGAATGGAGGAAACAGGGAGTTGTGGTAGGGTGCTGATTGGATTTCGGAGAAAAGAAGAATGAAGAAGGAGGGTTGGTGATGGCCATAGGCAGTCGAATCGGAGTCTCAACCGAGGAAGAACCAGGGGCTGGTTGTTAGTAAAAAGGTCGGTAGGGAACAGAGAGGGGGCCACAGAATCGAAATCAGAACTACGAAAATGGACCTCAAGGATCAGGTCATCTATGTAGAGAACGGGGTAGTGCGGTGCATCCCCTAGAACCATCAAAGGGCTGCGCCGTCCATATAGAAAGAGGACATTAGCAAACGTTGGTCGTCAGTTGCACCGTAAAAATCGAAGAACCAACATTACCACAGAATGAAATACTCCGCTTCTCAATGAGAACTTCATGCTTCTTGCACCATGCAACTGATATACTTGGATCAAGATAATTATCTTTGACGTGCCCAATGCCACGGTCTTCAGATCCTCCTTGGTCTTCATATCCCGCTCCTTTTTTTCAATCTTAGCATTTGTGTGAGCAATATTCCTTTCTAACCTGCATGTGAAATGTTGAATTTGAAAGGCTTCAATAGCAACGAAGATATACAAAATAGCACCAAGGATGTTCGTTTAATGCATTACGCTTCAGGACTCTTGTTCTTCTTAGTCTTTCCATCAACGTCTTTCAAAGGGGGCTTCCCTTTTTTGGCCCTTATCAAATCCTTTTGAAGTTCAACCATTACAGCCTACACAGAACAAGAGTGAGGGTGAGGGAGAAATCAAGAAGAAAATTAGAGGTAAAGGTTAAAACAGAAGATCAGAAGAGGGTGTCGATTCACGATTGTCATCTGTGACTCTGTGATGATCTGCCGATGAGAAGTCGAGAACTGAGAGAGTAGAGCTATAGAGGTGTCGCGAGGTTACGATTAGGTTTAGGAATTAGGGTCTGGTGATATTGTTTAGGAATTAGGGTTTGGTAATATATATATATATATATATATATATATATATATATATATATATATATATATATATATATATATATATATATATATATATATATATATATATATATATATATATATATATATATATCAGGCCGGGCGGTGTTCAACCCGAGGGGTCAACCCTAACCCAACCATCTCTGTTAAGGTTTAGGACGGGTTTAACCCTGTCAGGGTTCAGGACCGGTTAAGACTGGGTTCGAACTGTCAGGGCCAAACTTGCTGCCCTAATGGCACTAAGGTACAGTTATTCTCTTTCACCTCTGAATGGTTCTGTTTTAGATTTCTTTCTTTCAATTTTTTCCTAGTTTTCCTAATAGTTTGGTAATTTTGGATATTTTTTACGGAGGTTTGGGTGGACAAGAGTAAAGGCGAGGTTTAATAATAATAATAATAATAATAATAATAATAATAATAATAATAATAATAATAATAATAATAATGAGGGAAAATTTCTCCCACCTCCCTTGAAGAATACCTTCAAGGCAAGTACCCCACAATTTGACACACAATGTCAACCACCTCTCCTATTTTTTAAAATATTCTCTCCCAATCTATTTAATGATGAGATTCATCTCCACATTATTCAATTCATATTTTTGTCTCTATGAATTGGTTTTCCTAATGGAACGGGAGAACATGGTCATTAATTCCTATCTTCTATAATGTCAATCCCTCTCTGATTTTGTGCTTCTAGATGGTGCAACCATAGCTTCATCAGTATAGATTAGCTCTTGAGCTAGCCAAAGGCAATGTGGGCATTTCGATCCGTGCAACGGGTAGGAACTCTCTCTCTCTCTCTCTCTCTCTCTCTCTCTCTCTCTCCCCAACCATTTCTGTGTTTTTTTTTTGGCCTCTTTTACTCTCTTAGTACATTCTCTTTGAGTAACCATTTTAGTAAATCTAGACACTGAGAGTGATTCAAGTATTCCACTTCTTAATCCAAAAAAAAAAAAAAATTCTAGTCTTATATCTATGACTTCCTTTGATTTTGATCAATTTTAACTATTGGTTTTCCATTAGGTCTTCCAGGGATTGGTCGGATTTATTAAAACGAGTTTTCAACAACGTGGTGAAAATCCTGATGGATCTAGAGACGATAGAAATAAATAACCCACGTCAATAGAAACAGGTGTCTTCATACAAAATTAAGTTTTCTTTTCATGTTTGTATTTTTCAATTTTTTTTTTTTTTTTTGTAATGGTATTTTTTCGATCTCATGTTCTTAAAAATTGTATTTGATCATATTATAATGAAAAAAATAAAAATCTTACTTCGTATTTCTATGAAAAAGGCTCACTGTCCTCTGCCCTTTTATTAATGAAAGAGATTGATGCCCATATTCATTAGTGTGGTGTTGGCATAAGGGTTCGCTTTTGCTACCGTATATAAAAATTGAAATTGTATTGAATTATCGTATCAAACTAAATTAAAATCGCGTGATAGGATAATGGTAAGGAAAAATGAAATCGAATCCGATACATTGTATTATATATGGACCAAATCGGTCAGTCAGTACATGATAGGAAAGAGAATGATAAATTCTTTCCTCTCTTGAGTGAACCTAACAGGAAGCAATCAAATAGAAAACAATATTTCAAGCACAATAAAATCAACACGCATAACACAAGAAATTTTACGTGGAAAACCTCCCCAATGTGAGGAGTAAAAACCACGGGACTGTAGTCCATTCAAATCTCTTCACTAACACTAAAATATGGGAATACAAGAGTCTTCTCTAGTTAGAACTAGAGGCTTACAATAACATCACTCCTCAAAAACATAATATTCTTGGCATGTATCATCAAAAACATCTAGAACAACATGTTCTAGGAATACACCATCAACAACCTAAATACCAAGATGAAGATTGAAAGAGATCTCACCCGAATAGGTGAAAACGTTGATTATCGAACTGATTTAGAAGACTCAAATCGTCAATCGCATCATTCAGAATGAAGAACTCTCAGTTATAAATTTGTTGTCCAAATTTCATCTCAATCGGACCACGGATGACCTTCCGATCCTCACCTTGATTGAAACCACGTAGCTTTCTTCTCTTCTCTGTATTGAGCGGACAGCAACTCACTTAACCTCTCTTTCTCTCCTTGTTTCATTCTAATAGGGTTAAGGAGATAAAATCCTAATTCAACTATAATTGGAAAAGTTACTTAAGGGCCCTTACTCTTTATGGGCTTATAAGTAATGGGTCATCCTCTACATAAGAGGGAAATCCAACCCAACAAATCTCCCCCTCCTGATTATGTAGAGGAATCCATCATACCAGCGATCAAATGACAAACCTCAAGCTTTTCTCTTGGTAAAGTATTTGTCAACATATCTGATCCATTATGGTCGGTATGAATTTTCTCAATCTCTAGCAACTTAGAATTCAAAACATCTCTAATCCAATGATATCTCACATCAATATGTTTTGATATAGAGTGAAAAGTAGAATTCCTACCAAGGTGGATAGCACTCTGACTATCACAGAATAACACATAATTTTCTTGCTTGATTCCAAGCTCCTGCACAAACTTCTTCATCCATAACAACTCTTTGCAAGCTTCCGTTGCCGCAATGTACTCTGCCTTGGTAGTAGAAAGAGCAACACATTTATGTAATCTTGATTGCCAAGCTACAATTCCTCTTGAGAAAGTTATCAAATAACTCGAAGTAGACTTACGAGTATCAACATCTCCAGCCATATCTGAATCTATGTAGCCAACCAATAAAGGTTTCTCACTTCCAAAACATAATTTCAAATCAGACGTTCCCCGAAGATACCTCATAATCCACTTAGCTGCATTCTAATGCTCTCTTCCTGGATTTGAGAGGAAACGACTAACGGTGCTAACTGCATGTGCTATGTCTGGTCTTGTGTAAACCATTGCGTACATCAAACTTCCCACTGTTGAAGCATATGGAGCTCTTTCCATGATTTCCTTCTCTTCGTTAGTAGACAGGCTCTGCTTGGTACTTAATCTAAAGTGAGTAGCAAAAGGAGAGCTAACCACTTTAGCTTTGTCCATCTTAAATCTTTGAAGTACTTTTTCTATGTACTTCTCTTAAGACAACCATAATTTCTTGGCATTCCTGTCTCGAATGATTTTGATGCCAAGAATTTATTTTGCTTTTCCCAAGTCTTTCATGGCGAAAGATTTGCTCAATTGTTTCTTTAACTTGTCAATCCTTGAAGCATTCTTGCCAACAATTAACATGTCATCTACATAAAGCAAAAAGATAACAAAATTATCACTAGAGAATTTTTGGACAAAAACACAATGGTCAGAAGTAGTTTTTCTATAGCCTTGCTCCCCCATAATTGAGTCAAACTTCTTATACCATTGTCTCGGTGCTTGTTTCAAGCCATAAAAACTTTTCTCCAATCTGCATACATGCTCCTCTTTCCCTTTACCTCAAAACCCTCTAGCTGTTCCATGTAGATCTCTTCCTCCAATTCACCATGAAAGAAAGCTATTTTTACATCCATTTGCTCGACCTCTAAGTCAAGACTAGCTGTTAAACCAAGAACCACCCAAATGGATGACATCTTTACAACTGGAGCGAAAATCTCATCAAAGTCAATGCCTTTCCTTTGATGGAATCCCTTGACCACCAATCTAGCTTTGTACCTTGGATGTGGAGTGTGTTCTTCATGTTTCACTCTATACACCCACTTGTTTTTCAAAGCTCTCTTGCCTTTAGGTAACTTTACTAAGTCAAAAGTGTGATTCCCATGTAATGACTTCATCTCATCTTGCATTGTTTCAACCCACTTGTCCTTGTGTTCATCTTCCATGGCTTCTTCAAAGCACTCAGGTTCTCCTCAATCAGTTAATAATACATATTCATTTGTAGAATACCGTGTGGAAGGCTATCTATCTCTAGTAGACCTTCTGATTAGAACATGTGGTGAAAATTCTGGTACTAGCAGCTGCTCATAAGAATCATGATCTGTCTCAACCTGTGTGGGAATATCAATATCACATGTCTCATGCTGATGATTCTGATCCACATCTCTAACTTGTTCAGGAACTGATTTTAAAGGGACTAGATCCAAGTCAATCAAATCATCACTTTGTTGAGATATTTTTCTTCTTTGCCTTATCAATATCTTGTATGGTTTGTGTCACATCCCAATTTCACACACTTCAGAATGGTGTGATGAACCGCTAGCAAACCAACGGTTTAACCAGGATCTCGTACAGGCAGTATCTGGCTGATCTGAATCACATACATATGCATTCATAATCAGAATAAATACACAATAGCAGAAGTCTTATAGTAAAATGAACTGAGAATCTACTGTGATATTAATATTTAAATAGTAAATTATTCTATATCAACTAAGACATAAATAAGTATCAAATACATGTCTTTAATAAATTCAAATAAAGAAAACTAAAAATCTAATCGAATACACATGAGTTGCACTCGCAAGAGGAGTCATGTGCATCTACTACATCTTCAGCTTCCATCGCCGCCACCTTCCCATACACTGGAGAATTTATGTAATCTTCGACGGTAATACCTGCATCATCAACTAAAAATATTCGACGTCGAGGGGTGAGCACACATCATGGCTCAGTGAGCAAACAAAACAATGCAACAATACATATGCATGCAATCAATTCATATCTTTGGTCTGGTTTAAAGTTTACAATGTGCTATAGAAAGGATAGGTGGCCGCCGCACCTCTATACACGAATGTGTGAAAACGTCCAATGAAAACGGCACCGTCGCCCCACAAGCACCCAGAATGGCACAATATACACCCCATGAAGAACGATCATGGCTGTATCGATTGATACCATACCAACAAATAAACCCCTGCTGGCTAGGGTTGTAAACTGGGCTCACAACAAACCAATCCTAATGCCAAATAGTGTATCCAAGGCCTCACCCCAGCATCCCTCAGAACATCCATAGAGATAGAGCTAAGGCCCCCCGATAGAGTCAGAGACTACAAGGACCGAGACCACCTCCCCTGATACTCTATGACATAATAGTTCTGCTAAGGCAATGGCGATACGACGACGTCAGTGGACATGACTTGAGTAGATTCATGGCACAATATACCCCGATGAAAATGGCATCGAAGTACCGGTTGATACCATCCCTACCCGCACCATATACACTGGCCAAACACAAACATTCACATGCCTATTCCTATCATCATCATCATCATCATCATGTCATAAACAATAAAGTAAATATGCATGAACAAATAATAGAAATATTGGATGACATGTTGAATGCACATACAAGCATACACGCATAGAATCAGTATGGCATTGGACTCAAGAAAATAAAAATAGTTTGTTATTAACCAATTAATTTAGGTCTTGTTCCCTCACCTTAGCTTGTTAATAGATCATCTTTCAAGCTTTAGAATCACTTTTATATTGTTATTATATTGGTAGAAGACCGACAAAGTCGATAGAATTTACTTAGAATTAATTCTGAATTTAAAAACCATACTGTTAACTGGGGGTCGGAGGTAGGGTCGGAGTAATGATCGACCCTGGGTGCGACCACCCCTATTCTGGACTTTCCGAACACTGGGGGTCGATGCTCAGGGTTTGGTAGGGTCGATTGGCCATCAACCCCCCATGCGACCCCCTGTGGGTTTTGGTCGACTTTCTTCCTTTCAGTCCATTCTTCATGTTTGGGGTCCTATGGCTTGCTCCTACAGTCCATTCTACACACATTCTATGGTCTAAAACCATGAATCATTCACCTATATAGCTTTCATGAATTCCTCCATAGTTTTCCATGAAAACCTAATCATGGGTTGATGGTTTGGGTTTCTCCGAGATCATACTCTCTTCATTATCTAACCTAAGGTCTATAGAAACTCATGGAATTAGTATCCATACCTGAGAAGAATACTCCTTCTCCACAACTCTTCTTCTTTTTGCTTTCTTCTCTTCCTTGCTTCTCTTCTTCTTCTCTTCCTTCTCTTCTCTTTCTCTCAATTCAATTAGGATTGTAAAAGGAGTGAAAGAGGCTTAGGGACGTCCTATTTATAGAGTAGAAACTCCTAAAATAAGTCCCATTGAGATTTGGAAAGAGTCCAACCGAAATTAGGAAACTTTCCTAATTTCTGTTTCTGGCAGCAACTGGGGGTCGATGAGGGGGTCGATGATCCCGTCGACCCCTGGTTCCTACAATGTCCGACCCCCCTGTAAAACTGGGGGTCTGACTTTCTGTCTTGGGGGGTCCAACCCTCCCTTGCTGGGTATGCGACCCTCCCCTTAATTTAAGTGTTTTTGGGTCCGGTTAATACATGGGATCACGATCTCCTTCACGCCCTTGGTCCATTTTGCTCAACCACGATGGGTAGACTTGGTTCAAGGTGGTAAGACCGGGTTAGTTTGATACGGGTCTTACAACTCCCCCCTACTTATAAAAATTTCGTCCTCGAAATTGTACGTACCTTCCGAATCAAATAAGTGAGGGTATTGCTTTCACATAGCATTTTCTTCTTCCCATTTAATTTCTTCCATGTCTCTACTTCTCCAAGTGACCTTAACAAAATAATATCTCGGTTGCGTAGTCGTTGAACCTTTCGACTGGTGATTTTAGTTGGTGTTACCTTAAACGTCAAATCATCACTCAAATCCGGTAGATCTACTGTCAGAACGTGCGTTGGATCCTTGACATACTTCTTCAATAAGAAAATATGAAATACGTCATGCACACTTGACGTAGATGGTGGTAGTGCTAACTGGTAAGCCACTTTCCCACGCTTAGCTAGAATCTCATATGGCCCGACATATCTTGGACTTAGTTTCCCTTTCTGTCCGAACCGTTTCAGACCTCGCATAGGCGATACCTTCAAGAATATTTTATCACCCACAACGAACTCAAGATCTCTGCGTCAAGTATCTGCATATTGCTTCTGACGATTCTTGGATGTTCTCACTCTTTCCTTGATAATGTCGATCACTCGACAAGTCTCTTCAATAAATTCTGGTCCAAAGAGACTACGTTCCCCAACTTCATTCCAAAATAAAGGAGTTCGACATTTTCTGCCATACAGTGCTTCATAGGGTGACATCTGTATCGTAGCCTGATAGCTATTGTTATAAGCGAACTCGATCAGTGGTAGCTTTTCATCCCACGATCCTTTAAAATCAATTACACATGCTCGTAGCATATCTTCTAGAATCTGAATTGTACGCTCTGACTGTCCATCTGTCTGTGGATGGAATGCGGTACTAAACTTCAATGTTGTACCCATAGCCTTTTGCAATCCTTCCCAAAACTTGAAAGTAAATCATGGATCTCTATCGGACACAATGCTCTCTGGTACACCGTGTAATCGAACAATATTATCCACATACAGCTTGGCTAACCTTTCCAGTGTATACTGAGGTCGTATCGATATAAAGCGAGCTGTCTTAGTCTGATGGTCTACAATCACCCAAACTGCGTCAACTACTCGAGGAGTCAATGGTAACCCTGTGACGAAGTTCAACAGGGTGATGCAGTCCCATTTCCATGCTGGTTCTGGTAACGGCTGTAACAGTCCTGCAGGTCTTTGTCGTTCAGCCTTTACTTTCTGACAATTTAGGCATTGAGACACAAACTTAGCTACGTCTGCTTTCATTCCTCTCCACCAATATAGTTTCTTTAGATCATGATACATTTTTGTACTTCTAGGATGTATCGAATAGATGGTGGTATGGGCTTCTTTCATCAGTCGGTGTCTAATGTCCACACTTTCTATTTCAGGTACACATATCCTTCCTTTGTACTTTAATACCTTTTCTTCGTCCAAGGTGAACTCAAGATTAGTCTTACCTTTTTCGATGTCTTCTTGTACCATTCTCAGGTAAGGGTCTGCTTTGATAGCTGTCTTCACTTCATCAATTATATCCGGTATAATCTTCAATGCAACGAACATATTTGAGAACCGATGAATAAACCCTTGATTGGCTGATCCATCCGTTGTATCTATCACATACTGCTCATTGCCATGTTTGAATACCGTTCCAGTAATACACGTTGCTGCAGTTGTGCTAACCTCTCCTTGAGATTTTATCATTGCCTTTCTGCTCAACGCATCTGCTACTACATTAGCTTTTCCCGGATGATACTGGATATCACAATCATAGTCCTTCAATAGTTCCAGCCATCTTCTTTGTCTCATTTTCAACTCCTTTTGATTAAATAGATAAGTAAGGCTTTTATGGTCCGATTTAATCTGAAACTTTTCTCCGTATAGGTAATGTCTCCATATCTTGACAGCATGTACTACTGCCGCTAACTCCAAATCATGAGTGGGATAATTTTTCTAATGTGTCTTCAATTGTCTTGAGTCATAAGCAATTACTTGTTCCCCTTGCATAAGCACACATCCTAATCCCAATCCTGACGCAACAGTGTACAAGGTAAATGGCTGTCCGAGAACGGGAATAGTCAAAATTGGAGCGGATATCAATCTGGTTTTCTATGTCTGGAAGCCCTTCTCACATTTATCCGTCCACACAAACTTTTCATCTTTCTTAGTCAAACTAGTGAGAGGTACGGCAATCCGGGAATAGTCTTCCACAAATCTCCGATAATAACCAGCGAGACCCAGAAAACTTCTGATTTTTGCAACGCTCTTTGGTGCTTTCCACTTAACAATAGCCTCGATCTTGCTGGGATCCACTTTGATTCCTTCATCGGATACTACATGGCCTAGGAAGGCGACTTCGCTTAGCCCAAACTCACATTTGGTAAATTTGGCATATAACTTCTCTTTCCTTAAACGCTGTAGGGCGGCGTTTAGGTTCTTAATATGTGTTTCCTCGTCAATAAATACAATAATCGACGTATCCAACATATCATGGAAAACCCAGTTCATAAGTTCCATGAAGGTTGGTGGTGCATTTGTTAGTCCAAAAGACATGACCAAGAATTCATAATGTCCATATCTGGTCCTGAAAGCTGTCTTAGGAATATCACCATCTTTAATCTTCAACTGATGGTAGCCTGAACGAAGATCGATCTTAGAAAATACTTTTGCTCCCTGCAACTAATCGAACAAGTCATCGATCCGAGGTAATGGATATCGATTCTTAATTGTTAGTTTATTCAACTCTCGATAGTCGATACATAATCGAACGCTACCGTCCTTCTTCTTTACGAACAATACTGGCGCTCCCCATGGTGATATACTAGGTCGAATATAACCCTTGTCCAGC
The DNA here is from genome assembly GCA_028583415.1 of Protea cynaroides. NCBI lineage: Eukaryota > Viridiplantae > Streptophyta > Magnoliopsida > Proteales > Proteaceae > Protea > Protea cynaroides. Next base: position 12,369,252 of record CM053276.1, on the reverse strand, counting down.
AGTTCCTATAGTTGTACTTTCAATTCCTTTAATTCCGTAGAAACCATTCGGTAAGGTGCTTTTGATACTAGTGCGGCTCCAGGTATAAGATATATCACAAACTCTGTGGCTCGGTCGGGTGGTAATCCTGGTAGTTCCTCAGAAAATACGTCGGGGTAGTCCCGCACGACATCAATATCTTCCATCCGTGGTGCTTCCTTGGTGAGGTCGACCACTGATACTAGATACCCGACTGCCCCCTTCCCAAGGCACTTCTTAGCCTTTACTGCTGAGAGTATGAGCTTACGTTTACAGGGAAGTTTGGTTCCCGTAAAATTGAATTCTGCTCCTTCTTTGTCTTTAAATGTTAGCTTCTTTTCGGCGCATTGTAGGTTCACGGAATGCCGAGCTAACCAGTCCATTCCCAAGATGACGTCAAAATCTGCCATCCCAAGTTGGATCAAGGTTGCATCTAAGGTTTTCTTGCCAATGAGAACTGGACATGGCCCATAATCTTTCTCTAACTCTACTTCTAGCCCCATCGGTGACCGTACAAGTAGTGTGTAGTCCAATGTTTTGATGGGTAGATTCAGTTTCTTTCCAAATGACACAGATATAAAAGAATGAGTAGCTCCCGAATCGAAGAGTACTCTGGTGGGTATGTCATTTATAGGTACGATACCTGTGATTTATTTTACTTAGTCTACATGCTCATACAATGTAATACAATTTTAAAGGTTTCGGTCATACCTGTGACCACATCGGGTGATGCGACAGCATCCTCGGATGTAACTGCATATACTCGTCCTTGATGTAATTGCTTCTTGGACTTAGGACACTCCCTTGCCATATGTCCCGTTTGACTGCAGTTATAACATCTCTGACCTTCAGAATTTGGCTTTGGTTGCTGTTGAGTTGCTGGGGTAGTCTTGGATGCAGCAGTAAAGCCTTGAGCACGGAAGGGTTTGAATGCCTTATTATTCCCTCCGTTGTAAGCATTTCCAGCGGGCCTTTTCATACCTCTGTTCTGTGTATAATAACTCTCCTTCTGGCTCGATTCTATAACTCCAGAAATTTACACAGCTTCATTGTATATTTTCTTCTCCAAACCCAGAACATGCTCTCTGATGCTTCCTCTAAGTCCCGTGACAAACCTATGGGTCTTAGTGTCTTCTTCTTGCATACTGAGTGGTGCAAAGAAAAATAGCTCCTCATAACGCTGTTGGTATGCATCCATGAACATCTGGCCCTGATATAAACTCAGGAATTCCTTCTCCATAGAGTCTCTGAAGCTTCGGGGGAAATACTTCTCAAAGAAAGCTTCTTTATAAATGGCCCAAGTCAATAGAGAGTGCTTGGTCAATAGATAGGCCCTGGTAGATTTTCACCAATGATGTGCATCGCCTTTTAGCATGAAGGTGGCACATAATACCTTTTCTTCTTCTTTCTTCTTCTGTAATGGTCATCATAAGAAAATTTCTCTCCATCTCGAAATGTGCTGGCAATAAAGGATCAGACGGTTTACCGTTAAATTCCTTGGGCTTCATCTTCAAAAACCTCTCAACCAGTCGAGAGTGATCCATCTAATTTTGGGGATATGCCCCAAACATAGGTTGTGGATACTGATAATTAACCTGAGCCGCTTTGGACCCAGAATCGGAATCGTGCAGCTGGTTGTTGAGGTGTTTGGGGTGCTGGGTGGTTACCCACCGGTGCTGCATTGGCTTGTCCAGTTAGCATTGGTGTAGCATATGCTGTCTGAAACATAATCTCCATTGCTGCCTGCATTTGAGCATGTGCGTATTGCATTTGTTGCAGCTGTTGCGACAATTTCATAACCACAGTTGCTAATTCCGGTGGTGGAGGTGGCAAATTTGTAGGATTTGCCTGACCCGGATTTGCTGGTGGTGCAACCTGCGGATTTCCCTGTGCATATATACTTTCTTGACTGGTTTCCTCCACAGGTGGTGGTGGTGGAACTGCATTTCGGCTTTGACGGGTTACTCTACGTCCAGCCATTTCTTCCTCTGATAATGGTGATGCCTGAAATCATTAAAATATGTGAAACAATCATTTATACTTCATGTAGGCACGCTAACCGATGTTATTTCCAAATTTTCAGGTCATTCTGTAAAAAAAAAAAATACTGTCTTTTCTATTCAGGGTCGATGGTGGGGGTCGATGGTTGGGGGTCGATACGAGGGTCGATATGGGGGTCGATGGTCCTAGTCGAATTGTCCAACCCCCAGACCAAAAATCAGATTTTTAAGTTCGATTCTGGTTTCATTTCCCATTATTCTTCCCCGTTTCGACTCGTCTCCCACCTCTGAGTTGCTACAGTGCCACTCCGCTATATTGGTCATTTTAGTTCCGTGTTTCGATGTCCACATCGTTCCTACAGGTATGTTTTCTCATTTTTACCTGTTTTTCAGTTTCTATTTCTAGGTTTTCGCCCATTTATCTTGTATTTTTCAAATTAAAAATTTTCCAACTGTAAAAATTCAATTTTTATTGGGGGCTTTTGTTATTGGTGACTCGAGGAATGAAAGCCCTCAAAATTTTTTGAATTTCATCGGTTGGTTATCGAGAAACTTGGATTTTTCTCTTTTTGCCCTAATTTGTCGAAATTTTTGATTTCTCGCAATTTCTTCAAATTAGATTCCATTAATTAGGATTTCCTACTGTGTGAGTGTTGTAGGATGGTTTAGAACCTACGTAAGTCCTCCTACCCATGTGTATGGGTGACAAGTGAGGCTTTTGGCCACTTACGCCGTTATAATGTTCCAAATTTTTGGTTTTTACTCTCTACTAACCCAATATTGGTTTCTCTTTCTTATTTGCAAATATCATGGCCCGTACCAAAATACCTTGAGTTCGTGATCCTCTTCGTTTTCATTTTAACGAAGCCGAGGCACAGCATGCCCACTATGCTCGCAAGAAAGTAGAGGGAGGTCGTAAGGTGAACTTGGCTGAGCTAGCCCTGTTCAATGTGGATAGAGCATTTGGTGATATGGGATGGCTCCCTGTCATCACATACGACGAGTGTACCCGTCCAGATTTGGTACGCCAGTTCTATTGTAACCTCCAGGTGGTGGGGGATTACAATGATGTTGAGAGGGGTCACGAGTTGCGCATCACGAGTTACGTCAAAGGGGTGAATATGTCGTTTGATTATCGTCAGTTGGCCGACCTACTGGGCATTCCCTATGATGGCCCCATGGTTTTCTGTGCTCCTAGAGAGCCCCAGTTCTTCTCTTTACAGATGAGAGCAGAGATCGATAATCAGCTCCTACGTCCTGATCGATGGTAGATGAGGGCATGCTATATGCGTCCAGCTCCACGGGTATTTTGCAAGATTATTCAGCATAACCTGATCCCGCAGAGTGGCCATTACGAGAGGGTTTCTCAGCTGACCCAGTATCTTCTGTACAGCATTTTGCACTAGACAGCCCGTCTGCCTTCCGTACATCATCATGCGTACCATGATTATTGCTACATTGCCCAGTCACACTGGTAACCTTCCCTACGGACGTATGATCACTGTCTTGCTTACCCGCCTGGGGGTTGATTTAGTGGATGAGAAGATTCAGGAGAAGTCCTTCTCGTCGCCTCTAGATTGGGAGGCTATTTGCAAGATGGGCATGCGGGATGCCCAGGTTAGTGATGAGGAGAGAAACACGATGGAGCGCCCTCACACTCGCGTAGAGATAGGCGATTGAGCGCGGCGGCCGGCCGCCACCGCTGGAGTTCATACGGAGCCTGCTGATGATGATGACTGTATGTACATGGATGTAGACTCTATACCACCTCCTTCACCTACACATGCAGTTGGAGCTAGTACTTCATTTGCGACTGGTTCTTCACATGCGACTGGTCCTTCTCATGCAGCTGGTCCTTCACACCCACCTTCTGATATGATGGAGATATTGCATGAGATCAGAGAGGCTCAGCGCAGATCTGACCCCGAGGATGGGGAGTTACTAGGACGCTCGGCGTGTGAGAGTGGATGAGCTCATAGAGGTTCAGCGTGCGACTGATCAGCGGGTAGCCGATCTTATAGCTAGTCTTCAGGCGACCCAGACTCAGATAGCCTGGTTGACTAGAGTGTACACGAAGGATTATGACAGAGATCGTGAGGCACCGCCTCCTCCTTCACCTCCAGCTTCATGATTGTATTTTCTTTCATTCTACTACAGAGTAACTGTTCGGGTTGTGGACTGTACTCTACTTTTAGCCATTTATGTACGTTTGTTTCCCTCTCATTGTATTTAAAACTGTTTCCCCTTTAATAGATGCATTATTTTCTTTTCAAATTTGGTCTCAAACATCACTTGTGCTTATAGTGTGTTAATATTACAGTTTTCACTTTTATCCTATCTCAGTTCATAATTTGTCGTGAATGTATGCTAGTTTAGTGGACACGACCTGAGATGCTCTGATACCAAGTTGTCACACCCCAATTCCGCACACTTCAGAATGGTGTGATGAACCGCTAGCAAACCAATGGTTCAACCAGGATCTCGTACAGGCGGTATCTGACTGATCTAAACCTCATACATACACATTTATAATCATAATAAATACACAATAGCGTAAGTCTTATAGTAAAATGAACTGAGAATCTACTGTGATATTAATATTTAAATAACAAATTATTCTGTATCAACTAAGACATAAATAAGTATCAAATACATGTCTTTAATAAATCCAAATAAAAAAACTAAAAATCTAATCGAATACACATGAGTTGCACTTGCAAGAGGAGTCATGTGCATCTACTGCATCTTCAGCTTCCATCGCCGCCACGTTCCCGTACACTAGAGCATTTATATAATCTTCGACAGTAATACCTGCATCATCAACTAAAAATATTCGATGTCGAGGGGTGAGCACACATCATGGCCCAGTGAGTAAACAAAATAATGCAACAATACATATGCATGCAATCAATTCATATCTTTGGTCTGGTTTAAAGTTTGCAATGTGCTATAGAAAGGATAGGTGGTCGCCGCACCTCTATACACGAATGTGTGGAAACGTCCAATGAAAACGACATCGTCACCCCACAAACACCCATAATGGCACAATATACACCCCATGAAGAACGGTCATGGCTGTACCGATTAATACCATACCAACAAATAAACCCCTGTTGGCTAGGGTTAGAAACTGGGCTCGCAACTAATCAATCCTAATGCCAAACAGTGTATCCAAGGCCTCACCCCAGCATCCCTCAGAACATCCATAGAGATAGAGATAGAGCTAAGGCCCCCTGGTAGAGTCAGAGACTACAAGGACCGAGACCACCTCCCCTGATACTCTACGACATAATAGTTCTGCTAAGGTAATGGCGATACGACGACGTCAGTGAACATGACTTGAGTAGAACCATGGCACAATATACCCCGATGAAAACGGCATCGAAGTACCGATTGATACCATCCCTACCCGCACCATATACACTGGCCAAACACAAACATTCACATGCCTATTCCTATCATCATCATCATCATCATGTCATAAACAATAAAATAAATATGTATGAACAAATAATAGAAATATTGGATGACATGTTGAATGCACATACAAGCATACACGCATAGAATCAATATGGCATTGGACTCAAGAAATAAAAATAGTTTGTTATTAACCAATTAGTTTAGGTCTTGTTCCCTCACCTTAGCTTGTTAATAGATCATCTTTCAAACTTTAGAATCACATTTATATTGTTATTATATTGGTAGAAGACCTACAAAGTCGATAAAATTTATTTAGAATTAATTCTGAATTTAAAAACCATACTGTTAACTGGGGGTCGGAGGTAGGGTCGGAGTAATGATCGACCCTGTGTGCGACCACCCCTATTCTGGACTTCCCGAACATTGGGGGTCGATGCTCAGGGTCTGGTAGGGTCGATTGGCCATCGACCCCCATGCGACCCCCTGTGGGTTTTGGTCGACTTTCTTCCTTTCAGTCCATTCTTCGTGTTTGGGGTCCTATGGCTTGCTCCTACAGTCCATTCTACACACATTCTATGGTCTAAAACCATGAATCATTCACCTATATAGCTTTCACGAATTCCTCCATGGTTTTCCATGAAAATCTAACCATGGCTTGATGGTTTGTGTTTCTCTGAGATCATACTCTCTTCATTATCTAGTCTAAAGTCGGTAGAAACTCATGGAATTAGTATCCATACCTGAGAAGAATACTCCTTCTCCGCAACTCTTCTTCTTTTTGCTTTCTTCTCCTCTTTGCTTCTCTTCCTTCTCTTCTCTTTCTCTCAATTCAATTAGGGTTGTAAAAGGAGTGAAAGAGGCTTAGGGACGTCCTATTTATAGAGTAGAAACTCCTAAAATAAGTCCCATTGAGATTTGGAAAGAGTCCAACCGAAATTAGGAAACGTTCCTAATTTACATTTCCGGTGGGAAACGGGGGTCGATGGGGGTCGATGATCCCGTCGACCCTTGGTTCCTACAATGTCCGCCCCCCAGAAAGCGGGGGTCGACTTCTGTCTTGGGGGGTCCGACCCTCCCTTGCTGGGTATGCGACCCTCCCCTTAATTTAAGTGTTTTTGGATCCGTTTAATACCTGGGATCACGATCTCCTTCACGCCCTTGGTCCATTTTGCTCAACCACGATGGGTAGACCTAGTTCAAGGTGGTAAGACCGGGTTAGTTTGATACGGGTCTTACAGTTTGGTCTTCCATAAACATAACATCTCGACTTCTGATAATTTTTCTTACAGTCGGATCATAAAACCTGTAACCAAACTCATCTTGACCATAACCCAAAAATACACACTGTCGTGTCTTGACATCAAGTTTAGACCTCTCATCTTTGGGAATATGCACAAATGTCTTGCATCCAAAGACACACAAATGATCATAAGAAATATCCTTACCTGTCCAAACTTTATTTGGCACATCATATTGTAGCGAAACACATGGTGACATATTCAATAAATGTATAATTGTACTCAAAGCCTCACCAAAAGTATCTTGGCAGCCCTGCATGTGAAGGTAAACATCTGACTCTCTCTACCAGTGTCCTGTTCATTCTCTCAACTAAACCATTCAACTGAGGAGTCTTTGGAGGTGTCTATTGATGTCCAATACCCTGTTCTTTGTAGTAGTCATCAAATGGTCCTGTATATTCTCCCCCATTATCTGTGCGAATGCATTTCAATTTCTTATCAGTCTGTCTCTCAACTAAAGCCTGAAATTGCTTAAATATATTTAGCACTTGATCCTTTGTCTTCAAGGTATAAACCCATAACTTCCTTGAGTGATCATCAATGAATGTTACAAAATAGAGAGAACCACCAAGTGTTCCCGTCTTCATAGGACCGCACATATCAGAATGCACCAAATCAAGTACATTTGATTTTCTTGAAGAAGAGGGACTCTTGAAGGAGACTCTATTCTGCTTCCCTGCCAAGCAATGGACACACTTTTTCAAATATGCATTCTTCATTCCAGATAGAAGTTTATTCTTGGACAGCAACATCATTCCCTTCTCACTCATATGACCAAGTCTCTTATGCCACAACTCAGTTGTACCTTCATTGTTAACTACATTTACAATGTCCTTAGAGACTCTTGCTTCCAATAAGTACAATGTTGAGCACTTTTTACCTCTTGCTACAATCATAACACCTTTAGTGAGCTTCCATTTACTTTCACAGAAGGTATTACAAAAGCTTTCATCATCAAGTCTGCCTGTAGAAATTAAATTTAAACGGATGTCAGGAATATATTTCACTTCCTTAAGAATTAATTTTGTGCCAATATAGGTTTTCAAGCAAACATCTCCAATGCCAACAACTTTGGTCAAGCCATCATTGCCCATCCTTACAACACCAAAGTCACTTGGCGTGTAAGATATAAAGTAGTCCCTTTGAGATGTAGCATGAATAGAAGCACCGCTGTCAATCACCCAACTTGTCTCATGGCTTGTAAGATTGACTACATCACTATCATATACAGTAAGAAATTCTTCAAAAGTGGTGGCAACTTGTCACACCCCAATTATGAACTATTCAGAATGGTGTAATGAATCGCTAATAAACCAACGGTTCAACCAGGATCTCAAATAGGTTGTGTCCGTTTGCTTAAATCATACACATCTACAACTATAATTAGAGTAAATAAACAATAGCGGAAGACTTATATATTAAATGAATTGAGAATTCTAAGAGTGATAACATAAATAAAATATCCAATTATCTTCATTTGACTAAGACATAAGTAAGTAAAATAATCAATGACATTTTCTGTATAATTTAAACAAAATTTAATAAAAAACGCATGAGTTGCATTCGCATGACGAATCATGCGACTCCATCATAACTTCAGCGTCTATCGCTGCAGCATGTCTGTACATAGGAGTATTTATTTAATCTTCTACAGTCGTACCTGCATCATCAACTAAAAACATTCGACGTCGAAAGGGTGAGCACACATCATAGCTCAGTGAACAAACAAAACAATACAACAAACATATGCATACATTCAAGTCATATCTTTGGTCTGGTTTATAAGTTTGAAATGTACTATAGAAAGGTTTGGTGGCCGCCGCACCTCTATACACAGGATGTGTAAGCCCACCCAACGGATCAAACACCATTGTTGTAAGACCCGTGTCAATCTAACCCGGTCTTACCACCTTGAACCAGGTCTACCCATCATGGTCGAGTCAAGTGGACCAAGGGCATGAAGGAGATCGAGATCCCAGGTATGAAATCGACCCAAAAACACTTAATTCTAGGGGAGGGTCGCACACCCAGCTAAGCAGGGTCGGACCTCCCAAACCAGAAAGATCGACCCTCAGTTTTTGAGGGAGGGTCCGACAGCTTAAGACCCTATGGTCGACGGGATCATCGACCCTCCCATCGACCCTCGGTTTCTGACGAAAACTGAAATTAGAAAATTTCCTAATTTTCGGTTGGGATTCTTTCCAAATCTCAATGGGATTATTATAGGACATTCCTAGTCTATTTAAAGGACGTCCCTAAGCCACATTCACTCCTTTCACAACCCTAATTGAATTGAGAGAAAGAGAGAAGAAGGAAAAGAGGAAGAAAGGAGGCTAGGAAGAAGGCTTAGCAAAAAGGAGAAGAAATTGCAGAGGAAAGTAATCTTCCAGCTATGGATACTAATTCCATGAGTTTCTACAGACCTTAGGTTAGATATGGTTGAGTGTAGGATTTTGGAGAAACCCAAACCATCCATCCATGGTTAGGTTTTCATGGAAAACCATGGGAGGATGTACGAAAGCTATCTAGATGAATCATACATGGTTCTAGACCATGGAATGAATGTTGAGTGAATGTAGGAAGCAAGCCATAGGACCCCAAACACGAAGAATGGATTAAAAAGTGGAAATTGGACCGGAGTGCACCGAGGGTCGCACCGAGGGTCGATAGACCATCCGACCCTAGGTGTTTCTGACCATCGACCCTCAGCATTCGGGAAGTTCAGAATGCTGGGAGGGTCGATATACCCATCGACCCTAGCATCGACCCTCAGTTGGCAGAATGGTTTTTAAATTCTGAATTAATTCTAATTAAATTCTATCGACTTTGTTAGGTTTGCTAGCAACATAATACCGTTATAACAGTGAATCGAAAGCTTGAAAAATATTTATTAGCAAGCTAAGGTGAGGAACCTTAACCCCAAACTAAATTGGTTAATAATAAACTATTTTTCTTTTCTTGAGTCCTATGCCATGTTTGATTCTATGTGAATATGATTGTAATGTGTATACAAAGATGCCATCCAATATTTCTATTACTTGTTCATGCATATTTACTTTACTGTTTATAACATGATGATGATGATGATGATAGGAATAGGCATGTGCTTGTATGTGTGTGGTTGATGTGCTTGATGCGAGAGAGTATCAGGGGAGGTGTGATGAGAACGTCAATAAACGTTAACCTTTGGCGGGTCTCAGCACTTTAGCTCTATCTCTTACTCAAGTCTTGTGCATTGGCATCGTCATATCGCCATTACCTTAGCAGAACTATTATGTCGTAGAGTATCAGGGGAGGTGGTCTCGGTCCTTGTAGTCTCTGACTCTACCGGGGGCCTTAGCTCTATCTCTATGGATGTTCGAGGGATCTTTGGGGTGAGGCCTTGGATACACTTGTTTGGCATTAGGATTGGTTAGTAGCGAGCCCGGTTTGCAAGCCCTCGCTAACAGGGGCTTACGTGTTGGTATAGCATTATATAGCAATAAACGTTAACCTTTGTTGTATAATGTTATGGTAGGGTGGATGGGGACGACGATAAACGTTAACCTTGGGCGGGCTTCCACACCACTGTGTATAGAGGCGGTATCAATAAACGTTAACCTTTGATCACCCAACCTTTCTATTGCACATTACAAACTATAAACCAAGACCAAAGATATGAATTGACTTTTTTGCATGCATATGTAATGTTGCATTGTTTTGGCTACTCAGCGAGCCGTGTTGTGTGCTCACCCCTCGACGTCGAATATTTTTAGTTGATGATGCGGGATATCCTATTGAAGATTATATGAACGTGTCGGCGTATGGAACTGTAGCAGCTATGGAAGTTGTAGCTGAAGACGATACACACGACTCCTCTTGCGAGTGCAACTCGTGTGTATTCGATTAGATATTTTTGTAGGTTTCTTATTTGGATTTATAAGACATGTATTTGGTATTTTATATATTTATGTCTTAGTTAAACACAGAATAATTTGATATTATTTATGGGTATCATTCTAGTACTCAGTTCATATTATTTATAAATTTTCCGCTATTGTGTATTACTCTGATTATGATTGTGGATGCGTGTAAAGTTTGGATAACGCGGGGATAGCCTATTAGAGATCCTGGCTGAGCCTTTGTTTGTTTAGCGGTTCATCACACCATTCTGAACAGTGTGGAATTGGGGTGTGACAATTGTCGTCTACATCCACCCCACCATGGAATAGAGATAGAGCTAAAGTGCCCGGATCAAACACCGCATAACACTTCCCCTGATGCCCTACCCATACCAACACGTAAGCCCCTGTTGGTGAGGGCTTGCAAACTGGGCTCGCAACTAACCAATCCTAATGTCAAACAGTGTATCCAAGGCCTCACCCCAGCATCCCTCAATACGTCCATAGAGATAGAGCTAAAGCCCCCCGGTAGAGTCAGAAACTACACGGTCCGAGACCACCTTCCCTGATTCCCTATGACGTAATAGTTCTACTAAGGTAATGACAATACGACGATGTCAGTGGACAAGACTTGAGTAGAGATAGAGCTAAAGTGTTCGGATCAAACATCGCATAACATCTCCCCTGATGCCCCACTCGCATCAAGTACACTATCCACACACAAACATTCACATGCATATTCCTAACATCATCATCATCATCATCATCATCATCATGTTATAAATAAATAGAATTAAATATGCATGAATAGTAAGAGCAGGAATATTGGATGACATGTTAAATGCACATTACAAGCATACACACATAGAATCAGTCATGGCATTGGACTCAATAAATAAAAATAGTTTATTATTAACCAATTAGTTTAAGTTTTGTTCCCTCACCTTTGATTGCTAGGAGATCCTCATTCAAGGTTTATGAATCACTTTTGAATCACTAGAAAGACCTAACAAGTCGATAGATTTTAATTAGAATTAATTTTAATTTATGTAGACTAACTGAAATCGTAGGGTCGCAGGTAGGGTAGCACCTAGGGTAGCAGTTTCTGCGACCTTAAGGTGTAGGCTCAGATGTGGGGTCGGATATCATTCGACCCTACATGTGACCACACTCTCCCTAGGACTTTCCGAGGGCATGTGGTCGATCATGTGGTCTTGTAGGGTCGGATATCATTCGACCCTACATGCGACCACACGTATCCTGAGTCGACCTTTCATTCTAAAGTCCATTCCTTCATGTTTGGATCCTTTGACTTACTTTCATAGTCCATTCTATGATTGTTCTATGGCTCAAACTATGATTTTTATACACTTTCCATTGCCCATGATGATTACTTCCATGGATTCCTTTGGAACTCGTCCATTGATGGATGATTTGGGTTTTTCTTAATCCTAACTTCTTCATAATATATTCTAGGCTCTTAATTTGTGAAGGGATTTAGGTTCATACCTGAAGTTGGCTGAGATTCAGAGGTTTCTCTGAACTTCCTCCTCTTCCTTAGTCTTTTCTTCAATTTTTCTTCTCTTCTTCTCTTCCTTCTCTTTCTCTTTCTCTCACTTTCAATTAGGGTTGTAAAAAGAGTGAAAGAGGCTAAGGGACGTTCTATTTATAGAGAAAAACCCTCTAAAATAAGTCCCATCGAGTTTAGGAAAGAACCCTTTTTGAATTAGGAAGATTTCCTAATTTACGATTTCTGTCTGTCATCGTAAGGTCGGACGTAGGGTCGCAAGATCCGTCGACCCTACACCTTCTTAGTCATCCGACCCTACAACTAAAAAGTCATGGGTTGGACTTCTGTTGAGGTGGGGTCGACCCTACCTGTCTAGGCATGCGATCCTACCCTCACATTTACTGTTTTTGGGTTAGACTCATACCTGGTCTTGTAATTTCCTTCACGCACTTGGTCCACTTGGCTCGACCATGATAGGTAGACCTGGTACAAGGTGGTAAGACCGATTAGTTCAATACGGGTCTTACACAACTCGCTCATCATCACTTTCATCATCTTTCTTCTTTTCTTTACCCCCTTCCTACAGCATCTTCGTGATCACAAGTATCCAACCATTTAGAACCAAAGACACTGTTTTTATGTCAAGCTCACTTTCTTCTTCTCCTTTTCCCTCTGTTTTAAGGAGGAGATGATTTATGCCTCAGAGTCCGATTAATGGTGCCACAAGTATAAGGTGTAGGCAAAATTCTATCTCAGGTCTGGTGTAGGACAAGCCTCAGCCTAGCTCACTTTTTATTGCAAATTTGAAAGGCATGTCCCAGTTTTAATCCCATTTTTGTACATCTAACACTTCACTAATACAAAATCCAGAATTTGGGAAGTATCAAGTATGGACTGACTAAGCTCAAGAAGTACCAAAAAAAAAAAAAAAAAAAAATCACACACATAAATCCCAATGGAGCTGAATGTTTTATGGAGTTGAATGTTATTCAACAAAGTTATTATATGCAGCTGATGCTGGGCAACAAAGAAACAACGCATAAACAAAAAGGACACCTGAAACTATTGAAGAACAACATAAGCCTCAATACCAAAAACTACTTCTGCTATATATATCTAGTTTGTATATCTGAACTGGGTATGCACATATATCTACTTTTACTTATTCATTATTCAACTGTTAGTATCTCTTTTTCCTCTTTTTTTTTTTTTTTTTTTTTTAATAGCAGACGCTTACGTGAACATAAACTACTTCTGTCAAGGGGTCGGATTCATCTGTTCCCAAAAACTTAGGGCACAGGGTATGTGCGCAGAGTAGTTATTGAAATTATATAGAATATGGAAGAATACAATATAGGAATGGGGCAATGGCCATTGGTTGAGAAAAACTTCAAATTTCGGAACACAATTTAGAACATCATCAACCAAACAGAATTTTCCAAAATTAATCAATTTTACCTTAAAAAAAAACCTCAAAACGGCTGAAAATACCAATCAAAAACCAAAATTTCTGATCAAGCAAACGATGATCTTCATAGATCCTAATACGATCAGGCAAAACCCCTAAGAAAAACGATGCAATAAATTCAAAAACGATTGAACCCTGAGGATATAACCCTAGAAATCCACGATGCCGCTGAAAATATCAGCGAATCGTAGGATTTCTTCATCGGAAGCAATCACAGACAGAATTAGGATATTAACTCCACAACAAGAGGAAGAAGGGTCCCAGGGGAAGACAATAATGAATGATGAACAAAGAGAGAAAGGAGTACACGCAAGCAAGGCATGTTCTTCGATTTTTTGAAAGGCCTGCTCCTGATTCCGATTGTAATGCCAGAACATCATGTAAACCCCATTAATCCCGTTCGACATTCTCAAGAGAGAGAGAAAGGATGTAGAGATGGAGGGAGGAAGAGACAGAGAGAAAGAGAGGAAGTAGAGATGGAGGGAGGAAGAGAGAGCTAACCTGCTAAAGATCTGTCGAGCGCAGAGGAGAAGATGAAGGTTCAACCAAACGAGAAAAAACAGAGCGTCTTCGTTCGAGCAAAGAGAAAAACACGAGAAGCCAACAAATAAAATGAGAATCAAATTCACTCGACTCCCATCTTTTAACTCCCGATTTTGGATCCGTAAAAGGAAGTATTTTTTATTCAGAGATTTTGGTTCTGACAATCATTTTTTTAATTAATTAATTTCATGAAAGTTGAAATTAACATGGTGTTATTAAACATTTTCTGACTCCCAAAGCAGAAAATGTTATCAAGCAGACACTTAAAATCCCACTTCTCAATATTTATATGGGATTGAAAAATTTTTGAATCCTTATTTTATAACAAATAAATTTATTTAAGGATTTATATAAAACTTAAAAATTCTCCGAAAAAATTATCATGAATCAAAACATGACCAATATTTTAACTTAAAGTTTTTTGGAAAAATTTATCCCACCTTTTCTCCAAAATACATATAAGACAATCATCCTTAACTTAACTTAATACAAAATGTCACCCACCTCCTATGCTTTTGAAATATTCTTTTTGAACAATTTAGTGATGAAATTCCTCATCACCAATATTTTGAGGACAATAATATCCCCACCTATGCCGCCGATGGCTGCGGCGATTAACGACCCCCAAACCAGACAAGCATCCCCTGCAAAACCACCGTAAAAATGATGCCACCAGCATCACAGCTCAATCACTAGAAAGTGAGTCCACTACACCCCTGCTGAAACCCCTGCAAGAGTGTGCCAGAATTGTCGTTTCTGAACCAGAATTGGCCGTGAAATAGCTTTCTAAACTCGAGAACCGACGTTCGAACAGGGCAATCCAACGGAGCGGCTAGTTTATCATTTCTCAGAAGCTCTGTACAGTTGGTTGTCTTCGAAACCTGGGAATCGCCTTCCTACGTTCGAGGCATCTTCCGAGGATTTCACTCTCATCTGATGCAGCACCTCTCATGGCAGTTTCTTGAGTCTGCGGAGCATTCAAAGATGGGTAGAGTGGATATGAAGGTGTTTCGAGGTCAAGCCCTAACTTTGGAGGTTCAAAACAGGGAATCGCGTTATTATTCACCCTTTTATTTGATTTTTTTCTCGGTTTAAATTGATGAACAATGCTGGAAAATTCTATCTTTTTGGATTTCCTTTATGGGTTTTGTAAGACATAAGAGTCAGTCATTTGGGTTCATTTTAGTTTTACCGAATTTTACACAGATTTACTTTGTTAGCTGATCTAGTTTTTCCTCCCAATTCCTGAAAATTAAAATGTTGTTTCTTTGGTAGTGTTAGATATTGAAAATCAAGGATTTTCCCTTTAATTTTGTCCTGGTTAAAATGGGTTGAAACTAAATTAATCATCAAATATATTGAAGTAGGGATGGAGAGCGATGATGAAACACGAAGAGTGCTAGGAATTGGAAGTGAAGGCGCTGATCCGTACACCTGAGGCCTAGCAGCAGCTAGATCAGTTGGAGGACGAGGAGGTGATTGCAGGGTGAACAGTAATCAACAATATGAGCAGGAAGATTGTAATTTGAATCTCACAAACAGCTTAAAGAATGAGTATTGATCCTCAATTTCACCAAAAAACCAAAGACCAAGATGTTGTGTCATTGCATTTGTAACAATCCATTTCATGAGTATAAACCCAGAAAGCCTCCGAGTCCCCAAACGTGAACCAGTGTTAACAGTTCCAATAAACGACTGATATTTCCCCAGAAGGTCGTTGATGACAGTATAGAACACAGTACCGAGGATGCAAGAATGTGCAACCAAGAACCCAAGAATCACCCAAGCACATGCGGCAGATAAGAAACTCACCAGAATGAACAAGGCCGCAGCATCATGACGACCGATCTCGAAACCCTTAATAAATAATTGGACATCCGCATGGCACGCCCGGAGTTCAATTACTGGTTTAGAGGAATGAGATGTACACTAACAAATCTTTGTCTGCTTTTTCATTTTTAAAGTATTATTACCTTAAAAATATTAACAATGAATCTCTATCACTAAATTGATTGGGAAGGAATATTTTCATAAGTATGACTTTAAGTCCGATAATAATATGAATTTAAACATCAACACATTTAAAAGACTAACACCACTGGTTGGAACCACACCTACATAAAAAAAATTAAATTTAAATCATCCAATTCGACATCTTTCATATCCATCATCATTGTCAACAAACCTAGATTTATACGGTTTTAAATAGTTGCGGTTCCAATTGGTTCTTATATTGTGTTCTTGATTTTTGAAACTTGTCACAGAGCCGTCATGTCCTGGTTAGTATTTAGTACCAAAAATATCTCCTAAAACTATGTCATTTAGTCACGGAACAGTTTTGAGACAAGTTTTAGCAGTTCAATTTTAGATCGGGTCTCAGTTTCGAACCCAAATTGACACAATTATTTGGTCACGATCTTAACACTCAATGAGAGGATTGTATGAACAATGTTGTTACCTATGTCCACCAATAGGAATTGAACAATGTTGTTACCTATGCCCATCAATAGGAATTGATCATGAACTCATGATGGATCATTTAATAGGGGGCAAGGTTTTAGGCCTCAGCCAAAATCGATCAAAGCAAATCCCATGCGTATGAGTCAGAACGGTTAGCAAAGGTTGTTTCAAGTGGTGTTAAGCGATTCCAAAGAGAGAGAGAGAGAGAGATAAAGAATGAGGTGACAGTCAACCTTTCCAAACTTTTACCCAAATTTTAATGGTCAGAAATGGCCATTGAGAGATTGGGTTATGGGTTACCCACATAAATGTAGGCTGACATAAACGAATTGCAATGATGAAAACCAACATGTCCTATACAATAAAACATAATTTGAATTCAATTCTTTCTTTTGGGTCCAAAAATTGGTGGAGATAGACTTCCTCAAGGGAAAGTGAAGCAAGTAAGCTTTGTTTTGATTTAAATGGTCTCGTTGTGGTTTCCATCAACTTTTCACTCACAAAGAAATATTTGAAGATGATCATCCCCCATTAATGTTGGTATGCTATTTCTACAAGAACATGATCAAAACAAATTAATAATCTATTAGAGAAAAAACAGATAAAGCATATCAAGAAATGTCGAGACCCAATTTTTAATTTCAAGAAAACAAAATCTGCGAAATATGAGACCTTTGTTTTTTTTTTTTTTTTTTTTTTTTTTTGTTATGTCAGGAATTAAGAAGGGTGGGTTTGATTAAAGCTTTGAATAAAATAAGACAAGGAAAGGTCCATCTCAAAAATAAGGATAATGGGTTTTGATTAAAATATTAGCATTGAATTTAACAAGACCTACATGCAATTGGTAACATAGATTCGATCTCATGGACCACACAACATCATATATTATAAAATAAAGAAGTTTGCTAAATGTAATTGGACGTTTCAACCACCAAAGCAATGGGAGCCAAGAAAATGAGATTACAATGAGGCAGCAGAGCTACATGTATGTCACAAATTTGAAGTGTAAATAAGTCAATGTTAAGTGGCAAGTGTTAAAACACCAAGATGAAAATGAAGAGGGGGCAAGAGCAATGTGACAAGTGTTAACAATCTAAAATGAAAATGAAAAAAGAACGATTGTAGCCTTTGCATTGTAGAAGGATCAACAGAGTGAGGGGAGACAGAAAAAGGAACAAAATGAAAGAACAAAAATGAAGAAGGAGAAATGATAGATATTTAGGGTTTTAAGCAATCCTGTGGTTCTTAAATCGATTGGTGTTGAGTTTGATCCATAATCGATTGGGTGATTATTGGACTAGACTATTGCACTTTGAATACCTGCTTAATAATTGAACCAAATCTAACCCTGACATATTTAGTAAATGATTCAGATCAATCTGATTCAAGGGAGAAGGTGCGCATCAAAAATTGACACCTTTAAGTTTTCCAGTAGGATCAGCTAAAATATCAAAGTAAAATAATAAAAAAAAAATACCAAATCACATTCATCACAAGTGATGCATTCAGAACTGTCAGTTTGGAAACTAAATATTAGAGTCGGATGGTACTAAGAATAACCTTAATTCCCAATCATATCCTTTTTAATTAAACTTGCGCATGTGATGATGTGATATCCGAAAGGCTGAGTTGATGCGTCTTACCTTACCGTGATTGCTCAATTGTTAACCGATCTAAACCATTCCCACCGCCTTTCTTTTGAAAAGAATATTCATTTGCCCACGGAGCGGTGAAATTACTTTCTTTCGCCCTTCTTTTGAAAAGAACATTCATTTGCCCACAGAACGGTGAAATTACTTTCTTTCGAGTGATTTGATTCATCAATAGAGGACTATCCCATACCATAGGAAGTTGCTTCTTGAAATGCCGTCGTTCAAGCACAAACTGACCATTGATTCAATCTTCAAAGCAAAAGCCAGATCTTACTACTAGAAAATCGTAGGAGCACACAAAGCAAACGAAGGGTCATAATTGCTTCTAAACTCATTACTTTATTACTCATTAAGTAAAATAGACGATAAATTGTGGCCTATGGGTCATAGCAAATGTATATTGTAATAGGCCATCATCAAACATGTTCTATCTTCTCCCTTTTTTCTAAAATTCATACATGGAGTTTTAAAAAAACATAAAACATCAATTAACTACTTGATTAAAGATTTGAAAATGATAATTCTTACCGGTTTATGACTAAACGCATCATAAATGCCATACCGTCCATTTTAATTTTTATGACCGTTTTCAAAATGTTTGACCTTTGACTATATCATTCTTGTGATCCTCAAGTCAGATCAACTTGGATCGGGCTAACTCAGCTATATTCCTGAATTGGTCAGTTGATCTACGCCGGCCCAAAAAAAAAAAAAAAAACCTCAAATTATGGGCCGATATTTCGGGCAGTTCCCGATCTGGATAAGGCAGAATATGATTCGATCCATAAAAACTGATTACAATTTACAACACGAATAGTTCCAAGACCTACAAGACAATGTTTCCAAACATCTAAACCATTTTGAGAGAAACAACCAATTGAATCATCAATTCATCACAAATCTATTTTTACAAATTCTCCAAGGAAAACTGGAGTGGCTAAAGTGCTTGAAGGTTTTAATCTTGGCTCTGGCTCTCTCTCTCTCTCTCTCTCTCTCTCTCTCTCTCTTATTCATCTGGTCACCATTTTTTAACGCTATCTATCCCTTTTGTTTGCCCAGCTAAAGCACACAAATTCAAAGGAATTCGAAAATGAGAGGAAAAAATCTACAAGATTCATTAACCAACAATTCCGACAATCAGAGATCTGCTGATTCCAGACAATCCAGATCAAAATCCAAATCCATTTAAGGCGATTCCAATTCCAAGTCTGACTGTTAAATCCTAGTGCAATTCCAGCCAATCCAGCTCCGGGATCGTTTATATGGAACACAAGAGGTACTCCATAGGTATTCTGCAGTCTGAACCTGTGTTTCAGGCCGACAAACCACAGTGCCGAATGCCAAAGCCCCAAGATCACTCATGGATACAATTTTAATTCTCTAGTAAATCAATTTGTTTCCCATTAATTCTAAATCCCATCAATTTATAGCCGAACTGCGTCGGTAACATTCGATAATGAAGTCAGAAAGAAGATGACAGCCATTTATCATAAGAAGTCCACTACAAGCTGATGAACAGCATTTTGGAGGAACAAATAACAGATTGAATAGAGAAGAACAGAAACAACACACGGTCGATTAAACTAAAAGTAAAAGGTATTTTGAAGATAAGGTCATCTACTCATCGTATTCCTGGTATTGCTTGAGGAGTTGGGTGCAACCAGAAAGAGCAGAATCCTTCATGAATCCCATGGCGTTCGCGTTACGGATGTTGGAGATAATGCCATTGTTGTTGGTGAGGATGACACGGGATCTGTCACGCCCTGGTGTCTTGGCTGTGCAGTCGGTCTGGGGGCTGCTAACGAGTGTCGACTCACAAAGCTCCTCCTCGTGGTCATCTGCAACTGTGATCCTGTAAGTTCCCGTAGCATCTGTCACACCGTCGGCATGATACACCACATTAAGTGTGTTCCTGTCCTTGCATTCAACCCTAACCTGTGCACCTGCAAAAGGACATTACGCAAGAATGTCATCAGCGATTTATGTAAACAAAACGATCCAAGCAAGTAAACTGTGAACTTCCATTGAATCACAGATAAAGGTATTAAATACGATTCGTGGGAGACAAGTTGTAATTATAAAATAAAAAAAGGTCTTGTGGAGACCAACAACAGTCCAAGAAACGTTGCCCTAAATAAAATAATCAATCCATCCAGGAAAAAAAAAAAGGTAAGGTGTTCATGGCAAAGATCCATTAAAGTAGTGCTTGTAAACCTCAGATCCGAACCTAAAAACAACAAAGCATGCATATCGGAAACCCTAAACACCATAAATGAGAAATAAATCATCAAGAAACAATGAAACAAGAAGAGGAAGACAAAGCGATGGGAGATGGGAAGAAGAAAGGAAATGAAGAACATTAGTAGTATGATTTTACCATGGATGTAAGTGGTAGCGGAGGTCTCGAAGCCACAGCGGCAAGTATCACAGAAAACCTTGCCTACGACGACGAAGGGGTTCTTGACAGGGTGAACGGGGCGAGCGGCGTTCACGATAGCAGGAAGGAAACAAAGAGCGAGCAAGATCAAGACTCTTGACATGGCTAGTTGCAGAGATGAGATTTAGAGGAGAGAGAGAGAGAGAGAGAGAGACGAGGGTTTCGCTTCTTTACTTTTTTTGTCAGAATGACTGAGAGCTTAGAAATTGAAGTGTTTAGGGGGAGGATAGGATGATGGTATAAAGGAAAACAGAGGAAAGGAGTAAGGACTAAGGACTGTATAGAGGTGTACAGCTGGCACATTAGTCGGTGGTCACATGGAGATAGAGAGAGGGAGAGAGAAAGTAGCGGTGTTTTCCATTAATTTCGGTCGTGTGGGTCCCACCTATTTTTTTCGTTTACGCGGAGATTATCCGTCATCATTTATGAATGAGGCGTGATTTTAGGAGCTTTTCTCAATTACTTTCGTCTTACGGGAAGAAGATGCCAATCATGCCATACGCTTTCAATGATGAGAGTGGTGTAACGTTTACAGTTCCAGCATAACGGTATAAATCGGTTCATATAAGTTTATCGGATCGGTTTGGTTTGATTTAAATTTATTATTAGAAAAAATCATAATAAATTATTGTTTTTCAAATCAAAACTACCCCATTAACGATTTGTTTTTCACATTCTTGCTTTCTTCAATTAATTGGTTCATATCACATGGACATGATATTATGTTGATTAGCGGGTTCAAAATCTCATGGTGATGCGGGATATTTGCGCCAGTATTTAAGAAACCTCAATTTAATATCGATTAACAACTTTGTGTTTAGGTTCAGAGATTGATTCATACACTCACTCAGAACTACTGGCCCTTCGACTTGGGGATGACACAACCCTCAAATAGCAATTACGTAAAAAAAAAAGAAACCACTCAAGATCGCCATGTGGAACAGATAACTCATGTATGCATATGTCGCCACTAAACAAACACGATTATGACAGTGAATGATGTCTCAAAAAGTAATCTATATATCTAAGCCTATGTTCGAGAACTAAGCACGATATTAAGTCATATTTTTGCATATTTAATCTCGCATAAAGAAGACATCTGTTCAGACCTTTGGATTGTGTCCAAGGAATGTCAAGAACCTGCAAACCATGAGCACATCGCCCACAACATATGTGTCGGGTGTTATACACATTCCTCAAACTGGCCCTTCAAATCAGCATCACATTTGCACATATAGGCCATGTCACTCATCCTTACAGGGAAGAGTCTTAGTCCAATCCACATGGAGCAGCTATAAATATGGATCGAATCAACGATAAGAGGATCTTCACTTTCTCTTTGTCTTTTTGGCTCCCTTAATTTGATCCCTCTTTTCAAGAAAATATTCATCCCACTCTTTATTTTTGAATTCAATCATTTTCCATCCGAATTCATAACTGCTTGATCCCTTATTAGCATGAATGTTAAAGTGGTTTTCGGATTATCCAACCCCCCACACAAGTTCTTTTCTTCGGTTTGCAACTTCCATGCTCCCAGAAAGAAGACAGACGTCGCACAAACATATGTTTAAAGCATAAAACATTAAATCTTTTACTATAAATGAAATATTATTGATGTGGTTAGATTATTCAGTTTTCTAACCGGTTTTATTGGATTTATTTTTTTATTTTATTTAATAGATTATTTATCGATGAACCGACAATTTAATGGTTCTAAACTACAGTCAAACCGATTAAATTTGGGTAAAAACAAAACGAGAACCAGTTCTCATATAATTGTTCGTACCAATTTGTTGCCAGTCGATTTCAGTTCAGTTTTTCAGTTTCGGTCGAAAATGGACAGTTGTGGACAGGTGGCATCTACAGGCATTCACGGAAAAGTAATAATTTCTGTTGCACGCGATTTTCTTTAAGAAACCGAAAAGTAAATCTAGGGGAAAGAGTGATCGTACGGCTGACCCTTACCGACGCGCATTCACCATTATCTTTCTCTACTTTCGTTTTCTGATCCAATTGCCGATCCAAATCGGAACGGATCGGTTTGAAATTTTTAAAAAAATACCTGATCCAAATCGCTTGGAATAGGGATTTGCCATATGATCTGTCCCCAAATCCTAAAACCCTGTTTTTAGACATAAGAGATAGCGTAAGGATCCTCTACATTGATTGCCGCTGATAGTGAGGATTTTGGCTATTCATAGTGCATCAGGACACATGTTAATGCACTATGAACGACCAGGATCCTCACTGTCGCATGACAGTCACTGCAGAAGATCGCTGTCCTAAGAGGTAAGAGTGTCAAAAAGTTGGTCTAGTTTAATTTGGGTTTTTCTTTCTTCTTACATTGGTTCGATCCAAATTTAGGTCCATCAGTGGTTCAGTCCATAAAATCAAAACTCCAACCGATAACCATTGGTTGAGTCAGTTTTCAATGCTTTAGCATTTTCAGTCAGGTTTTGGTTTTTCATATATTAAAAAAAAAAATACAATTATTGAATTTAATAGGTATTTTCAGCTTTTTCAAATGTCGGAACCATTCATAGATTTCGCTACGTAATTTTTTTTTTTGTGGGGTAAAAAGTCTCATGTAATTAAGGATGTAAATAGATAGTCGAAAATCTGGATATGATTCAAGTTTGCATTCATTTAGGGGAATTTGAATTCGAACAATTGGATCCAGATTCGAATTCAGATAGCAGGGCCGGATTCTAATGTGGATTCATATATCAGTCAAACAGCCATGATTACATCCATTCCATTTAGCCTAGTGTTAAGAAACGTATAACCTTAAGTTTTAGATTATTAAGACGTATATAGTCTTAATGTTTATATAACTATTTAAGGTTTCTTCTCTTATTTTCTTAGTATAGAATATGGACAATATATTTGTTTTAAACTAAGGTTTCCTATCAATTTCCATACAATTTGTATTCTAATTCCAATTTTCGGATTCTAATCAAATTTTAACCGGATATCCAATTAAATTTTGGATTTGAATTTTATACATCCATCAGATTTTCAAATAGTGATGTACTCCATTCAAATTGGGACTCCGATTGGAATCTTACTCCTATTGGATGTGTGCATACATTGCCCGCATCAAGTAGTTGAGATATATTTCCTTGAGAGTGCTAGATGAGCCCATTCAACATCGGCAAACTCACTTAGGCCTTGACAGAGCCCACATTGGGTCGGGCTGGGCTTGAGGTTAGGCAAAACCCTATATGTGGAAATCGGATTAAAATCCTCTCACGCCAGCATGAGGGGCATAAGAAGATTTAAATCCGTGACAATCAATGATCCCATCATCATACCATCCAACATTGGGGATATGGAACCATGACACATCTTCATATCCATATCATCAATAATGCACATGGAATCCCATAATAAAAAGACTTGTCGATCAATAATAAATGATAAGGTAAAAAGATTCCTACAATGCCATCATTGGATATTTTCTTATAAATTCTCACATAACTCATACATGCTCTCTCCTTCCCTGATTTTGTGGGCTCCATTCAAGATACCAGTCCCTTCCTACCTAGATTCCAAATTTGAATCATTCATTTGATGGTGGATTTGGAAGAGGATTTCTTCCTAGGAATGCATTTTCCTTTCAGTTTTTTCTCCACCTTCATCTCTTCCTCCTCCATTATTGCTTCTGCAAATCCATTCTTCGAACTCCTGTTCTCGTGTTGACAAAACATAAAAAATCAAATCAAACTCAGAAACTCTGTAATCTGTAATTGAATGAATACAAATTTTTATACCAATTTAACAAATCACAAACCTTTCTTGGTTGTACGAAGATGATTTCTTCAGAGACGCCTCAACAGGAAGAACTCGATCTTCAGTCATAGACTCGACAATGCTACCGCTGAAATATTCCTTCTCTTCAGATTGAGGGTTTCCAAATCTTGGGTTCTCCGACATGAAATTGATCTCCACAGCTTCATCTTCCATGATCTTTGTTGCAGATTTACAGAGAACCCCTTTGTGAAGGTTACTACTTTTCCTCACGTGAGTGCTGGACTGATGTTTCAGACAAGGAGTGTTCTTTAATCCTTTGGTAGCAACAGAGCTACCACAGGCAATGAGATGAAGCAGTACTTTGTTCCGAGCTACCATTGTTGGTTCAGCAGCAGGAGCAGAACCAGAATAGTCTTCTTCCAATCGTTGAGAATTTCCGCCATTGTTGCTGTCCCGAGCTTTCTCTGAAACAGTGGAAGAAGTTGAAGGAGGGGAAGCATCATCTAACGAGAGTTCTGTGGGATTATTGTTAATGTTATGAGTCTTGGGTTGAATCTCATGTTCTTCAATGATTTCATCTGTGGAAACCCCTCTTGAGCATCGATTGTAAGGTGGGTGAGAGCTGTAATTGCTTCCTTTTTCCTCATCTTCTTCTTCATCTACTTCATCTCTGTTATAATCAACTAAATCTTGTTCTCTTTCTCTGTGATGAGATACAACCAGTGGCTTTCGTTTAGGATGGAAGTTGGATTCTGGGTTTCTTTGTCTGTTGCTTACTTGAAGCTGTTGAAATCTCTCTGCAATTTTTTTTGGAGAATGAGATTGCTATCTAAGAAAGAAAGATACAGAGAGAGAGAGAGAGAAACAAGGGAGTAAAACAAACCAGCACAGCCTTCAATGAGTTCAGATCCTTTAAGGACATATTCACCTCCTCCTTCAGATGGATATATAACATCATTCTCTGCTAAATCATTCCAGACATACCCACTCTTATAGTTCCTAAATCCAAAAAATCCCAGACATAAAAAATCAATCAAAATGAAGCAGACAGACATTGATAGATAAAAATTTGACTGAATTTAGTTCAAGATATCTACCTTTTGCAGGACCAAGAGAAGAGGAAAGGCATCCCTTTCCCTCTCACAATGGTAAGCCGGTCCATTACATCTTTTGCATTAAAGACCCAAAAAAAACAAAAGATTTAGAAACACAGAGGTTAGAATCTAAACACACCAAAAAAAAAAAAAAAAAAAAAAAAGTACCCTTCAAACGAAGCTGTTGGTTGGCCAAGTGAGAAACCTCCATGAAATGAGGATGTTCAAGCTGACCATTTCTGCAGAGATAATACAAGACCTGAACTTTCTTAAAAGCCTTTAACCTTGGATGCACATACAATCTAGCATTTCCTGGGCTTGTATCTCTCTCCCTGCTTTTCTTGCTCTCACATCCATCTCCTCTTCTTCAAGACTTCAATCTCTTACTGGGTCACCCACCCTCTTATAAAGATGCTAGAAGGGTAGAACTTGGATTCTCCATT